>VXAX01003738.1:244659-370210 GCA_013399835.1 Leptocoma aspasia | reverse complement strand
GGAAGGCCCCGCACCGCCCCGCTCCCCGCCCCGCTCCCCGCCCCGCTCCCCGCCCCGCTCCCCGCGGCGCCGCGGCCGCTCCCCGGGGACCGCGACCCCGCCGCCCTGCCCCGCCGACCCGGGCAGGGCAGAGCCGCCCGGCCGCCCCGGGGAAGGCAGGCGGAGGGGAGGGAAGGGAACTCCCGCTTCAGGGTGCTGGCGGCAGGTTGGAGGGAGTGGTGTCAGCGATAGGACGGCCGGGACCCCCACATCCTCCCCGGTAAAGCTGCGGGGTCCGGCCCGGTGATGCTCGCACAGAGCTCCGCGCACCCGCAGGCGGACAGGGGGATAAGGCAGAGTTGAGAAATCGGATAAAAAAATTGGCTGCGTAACAGTGGCAGTGATGCTGAGAGTGTCACTGACAATGGATGCAGCGGGAGGACCGCAGGAACAGCCGAGATTTAGGGAAAAACTCTCCTCTTTTCCCCCTGTAGGTGACTTCCCATTTCGGTTAAGACGAGGAATTATCTGCAAAGAGCCCAGCACCCTTTCCCGTTCAACCAAAGCGTTATTTTTTTTGACTAAATTTTTTTTTTTAACATTTAAACCCTTATTGTTTTCGGCTGAATGGTCCTGAATAGACGCCGAGAAGAGTCGCGAGGAGTGAGAAGTCATTTGTAGGTCAGGAAAGCGACTTAAAGCAGATTTCGAGAATCTTTTGAAATATTGATCACCATGAAGTAAATCATTCCCCCTGGGTTTTTTCCCTCCTCGATGCCCCGAGAGAGAGACCGCGGGGCTGGGTGCGAGGTGAACCTCGGCCGCCCCTTCGGAGGAGCGGGGCCAGCTCCAGACGTCTCGGGGTGGGATGAGATCTCTTTCTGAGCTGCGAGGATACGATTTATTTTCCGTAGAGAACGGGAGGATGATCAAGAAGCCACTCTTTATTCTACAAATAGCTGCTCAGTGGTAATTTCTTCCCAGGAATATTAGGGACTGTGCTCGGAAAGACAGCATATATTTTGAATTAAAATCAATATGTTTTCCCCTCTGCTGTTTGCAATGTATTTTTTTCTAGAATGCTTGTCAAAAAAATCCCTTCTTAATTTGATATCTTGTTATTGTCTCTTCCCCCCCTTATTCTTTTTTTTTCCTATTGTTTTTGTTTTCCTTTCTTCCCTTCTTTAAGAAAGCTCCTTTGCTAGTTGCCTTTAGACCGAAATTAAACAGATTTACATTTTCTCCAATCATTTCTCTGCAGAAATGGAGCTGGACTGAGGCTCGCCGTCTTTTCTTTAGTATCAAGTACAATTTGTCTTTTGCTTGTGAAGATTTGGTAAATCAGAAGGCAGATAGATAGCGCAGATGGTCGGAGGTGTCGGGTCAGATTATGGTACGCCTCAGTACAGTGCTAAGCTCATTCTGACGGAAAACCCTGATATTATTTTCACAGATCTACACAGTTCACTTGAAAAAAACCCTTCGAGCCATTTACATCATTTATGTGAGGCTCACAGCTAGCGGGATGGAAAAGCTTTCAATACTGCTCATTTTCATAAAACCCGACAGAGCTGGGGAGACATAAAAGCGCACACAAAACTCACGAGTTCAGAGACACTCCACAGAAACTTAAAAAAATAAAAGGAGTGAGTTTTCGGCTTCACCTTCANTTAGAGAAGAATACAAATATTGCCGAGTGCCCTCTTCCAGCCTTCCATCCCACCACTCTCCTCTCCGTTAGGGAAAAACAATAATTTGACCAAGTCAACGAAAGATCCCAAATAACCTTTTCGGGCAGGAATTTAAGAAGCCTCCAGACCTCCTCGGTATGAGCATCGGGCTTCCCCAGAGAGCGGGTGAGAAGGCGGCGACCTCGGCAGCCCCGGGCGCGTCCCCGCGGGCAGGAGCTGCCCCGTCGCCCCCCAGCCCACCCCGCCGAGCCCCCGGCAGCGTCCCGGGACGGGGCTGATGGAGAAAAATCTCTGCTGGGAGAGAAGTGGAAGGATAGAAAGTCTGTGTTAATGGGTAGCTAATTTAGAAGGGCCAGATGATGATGGTGATGATGGAGATGATTACTAATATTACTGAAGGGGTCTTTTTTTGTTGTTATTTTTAAAAATCATGCACATGATCTGGCGAGGGAGTTACTGGGCTGCAGCCTAATGACCATGAACAGAGCGAGACAGGCTCCGTAATGAAAGCCAGGACTGTAGGCTAAAGAAATGAATCCTCATTAAGAGCGGCTCGCAGGGGCGAGGGGCTGTCCCCCAGGTTCCCAGCCTTTGTTCCCCAGAAACCGGCCCGGATGGGGCAATGCTGGCAGCACTGCTGGGAGGGGAGAGGAAGAGAAAGAAAAGCGACGCCGAAATGGACCCAGGAACCTTATGTTAACCATTTAAAGGGTCACCCAAGGCGGAAAACCAGCCCAGCCCCAGTAATTTTGCACCCTCTCCAGCTGGGAATGACGGGTTCTGGTTTTGGGAAGTGGCACGGTCCGATGTGACTGGATTGTCCCTGTTTGGGAAAGGTTCTTGGGGCTCCTTGCTTCGTGCCACCAGGGCCGAGAGAGATCAGCTTCAAGGGGGCCCATCCACCCCTTTCCCAGCTCTTAGGGAATTTTATCCACTGCCGGCACCATGACAGGTTCCCCGTTGCCCCGCCGCTCCACAAGAGCTCTACCGCCGAGCTTTGCCTCCGGAGCGCGACCCGCAGAGATCGCAGCGACCCCAGAAGCGACGCCACCCCCGTGGGACGCGATGCCGCATCCCGAAAAGCCGAGATTCCTGCGGTGCCCAAGCCCCCGGCTCAGCCCCCATGTCTTATTAGATCTGCGGGCGAGCCTGGGGGTGCACTTGGCCGTGCCCTCTTCGTTT
The DNA here is from genome assembly GCA_013399835.1 of Leptocoma aspasia. Lineage (NCBI taxonomy): Eukaryota > Metazoa > Chordata > Aves > Passeriformes > Nectariniidae > Leptocoma > Leptocoma aspasia. The sequence goes on along the minus strand of VXAX01003738.1, from coordinate 367,358 downwards.
CGGCCCTTTCCCCCCATTTTCTTCTTTCCCCCTTCCCTTCTCCCATATAATCGAAACACCACTCGTGGCATTAACAGCCGGCAATGATAACTACTTTTATTTAGGTGACAGCTTTGACCCTTTGCTACAGGTAGCGTGATGAGTTAGCCCTGCAGAGACAAACCCACCGGAAAACAAGAAATAAAATTTTACATGAAAAAATATTTATCAAAAATATGACCAGACATCTGTAGCATCTCGACGGCCTGCATGGACACGGGGGTTCTGGCCTCAAGATAGGACATATTCCCCTCTCCTCAGAGCCTTAAAGCAAAAATACGCTGAGCAACATATCTATAGACCTTCGCATCAGCATTTGTCAGCTATCCTGGGTCCTAGAATCTCAGTCACTGGGGATTATTTCTCTAGACGGAGCTTCCAAACGCAGCAGAGGCGCGAATACATTTTTAAAGCCCTTGATTGGCGTTAAGTAGTGTATTAAAAAATACCCTCGGGAAGGAGAAGCCTCTCTTTAAAGTCTCGGTAGGATTGTCAGAGATGTGGGCGTTCATTAAGGGATGCTGACCGGGAGAACCAGAGCGCAGGCAGCCCCTCGGGCGGATATCTGGGAAACCAGCCGGGATTTTCCGGCCTTGGATGGGTCTCGGCAGGGCCCGGGCTGGTGCCGTGGAGCGCTGCGGGACGGGCGGGGCTGGAGAGAGCAGGAGGCTCCCTGTCCTCCCCACGGCTGGCTCTTCCCCGCTCCCTCGGAGCAGGGGGGGGGATCCGCAGCCCGAGGACAGTGCCCGCTGTCGCGGATAGAAAAGGTTACTGGAAATGTCAGCCCCCCTCGGGGAGCGGGGACGGGGTTTTCGGGAGCGTTTCCCACCGAGCCATCCGGGAGCTTTGATGGAAGACCTCAAGCTTAGGATGCTGGAGTGGGGGATGCTTGGTGAGGAAACGACCTGTGTTTCCATGTGTTTCACGTGCTTGCATCATTATTATTANNNTATTATTATTATTATTATTATTATTATTATTATTATTATTATTATTGCCATAATTGTTGAAATAACAGCTATTAATCATTTCATTTCTTCTTAAAAATGAAGTTACATTTAAAGCTGTAATCTGCTTAATATTAGAGAGAGTGGGCAGGTTGGATACTCACTTAAGGTCCTGATACCTGTTGAAGGCACCGAAGAGTCCCTAAAATGCTGTTGGACAGAGAGAGATGTTCACCCACTTTTTACTCTCACACCATATATTCATTGAATCTTCGTTCTTCGGGGTATTTTTTAAGTTACTTGTCAAAAGAAATATCAGACCATGGCTGGTATATCTGAAGTTAAAATAAAGATGCACTGAAAACTCAAAATATCTAAATTATTTTGAGATTGGTAAGGAAAGACGTTCCTTGTATAGGCCCCTGGTCAAGGCCATGGCTGCAGACAGAAAGGATCTATTGCCCAAGATTAATCTTTAATTTTCTTTCGGGTGTAGATATGAACCTGGTTTTAAAGTTTCAAATCCTTTGGGATTTGTTTGGCTGCTGCCTTCACCTGCAGGTAAATACACACACTGGCAAATCTCCTTCTACAATGAGATGTTCTTGTACAATCTTCAATCTGCTTCCATCAGGATTTCACTGAAAATTTCAACAAAAGCAACAAAATCACAAAGTACTCAAGCAAAATTTTTTTGATTGATCATGTTTTTGTCCTCCTTTAAGTCTCTCCTCTCCTCTCCCATTCAAGTCCTTTAAATTTTACAACTTCTCCCAGGATGCGGACGAGGGTTGTCACGAAAACACTTATTTAGCAGAAAGCGGGAATGAGGACAATTCGCGGGTTTGGGGGAAGTGAAGAACCACAGTCAGATACCCTGAGGTGTCTAAATGTTTCTGAGGCTGAGTCCGGGAGAACTCCTGTGTCCCGGCTGGCCTGAGCGCTGGCACTGAGCTGGACTCCAACCCTTCCTGGAGGTGACTCGCTGTGGTTGAAGGCTGCTCAGGAATTGGGATCCCTCTTTTCTTGGGAGGGAGCTCCTCAGCAACTTTGGGTACCATGTGGGAGTCAGGCACCACCCCGGGCTTGGAAACAGGTTTGGGGCCACGGCTGAACAGGTTTGGGGCCATGCTTCCTGGGCTCCAGCATTACAGAGCGGCTTCGAGGAGAAATTTATCCCGGAGCAGCTTCATGAGGACAGGAACCTTCCTGTCCTGATAAATGTATCCTGATAAATCAGGCAGCGACACTTCCCTGCTTTCTTCTGGGGGTATTTGGCCGGGTGTCTCCAGAGACCTTCCCAAACTCGATCATAGGTACAAGGGGCACTGGGTGCCCTTTGCTCTCTGCGGGGAAGGTCCTGGAAGAGCTGGACGAGCCAGCAATCAGGACTGGGGGGAGCCGCCAGAACGCAGGAGAGGGGCATGGAGCTCAACGAGAGGCAGCCCCGGGGCCATCCGCTAACAGGATGAAGGGTTTGAGGGTCTGCCAGCAGAGGGGAGAAAGTCTGGGAGCCTTTTCTGAGCCCTGACTTGACTACATTTCTTTTCAGAGTAATGCAACCCATTCATCATTGATTAGAGATGATACCATGAAAGAGCCCTTCCTTCTTGCCATCGGTAATGAAAGTGGTTGTTTATGGCTTTAGGGTTAGCTGGGGACTTTTTAGAGGGATTCTGCTGGGAAACAAGAGAAAACAATCAAGTCAGAACCAGCGGCATACAAAATTCCCCTTTCTGCAGCTTCAGAAGGCGTTTTTTTGGTGGGCACAGAATGATAACCTCAGCTTGGGAGTCCTTATAATAAATAGATGGGTAAAAGAGCTCCCGGGCCGTGCCAAGCCCCGGTGGGAACAGGCCCTAGGGAGAATTAACCGGGAAGTCCCTGCCGGCTTTGTCCAAAGCCTGTTGAACTGACTGACCGCCTTCCGGGCGAACTGAGGTCCCTGGATCTGTGGGAACCTCAGCCTCCCTTGGCACCGCTACTTAAATTACCGGGACACGGCGAGGTGTTAATGAGCATCACTGAATTTACCTGCTTCTCTGCTGTTAAATCCCCATTTCGTGAAGTTTAGAGGGTCTTTAAGGAATTGCTTAGGGCAGGATAAAGTTTTGAAGTCATTTCTCCTTGGGAAAACATCGAATGTTTTGGGAAGACGGAGTGGCAAATGCAGAGCCCCAGAGGCATCTAGGAATTAGTGTGTCCCTAGGGAGCAGGGCAAGGAGGCGGCTCTCACCCTCCGGGACAGGCAGGGAGATAGGTGGGAGATGCTCCTGGAAAGGACAGAGCCTCACCACGGACCAGAGGCCGCAGACATCTACCTTCCAAAAGAACACACCTCTTTCCATATCCCTCTCTTTTTTATTTCCCTTCCTCATGGCTGATCTGAAGCAAGGTAGCCCAGCTATTTCTCTTTGAAGCTGCCTTTCTTGTTGGTTGAACTGACTGCTCTGAAAGCAGCATCGCGTCTGACCGACGCCTGGGCTGCAGTTGGCAGAGAGAGTTTTCTGTGTATCTCTCTCTTCAGTCCTGTTTCTGTTTCTCTATCCTTTCTTCTTTCATCGGATGATGGTTTTTCCCCCTTCAGCTTGTACCCTGCCCCCAAATTTATTTTCCTTTGCTTCCTGATAATCTTAAGTCCATCCTCTGCCTCAATAATCTCAATTGGGAGTAAAAACCAACCAAGTGTGGAGGGAAGCATCATGTTCTAGTTTCTTGCACTCCCGGGCTGTGCATTTTTGCCTTTCAATGCTGCACTTCCATAAACAAAAAAACCGCACAAAATTTTATGAGCACAACTTGTGTCGAGGCAAGCGGCGGCATTCCACAGCATCCTTAGTGTGAAGCGCTGCTCCGGGATGAGAAGGGAGATGCTTTAATGCCTTTTTAAACTATCTGATGGCCGGGCCCGTGAGGAATTGAGGAAGGAGGATTTAGGCTGATTTCCACCAGCTGGGTCAGCAACACGAGTGGGACCTGGAGGGTTGGATAAAGCACGTTACACTCTGCAGCTCCTTATTTTTGTGCCACAGCCCGGAGCGTGTATGTGTGTAATTAACCCCCAGCAGGCTTCCAGACGATGTCCCGTTCTAGAGGCGCTGCCTCCTCTCCCCGCCCGGCCACCGCCCGCCTGCGCGCTGCCCCCGGTAGATGGAGCATCCTCATCGCTTTTCGCCCGAAGCCCTCAGAAATGTTGATCTTTCCCTCATAAGTCCCGCTGTTCAGGCAAACGGGTGGTTTGGGGGTCACAGACGCCCCGCCGATGCGTCTCTGGGGGAGCGGAGCGCGGCGGCCGCTGGCGGTAAACCCGCCCGGCCGGCTCCGCGGTTGTTCCTCTGGGTGAACGGGCTCAGCCCCTTCTCCCGACTGCCGAAGCTGCTTCGGGCTTGCCCGGCTACCCCGGCTCCCTCCAGCCTCGGCACCTGCCGCCCTCTCCGCACCCTTCGGCGGGGCTGAGGTGCCCCGGGACGCGGGGGCTGCCCCGCGGGGCGTGGCCGGCGCTGGGGGGCAGCGTTCGGCGATGAGGGGGGTTGTGGCCCCTTCGTCCTTGGGTGAGTCTCTGGACGGCTCCTCGCCCTTTCTCTTCTGGCAGCGCCCGAGACGATGCGGGGCCGCCGCGTTCTGGTCGCTGTTCCAGTGCTGATGGCGCCCCAAAGGCCGAGGGTCCCCTGAGCGCCCCGGCCCCGCTCTCCGCCCTGAGGGACTCGGGCCCGTTTCTCACGCCGCCATTTTGTGGCGCTCCTCCGCAGCCCCTGTGGTGTCCCCACAGGATGGGGGTTTCCCCCCGGTTTTTTCTCTTTTGACAAAAATAGTTTTATTTTTAAATCCCGAGACTTTAGGGAATAACCTGCAGCAAAAGCCTTTTTTTTTTTTTTTTTTTGTATGTGCCGCACTAAGTAAATTGTGGCAATCCATTGGGTGGTTGGTTTAGGTCTCCTCACGGGGTTCAGGTCTTCTCCAGGGTTTCCTAAAACAGTGTGGTAAAAGAAAGGCAGAGGAGCATAAAGAACACAATGAGAGGAACATTTTTATTTTATTTTATCAACAGAGACAAAAAGTCACGAAATGTAAGCTCTTCTAAATTTCAAGAAGATTCAAACAACCAGTCCCTTTACAGTCAGAAACAGTAATGAATTGAACGGGAGAAGCGCAGGTTTGCTCTCAAAAGAGCCCCCCTAAAATGAAAATTATTCATATAGAGCCAGCTGGAATTAATACTGTTTCAGAGCCGACAACTGGTAGAATCGAGGTGTGGATTTTAAAGAAGATATTTACCTCACAGGTTATGGGTATTTTGCACCTTTTAATGAAGAACCTGGCTGTTGCCAGATGAGTTATTGAGAAGTGGCATGATTAATGTTCGTGCTAGAAAGGCTTGAGACCACACCAGGCAGTTTGCTTGTGAGTTCTGCACTCAATACCATCTTCTAATATATGAAACTTTCTTGCCGCGATTGAATTCCGTGCAATTACATTAATGCCGTGCAAAAATGCAAAATGCATAATAATACTTTTCTCCTGGCAGCATTCTGAATAGGGAGAAAGAATAGATGCAGTCTGAAGCTGGTTTACCCAGTCGCGTGGGTTACATATTTATCTTTAACAAAAATATCAGCAGGGTAGGAGAATTTCCTCTGAATTAGCCAACATCTTGAGTTGGTTGATGGTTTGATGCTACTTTTCTGCAATATATCCAAGAAGCAGTCTTTGCTACAGTCATATCCCAGAAAACATCAGATGTCAAAAGTTTGTTGCAGGCTGGTGTTACCTACTGTTTTTAAAGTCTGCAAGCACCATATATATTACCAATGCCATTAAATCTCAGCGTTTTCTACTAGTGACACCTGTATCCTCATAATTAACACCACAGAATAGCATTTGACATTTGCAGTTACACTACTTCATTTTAACAATACCAGAATAATAAATATTTTACATATGCATGCTTTCAGAAGCACTATTTTCTGCAACTTTGCCGTTTTCATAAATTTTATTGTAAAACTACAGTAAAAGAAAATAAACACTTTGGTTCTCTCTACAAAAACATTAGTACTCTTCTACAAAAATATTCCAAAGGGGACATTATTTGTATTTTTTTGTGATACCTTAGTAGTCTCAATCTTAATAATATACAGCTATACAGTCTGCTCTATTGATGAACTTTTACAGTTTATAAAACAATAAGTAAAATTTCTTTGCCCCAATATCTTGCAGTTTTTATGGGAAGTTTCAGAAAACCAGCTAATAAACATTATTAAATTGTTTCTCAAGAACAGCTTTTTAATACATGCTCCAAACTAATTTTTTTTTTATTGTAAGAAATTAATTTGGATTTTTTTCACATGTTGTGAAAGCAAAAATATTCTGCCTTGATCTGTGACTTGAGGTAGTACTTCCTAGTATTTTTCCTAGTATTTTCAGAAGATTTTTAAATTTGCTACCTTAAGTGTTTCCAGGCACTAGGAACTAGGATTTCAATCTTTTAAATGCATTTGGTAAAACTATTATCTCTTTCTCGGAGTTTTTATCGCAGCCTGTGCTAATCCAGTCACTTGGATTAGGTGTTCTGATCCTCCCCTAACTATGAGACAAATTCATTTCTGTCAAACACGCAGCGTTTTAAACGCTCCCACAGCCTCAGTGCTGCAGGATGTAGCCTTAATGCCACTTTAGTTAAATTCTGCAGTTGTTTTCTGTTCCGCTTTATCCTGGATTAGGATCTCATCCTCATCACCCATTTGTCGTGGCTTTGCTTCTCTCGCCGTGTGATGGGGAAGCCGCTGTGGGACAGTTAAAGCCCGGAGAACTTCGCTCACTGTTAATGAACCTGAGCTAACGAGCTGTGTCCAGAGCGTCCTGATGAACGGTGTTTGCATCCCTGTTAGAGATCGCCATCACCCTCCATCTCTTTAAAAACTCATAATTGAATTTTTAATTGAGTTTAATTGAGTTCTCAAATCTCACAATTTGAGAAATTCTGAATTTCTGCACATAGCAGCACGGTACAAACAGAAGAAAGGATTTATTCCATTTAGTGAGAATTCTGTCTTTAATCACACTTAGCATTCATGCACCTTTGATTTAAATGGGCTTGGTGGTTGTACAGGAGGAGCGTGCAGGATGCTGAAGGAGCTTTTCCATCAGCAGCACTGCAGTCCATAGGCTTAGTAACCAGCTAACACATTTTGTGCACAAACATTTCTCCTTGCGTTCTTCATTGCCTTCTGAGAACATTAAGCCTCTCAAACAGAACTGCTCCAGGAGCAACGTGTTACCTAAATTATAAATATTTTTTCCTAATTGCGGTTTAGACTCTTACAAGCCCCTTCCACCATTAGTGAGAAATTCGGTTCCACTAGATAGTAATTCAAATGCAGCTAAAACGACTTTTCTCCCTTTTATGTTAAAATGTGTGGTATTGTCTTGCAATTTTGGCTTGTTTACTGTATCAACAAGGCTTTTGACTGTGTAAATCCTTGAACTGTATTTTTCTTTTGAAGTTTAAACAATGAGTGACAAGGTTTCGATCAACTTGGACAGAATTCTGGTCAAGCTTGGTAGGTCATTATATCATACATTTTTTATTAATAATTACTTATGCACTGCATACAGTGATATTTTCTGCTTTAAACAGTTATATTAACTTCAAATATATGTATAATATTAAGCTTTTGTTCTTTGCCTACATAATGTTAGGCATTTGTTCTTGTTCTTTTGCCTACATAATGGGAGGTTGTGGAGAGGGTCCTGACAGCTATTTAATAGTAAAATTTCTATTTAGATATTTTGCTAAAATAATTGTTAATCAGAGTTTGTGCAATTAATGCTACACAGCATGTTTGTTTCACAGCTCCACTCACATATATGTATATAACAAAGGGTTAATTTTCTTCTTAAGCTTCCCAGATAGAAAAAAATCGCTGTACTAAGGAACATGTGGACCATCAGATAAACTGTGAGTAGTGATAAATCATCGTTTTACTGGATGCTGAACACTGATTTTGTTTCATTAATCCTGGGACACGTTCTGCGTCTCGGGGGCGGAAGCAGGATGAACAATGGAAGCTGTCCCGTGTCCTGCTCTCACCCTGCCTCGTCTTTGGCCATCAATACTTGCTCATTCTCCCCAGCAGACTTTGCTTTTGCTCACGACTTTTAGCTGAGGCTGTTCAGCTGCCTCATGGCCAGCCAGTTTCATGCTGCGCCATTTCCTGCTCTGACTCTGCAGCTCCTCACAGTCACTGGCAGCCCTTTGATTCAGCTGTGCTTGCTCATTACATCTGCCACTTGCCTCCCTTTCTTTCTTCATGGTTTTTGTTCTTTCCAGATTTGGACCTCTGCCTCACTGCATCTTCTCTCTTTCTGTTTTCTTAAAATAATGAAAGTTCTCTCAGTTGCAGCTACGCACTCAAGCCTTGTTCTTCTTTTTTTGCAATCAAGCAGCTGGTTACTTTATTTGAAATTCAAAACAGTAAACCCAAAGAGAAAGTCTTGCTCTGCATCAAATTTGTTCTCTCCCAGGGTTAACAGACAACACAATACTATGGACGTAGGCCTGGACTGATTTTTTTAACCATGCTGCTATGTGGAATCACTTCATGTCTGAAGAATAGTTTCTCTACCATAAACAATCTGAGAGCATCTGTGTACACCTCTGGTACTTCATAGGTAGATATTCAAGCACATAGCCTCCATTTAAAAAAAAAAAAAGAGAACATTCTGGTCTAATTGGGGTTCTTTTCGATTATAGCATTTCTAATAATCTTCACTGAAATGTCCAAGCAAGTACTTATTCATTAAGAAGATTATCACAATTAAATGGAACCATCTTAAACATGAAAACATCTGTAACATTAAATCTGGTACACCTTGGATTCTGGTTTAACTCTCCAGTCACACAACTGAACCTTACAGATGAGGCTTTTCCTAACATTTATGCAGCCTTAGGGTAAATGCTCTTAGGGAAAATCCAAAGGCTGTGTAGTAATATGGCACAGCTGCTTTTTGTTCAGTTCAGAGATACCTAAATATGTGTAAACACACAGCCAACACTCAGGCTTTTAGCAGTTTGGGTTAAGTCTTTCAAAAACTTAGCAAAAAATAGTAACACTGATGTAATTTTGTCTCTGTGTGAGTATTCTCTGTGTTCATCACACAGCTCTGTGTTCATCACACAGCTGATGAACTGCTGTAGCATTCAGCCTTGAACTTTTGGTGTGAGACTCATCAGGCTGTTTGGCTACAGTCCCTTTCCTACCAGTGGAGGGAAATAGGCACTTTTAGGGTGTAATTTACCTTATCCTGAAGAAACAGTTTAAAGTGGGTTAGATAAAGTAAACTTTAAAAGTGTCAGCCTGTCTCATGTGGGTGTAGCTGCAGCTGTGGGTGTGTTGTTCTGAAGAAGGTCCCTGCACTACTAACATTGGGTGAGATGGATCTCGCCCACCAGGTCCTTGTGAAAGCACAGGGTGAGTTGAACAGCTCACAGAAGTACTTATCTGTAAAAAATACTAAATGAGATGTGAAGCGTGTATTTTGTTAATAGTATGATGTTAACATTTTGGTAAATCTCAAAAAGTTGTCTACAGGGTTCTGTCATATTCAGCTGTTTGTTTATAGAAATTAAGCCATGTCAGTTGTCCAATATTTATGCTTCATGCTAAGTAAAGGCAAGTTACTGACTTTAGACATTGAAAATATTAAGGTACTGAAGATAACCCAAGGATAACCCAAGATATTAAATTACATTGAGAAATTTTTGCTTTTCACTGACATTTCTCTGTGAGAAGTGATTTATTTTCTGCTATAAATGCAGATGCTGTTGAGAATTAATATATAGCAAGTAGTGGAAAACCAGAGCCAAACTTTAGGATGAAGTTCATCCAACTTCATCCAACAGTTCAACCAGAGCAGTAATTCCAACAACTCAAGACCCATCTTGTATCATTAAGATGCTCTTCCCAATTAGGTAGATGACAGAAGGGCAGGATGCGATTGACTTGTGTAGGGCCACCTACTCTGGCATTTAGTGCTTCAGGGCAGCAGTGATAGCAAGGGATGATTTATCACTGATAAATCTGAAATCTTGCACAGAAAAAAAAATCTAAAAATGCAGAGAAAAAATTCACCAAGTTGTGCTTATTGCATTGCAAGGTGAGCATGCATGATAGCTCTCACAGCTTTTACTTGTGAAGAGAACACTGATCATGTTCAACAACATGGATTCTCCTCTAACCACTCATCCAGAAAGTGTTATCAGCTGTCTGCTGTCAGAAGAGGTAAAATTAAGAGTTTGCCTTAAGAATCTCCACAAATATCATAGTCCTTGAGAACCTGTCATTATAATGCACTTTTTAATTAATTAACCGGTGTCCTATATTAATTTATCATACATTACACATTCCTACATTGAGTGACATTCCTTTTTATTTTAATTTTTCTCTTTCTGTTTTCCACTAGTTGCTTATATGCCTTTTGTGATGTTTTTATTTTTCCTTTATTGTAGTCAGCTTTCCCATTCAGAACATTTGATTTTCTGGGCTTCTGCAAAAGAATACAAATGTTTGAGAGAGGGTCCTGGTTTTGGCCAGGGAGTGAGTGAGCAGTGCATAGTTTGGAGTGTTTCAGTGGCAACACTGAACTGGGGATTACCACTAATAGTTACTTCAGTTCTATACAGACTGGGATTCAGAAACAGCACAAATCATGGCAGTCTCACAATATTAGATGATAATTAAGGTACTCACCACGCAGATGAAAATCTCTATGTTTTGCCTCTCTTTGTTATTATCTTGCTTAACTGCAGGCTGCCCACTCACCTGGTATTATGGAGATTAAGTTTTTTGGAAGGAATTTTTAATCATTCTGAATGTAGACTTTTTATTTCATGGATTCGTTGAAAATGCATGAATATACTTTCGAATTAATTTTTTAAATTTCAGTGTACACTGCAGAAATTGCAGAAAAAAAGAACCAAATTGCTTGGTTGGAGGAAAATATAAAAAAAGGCAATGAGGCACTTGCTGATTTGCAAAAGCAGAATGAGAACAGCAAGAAGCACTGTGATGCGTGAGTATAAAAGAGCCTGAACTCTGAGTTGTGGCTGGCATTAAGGAAGTCAGTGAGGAAGGAAGGGAAAAATGTCTGTGGGTGTGTTCTGACAGCAGTGATGTTAAAGAAAACTTTAGTATTCTCCTGGGTTTTTTAAACTGCAAAACTTTAGGTATAAAAATTACAGTATTACCCATCTGCTGAAGAAGAATTACAGAAAAGCAGACTACATTTAGTTTTGGGTTGTTTTTTATTAAAATCCCCAGTTTTCAGAAGATCACAGGTACTATCTTTGCAGCATGCTAAAGTATTACATGCAGTAAGGTAATAGAAGCATAATTTTTCTACACTTGGATGCATCTGAGTTTTGTCCAATTTGACCAATATTAAGAATACTGTTAGAAAAAAGACTTCTTAAAATTGAACATCTTTCTATTCTTTGTTCACAACATGTTTCATGTTACTTTTTGTTCTATACATATTTTTACACAAGATGTGCCATAACTGCCTCTCCATACACACATGTGTGTGCTTCTGCTGGCAGATCCCAGCATCAGTTTTGCTCCAGACTGCAATATTTCTCTTCTGGGCACAATCTTTTGATGAATGCAATGGGCTGCCATTCACAGTTTTCCTTACATAAATGTTTGTATCAGAAAATTGGTTCAAGTTTTAAATGCTGATTGCTTTTGGATCTTAGTAATCAGAAGCTTTTCAAGACACAATTTAGCTACAAGGAGTTTTATCTTCCTGACATGTAATTTTTGACAATTAAAATCAGGTGTTTGCAAGGGTACCTGAATAGGAAAATCTATATTTGACAATACAGAGAGTTCGTCCCAGGTGATAAAATCCACCCGAGTGTTCCATTTCTCCACATTCTGACTAGTTCCTCAGAAGATGGAGTGAGGATTTGTTGGCAAAATCTGGTTTGTTTTCATACAATTCTATATCTAAAGGCAAATACTTCAATAAAAATATCTATGACATACATTTGAATTTTTTTTTGCAATGTCAAAGGAGAGTGTGAGTGTTTCTGAGAATAAAAGAGGGAAGTAAAGATGGCATTGGGGTCCTTTCTAGGTTTATTTTGAACTCTCAGAAAGAAGAAGAAAGAATGGAATCATTAGTGAATAAAGTGGGTGTAGTGGCTGGCTTATTTGAATGAATTGCCATTCAATACTGATTTGTAGCTTTACCATTAAAAGAGTTGGGAAAAGACCTGACCTTGGTTAAAAAATTGTATTTTTCCATTACACTAAGTTCTTGCATCCAATGTAGTATAAAATGAACACTTACACAAGTTTATGAAACTATCCACACTGCTTCCTTTGATGTCTTTTTGAGACTGCAAATCTGTTTGCAAATGACAAACTGTTAAATGATGCAAATGCAGTAAAAAAATTAAGGGTAGAACTAAGGATCTGATCTAAATTTTAATCATTGAATTCAATAGGTTTTGGCTCAAGTCCTACAAAGAATAATTAATGGCATTAGTGTAAAGAGACTGAAAATGAGAAGTGACTCATTAATGAATACATGTATTCATAGAAGGACAATGCTTGCAGAAGAGTAGAGACTTTGTGTCTTAAATTATTGGAAATGTCATTTAACGACAGACTGAAAACTGCAGTAAACAAGCCCTGGCTATAAGATCAGACAATTAGAGCACTTACACAGTAGAATCACCCCAAACTTCTAAAATTTATTCTAGTTGACACTCCATCTATACTGGACATGATTCTAATGTTGGTTTTGTAAATTCAGATACTGTTTTGGAGTCACAATCACCCTCACAGCTGACTAATTGCCAGTGATAGAGCTCAATAGAGCTCTCAGAGAAACAACGTTTTGTCTGGGTTGCAAGGCATTATGAGTATATTGAAGCAGATTTGAAGACTTTGAACAAAATACAAGGTTCTTATATTCAACAAGTCTAGAGAAAATATGATATATGGGATAGATGTATTGGGATAATACAGTGTTTTCTGAAGAAGTCTATATTGGTCTATGTAAAAAAGACCTGAAGACAGAAAATGACCCAAATGAAATATATTTTTAGAAAAGTGATGATATTTTGCTACTATTTAGTTTCTTGAAGGATTCAAATTAGAAATGTTGATCCCAGAGCGGTAAGAAGTAGTGAAATGCTGCTGATGGAACCTATTCCAATTTTATTGTTTCTCTTACAATTTTTAAATTTATATGCAAGGATGGTGGGATTTAATGGAAATAGAAGATAATTTTTAGAAAGCCACATGAACTCAGAATGTTGTTTGTTAGGAAAAGAGATTGTTGTCTTGTCCCAAGACAAACTGCAGGATAATTTTATTGCTTTCAGAGTAGTGTGAATAATGATCTTTTCTATACCCTGGCTGATGAAAGGAAGGACAAATAAATGTCTGCCAAGGACATCCATGAGACAGTGATGCATTTAGCAAACAAGTAAATGAGCTGCTTGAATCCTGCATACCTGGTTGTGTTCACAAACCACTGTTCTTGTACCACTTGTTTTCTCCATGTCCACAGAGTAGATGTGAATGAAAAATGTAACTCACAACATGGCTGGTACTCTGATTAATAAAATATCTATGAATTTTACATCTCAGGGTCTTTTTTTCTCCAAAGAAAGTAATGGAGGTTTCTGAGTAAAGGAACATCACAGTGTCTGATGTGCAGGCACATTTTTATATAAGTGTGTTGGTTTCTGCTTTTGAAAAATCTGACCCTTTTGAAATTCAGCTTTCTGCTGACTTTTCACTAGATATGGTGAAGTAACATTTTGTAGTTCCACTTTTAATCACCAGTGGTGTCCAACAATTTGTGCCAGGAGTGCTGGATGGTTCATGCTTCTTATACTTTTTTTTTTCCAGACAGGATTCTTTCTTTTCAAAAACTTTAATATGCTCTCCTAAAGATCACATCTGAATTTTACTTGAATCAGAAAGTCTATCTGCCTGTTTTTCTAGTATTCCCATATCCAAGGACTTTCTGAACATCCATATCCTGGATGTTCAGAAAGTCCTGCTCTTTAAATAGTCATAAATATTCTGTGAAGCTGCTCTGCTCTCAGTACCACTACAGCATCCTGCTGTAAGAAAGTCACTTTGATGCTTTCTGAGCAGCACTTGCTTAGCAAATGGAGGAAATTCTGAGTTTGTAATTGCTCCATTTAGGTGTGAGATGGGTGCTGGTGATACTGGTGAGAATGAAGTTGTGGGTGTTTCCAACAAGAAGATTCAACATACCTAAAAGATTTATTGATGGTGATGTGTTGAGGACCTAAAATGTGGATTTACATGCCTCATTACTTAGCATTAGCTCCAAAAATTTGTGAAGTTCATTCCATTAATTTCTTAAAAAGTGCTTTGTAATGTTTCTTAATTCTAAATATATTTTTTTTTCTTGAATTTGCAGGTTTAAAATATTAACAAAATAAATTGTATGCCTGCAAAAGACTTCTGTGCTAAACCCATTTATGTTTAACTTGCAAAAAATTAATAAACTATTCATAAGCTAGCTAAAGTAACTTGGTGTCTTCTTTTCTAAATGTTTTTGTGCTAAGAAGAGTCACTAATATGCTTTTGTTTTTTGTTTACTTTGTCCACAGCTGGAAGCCTACCTATGCAATTCTTAAAAAACATGGAGATTATTTGAGAAATGAAATTAAAGCTTTTGAGGAAGCTACAGAAAATGAGAGGTATCTATGATCACATGAGATGAGGTTTCCAGCAGAAGTACTGACTAAACTGATCAGCAAAACTAGTGCTGTCTGCATGAAAAAATTGTTGCAAACTTTTCAGGAGTTTATAGTCACTTATGTGTGACTGAATAATTAAAAGTTTACATTCTTAAATTTACGTTGTTTGTTGAATTTTTTGTTTACATTACTATGAGATCATATGTTATTTCATGGTTGCCAAAGAAATAGGATAAAATATGAATTCTTGAAATTCAGTTGCTTCCCAAATGCCTATTACAATTTTTCAGAACATTGTACGATTGCCTAGTGTTTCAAGAAAAGCCCAATAAATAAAAACAATTAATGTTTTCAGGTAACAGTTAGAAGCATTCAGATAATTTTATGCTTTTCCTTATTTTTGAATATGAATTGCATAGGATCATCAGAATATACAGAATATACAAATATACATTTTATGTACTGTTGTATATTTTTCAAAATAACGACAAAGCATGTAAATTCAGTCTTAGGTCCTGAAAAATGAGTAAGTGGCTCAGAAAAGCCTGGTCTAAAACCATTTTAAGACTAGTTGTGGGCAAGCTTCTAGTCAGCATTAATTGCAAATTTACTTCTGTTCAGTGAGTGGCATCTCAGGTGTTTCATCTTCATTAATTAGACTCAGCATTTAAAAGAAATTATTAATTGTGCAATGTAGCTGACTACAGTCAATGAAATAAAGAACAGACCCTGAAGATTCTCACTGAAATGTTCCAAATGTGCTGTGCCAGGGTAATCCTCCAAAGTTCTACTGAACAAAGTAAAACTGCTCTCCAGTTTAGGGAGGTGAGGTTGCTCACCTCACTGCTCTGCCTGTGAGGGGGGGGAGGCTGCTTGGCCCTGTGCTGCAGAAGTCATGGCAGACCCCTCCAGATACCTAAATACCAGTTTAGAGTTGTAAATTCAGGTAATTTAAAACATTGGCTTTGAGTCTTTTGTAATAATTCTTTTTGCCAGTTGTCCAAGACAGCAGAAACAGCATGCCTGAGAGCCTTTAATTAACTCACTTAGAAGCTTATCTTTCTTCTTCCTGTTCGGAGCTCTAAATTTGGTGAAAAACAAGGCTAAATTGGCTTTCTATGGGTATATGATTAAGCCATTTTGGCTTTCACTAATTTGAGCTGACAAGCCAAAGAAGCATTACTTTTAAATTGCTTCTTTAGATAACTAGTTTCAGTTCCAACATGAAAGTGTTTGATCTGTTTTCCTGAGCTTAATTGTAAGACATCATGAGTACAAATCACAAAATAAATTTAATTCATGTATTTTTCAAAGCTGTGCCCCAAATACAGTCTCTCTGCACCAAAGCATTTGATGATATGTTTAAGTCAGCAAGATGTGCATTCAGCAAATTCTAAACATTTAAATTAGGAAGAAAAATAAGTGTCTTTAGAACTTTATGAGCTGAATGTTCTTTTTAGTCTGGCATTTGGGGGCACTGAGGACATGCTGCTTTAGATGGAAAGATGTTTTTAAAAGATGGGCAGATCAGTTCATGTTTAATTAGGCACTTATAATGGAGGTTTATAAAATGTTCCACTTTTTTTGTTGTTGTTGTTATTGGTTTCAAGAACATATAAGAATCCATATATGAACTGGAGGTTAATCCTAAAAGTAAGTGATATGAAGAAGGAAAAGTAATAAATTACTATCCACATAATGTTCAGGGGGTTGTGAATGCTGCCCTTTTCGTGTTGTAATTAGATTAAAATTTTTCTAATTAACGTGAACAGTGGTGAATTCTAAACAGTCTGTGTTATCTCCATGAACTGGAGGATGTAAATTACTTGGAGAAAATATTAAAAATAGTGATTACTCAAGACTACTATACTATATATGGCCATAAATATTATCTGTGAAAAATAGATTTTGGAATTTTAGGATTATATTCACAAGCTTGAAATGTACCTGTTACAACAAATTTACTTATTTATATTATTTAAATTTATTTGTAAGGCATTCTAAGTTTATTCGCAAATATTATTGTTGTAACATCTATATAATTAAATAGAACTGAATATTTTTCATACCTGGGAAATTTTGTACAGTATACAGAAATATTAAGTAAATCAAAAAACTTAAATTCCTGAGACCACCTGTGTAGAAAAGCACATAGATTAGTGTCATTTTCTATGTGAAGTTTGGGAAATATCAGTTCCTAGGTTTGATTCACAGTGTTGCCCTACAACTTCTCTCCCCTAAAGTTTAACAGTCAGTTTAACAGGAACTCGTTCCTGGAGTGTAGTTTGATTTGAAAATTAGAATCTGACTGTGTTTTGCCTTGTGAATTTGTTTTCCTTTTGTAAGAGCAGAAGAGTCTAGTATTGAATTTAGACATAAGTTTTCCTCTCTCCCATTGCCTGGCACAGCCAGTGGGCAGCCAGGACTGTCAAATGCAGCCTTTCAGTCATGCTGCAATTAAATGATTAGTAGCAGTTTGAGATAAAATGTGTTCCTTAAAGAGAAATCCTGTGGGCTTTGCATGCCCTGAGAGCTGTCCCTTATTGTAGGGGCAGGTTAAGAGGTGGGTTTTTGGCTTTAATTGCTTTTATACATCATAGTTTTTCCCCATAAAGGAATTTCTTGCTAATCTTTAGGGGTACTAATAACTTAGTATTTTTAATTTGCCTCTCCATTGTTCACATAAGCTTTTCCTGCATTAATTGATGTTACCTACTTCAGTAATTCATAGCTATGTGCTCACATGAGTCAGTGAAGTTACATTTACTGTAACATTAATTTACAGGGCAGCCCCACAAGGAGCTGAACATTCTGGCTCTTTGCCACTTAAACATTTAAGTGTTTGCTTAACCTTAAGTATGAATAGTGCTGTTGTTTCAGTGTGACTGATGTGTGTGTTTAAGGCTTCCCTGAGTCAGACAGAGATTACTCAGCATCTCCTTGGAGGCAGCTCTTAGTCCAGTGGTGCACCAGGCTGCCCTAAATATGGGAGGTTTGGCCAAATTCTCTTCCACTGTAACTTTGATCCAGCTCCGCTGAAACTGATGGAATTGTGCCAACATGCACCAGCAGAGGCTTTGGCCTGTGGTGAGTTTCATGATAATTACACAGGGCAAAACACATTTGTCACCTGCCAGGCCACCTTTGAATATGGTATTGTCTACATTCCCTTCAGAATAGGTAGGTTTGGCTGGTTTTTACATCATGGCTATTCTTTCTTACATACAGCACAGTCTTCCTTGAATATAGCTGGAAAAAAAAAGCCAAATATTGCCATATTAAATATTATCTGACTTTTCTTCCTATGATACAGCAAATTAACTAAGCTGATGCCACGAATGTATAGGTTTTTTTCCTTATAAACAATGGTTTCCTGTGGAAAAAATTAAATTACATGTATTTTTATAGGAAAATGTATGAGGATTTCATAACCCAGTGTAGAATGGCTTTGGAGGAACAACGCAAAAAATATACAGAAACTGCTCTTGCCCAGCAATATTACAAAAAAAAGGAAGAAGTTGAAGAAATTCGAAAGAGAGTTTTAAAACGCCTAGAAAAATACAAATGGAAAGAAGATGTTTGCTTGGATATTCTGGGTACTGCTCTTGTCAATGCTTTTACAATAAAGCCTTTTGGCAGTGCACTGCACATTAAAGGTGCTAGACCGAAAACCTCCAATCTTCTGAAGTTTCCTTTAAGCCAGTAAAATATATTCTCTTTGTTACATC
The DNA here is from genome assembly GCA_013399835.1 of Leptocoma aspasia. Lineage (NCBI taxonomy): Eukaryota > Metazoa > Chordata > Aves > Passeriformes > Nectariniidae > Leptocoma > Leptocoma aspasia. The sequence goes on along the minus strand of VXAX01003738.1, from coordinate 348,894 downwards.
ATTTTTGAAACAAAACAAAAACCTGTAGCAAATAAGAAGTTAGATTATACATACTAATATTCCTTCCTCCAACCCATAAATGTAATGGGGAGAGATTTGTCATTGAACTCCTTGAGGTAAAAAAGTTCTAAGATGTCGTTAGATCAAGCCTCTCAAAGTTTTAAATTTAATTTTCATCACCTTTTAGTGCTGTTTTTGATGCCATTACTGTTATACTGCAATTTTTTGTTATCTATATTAAACCAAGATAAATGGTTCTGATCTATTAATTTATCTTGTATTTGTTAAGAAAATTGATTTGTTAGTTAATGATCTGAAAGTAAATTTTTTTTTTGCAGAGGCTGTTCCTTTTACATCCGTAAATGATTGGGCTGTACACATGTATCCTTGATTTCTAGTGTTTGTTCAGTTGTCAGGAAAGAAGTTTTATATTTACCTTTCACAACTTTCTATTAGAAAATATTGTAATTATTTCTATATTTCTATATTTCTATGTTTAGAGAGGGAGCATTGGCATTTCTCTGTGAGAAAACTGGAGGTCAGCTATTCAGTTTAAATTTATGGGAGCATTTTAGGGAAAGGATATAAAATTTCATTTAATAACATATCCATCTAAATGCTTCATTTCGGAGAAGCTTAATTGAAGTTAGAGTTGAAGATTTGCCAAGGAAATTCAGATTTATCAGAGCTTCCTGCACCTCTAGCATTTGTGTTATGGCATAGAGAGGTCAGGGATCTGATGGCATACCTTGCTTAAAAAAATATATTGTTGTAAAATATATTCCATGACATGGAAGTGCCTCTATGAGGAAAAAAACACAGAGAACCTTGCAGCTTGCTGAAGCTGCTGCGCAGGAAACCATCAAACTGGAAAAAGAAGCAGAAGAATTACAAATGAAAATTGACTGCTTAAAAAAGGTAACTGTATCTTAATTTTAGTTTATATAAATACGTGTTATATATGTGGTCATACATAGCACGGTTACATTTTCTGAAACATCAAAAAAGTAGTGTATTTTCAAGTGCAACAGGATGATCCCAGCCTTATAATTATGTTTCTATAACATCACATATATTTTCTTAGAGAAGAGGGGTCCATGAATGTAAATGTTCCTAAAGCTTGCTTTCTGCTGACCTCAGCTTGCACCACAGTTTCTGCTGAGGCACCGTGTCACTGTGTCATAGTGTCACAGATGACTTTGGTGTCAGCTCAGGAGAATACACTTGAAATAGATCAGGACCACTCCTCAGTGAGCCCCAGGGCTCGACTGTGCAGCTTTCACGGGTCCTACTGGGTTTTTAAGGGTTTGTGTTTTTAAGGGTTTGTGTTTACTGTAAAGTATGCTTTACAGTAAGAATAATGGAAATTCCTTCTCTCCTTATTTTTTCCCCCAAAATAAATGTGTGGGTATATACCACGCAGCAGTGAAACTGGCTGATTGACTAGGAGAAGCACTGATTCCAAATGGAAAATCTTCAAAATAATCAAAGGGATTTTATCAGTACAGAATTTGGACCTACTCCTCTGTAAGAGGTCTCTTCTAAGCCTGAGTAGCCCAGTCTTGTAAAGGTTTGGTAACATTTTATGGCATTGCATCTGGGTGCTTTTACCCATCCGTCTGGACCAGATGACCAAGGACTCCATTTACTGCCTTGTGCTGATAGCAGCACGTTTTGCACAGGTGTTTTTCTCTGTTTATATTCTGTGATCCTGTTTGACACTCCTAATTCCAGACTGAAGTTCCCAATGTGGTTTGTGCTGTGTAAACATACAGGAAGAAGGGATGTGGTGAATTTGCTTATAGCTATGAAGGAGGCCAGGTAAAGAGCTCCAGGTTCTGACATTTAGACCCATGCTTCAAAACTTCTGTATTTATTCCAGTTTTTACAGTTGATCCAACAAAAATTATTGGCTAATTTTAAGCTTGTTTTCCTTATTTCTTCAGAACCCTTGGCTACAAAAACTAAGCACTGATGCATCAGGTTTAGAAAACTTTTGCAGCATATAGCTAAAATAGTTCAAGTTTTGTCAATTTTTATGTCATTTGTTCTTTATCTTTTAAGAGCTTCAAAGAGACTAAAGAAGATCAAAATAATTCCAAAAAGATTGAAGAAAAAAATCAGAAAAGTCTTGAGAAGCCAGAAGAGTTTAAAGAAAGGTAAACTTCAAAATTATTTTTCCCCTTGCTTTTATCCAGAATACTACCTCAGAATTTACACAGACCGCTACAAAACACAGATCGTTGTTAAATATGGACTGGCAAGCTTCTCTAATCCTGGCCATGTGATTTAATTATGTAATTTTAAAAGTTTTATATTTCTGGGGGTTAAGATAGTGACAACTTTTGATTCTTGGAAGCTCAATGTATCCAGAAACATGCTATAAAAATATTTCGTAGAACCATTTTGTCCTCAGCTACTGCTGAGAGATCTGTGTGACTAGTTTTGAATACAACTACAGTGACTGTGCAGTCAGAGATAAAATAACATTAACTCTACTAAATATACATTTGGAAAAGGAGTCAGGGTTCCACATGTCAGTTGTCTTCCCCTCTGAACTGCTTAAGAAATTTAACTCTTAATTTAGTTCTTAAAAACAAGCATGAGTGAAAGTTTCATAGACAGGATTAATGGCTTAGTAAATTAGTCAGCAATCATTTACAGCTGGGACTCACTTTAATTTGAGCTCAATTACAATGACTGAAAATCACCATGAGGACTATCTTGCACTTATTTGGAATCCTTGTGAATGTTGAAACATCTCCTGTTGACTTTTAGACCAAAATCCATTTTAAAGCAAAAATATGTCTGAAAGACTTTGTCTAAGTCATTTTATATTATGTTGTGCTTGGAAAAGAATCCTTTTAGGGCTTTAAATAGGCATTTAGTAGAACATATCTATAAAAATGTGTCATTTCAGTAATTCCTAAGATTCTTTTCACAGGGACCTTTTAAGTCCTTAATATCTTCTTACAGACCTATGAATCATTCAGATGATCATTTCTGTGTGGTGTAGCCTTTGCACCCGTTTTAACTTCTCATCTAAGATTTTTGTAATTAGCAAGAGCAGAAACGGGGAAGAAAGAAAGCTTTAAGACAAGGTAAAAAAAAAAAAAAGATGGGAAGCACTCTCTTTGAATTTTCAAAGAAACCCATGTGTGTTCAGTCTGCAGAACACAAAATACCAGTTAAAGACCTGCTGTAAGAGATCCATGCTCTGGCTATGGAGGTGTAAGAATCCCTCAGTGAAGCTCCTCGTGGTAAGGAAACCATAGGGTGCACTGCCAGACCTGCCATTTGTACATTTCTTTTCCTGTCATGGAGTCTGCTTGTACCTTCATCTGAAGTCACCACAACATAAAAGCTTGTAGAAAATGGCATAAAATTGGTTTCTTAATATCTTTATCTGACATTAGTGTATTAAAAAAGTCTTCACTTGAAAGTGTGGAAGTAACTGCTTAAGTAACTATTAGTGTTAAAAATGGGTGTATTATGAAGCTGTAAAAAAAAAAAACCCAAGAAAAGCTCTGGAAAAAAAAAAAACCACCTGAACAGAAACTGTGTATTGAGAAAATGAGCCATAGGAAATAAAACCTTTGTAGACTCAAATCAATGTACAAAAATACAACAGCAGAATGTGGGTACCAAAGGCAGGAGTTTCTTTCGAGCTGTCCTGAAGCACTACAAGGTTAGTACTGAGCAAAAAGATCTTTGTGAAGAAATCAAATATCTTCATCTTCTGCCACAAAAGAAGAAATAAAAAGGAATTGTCCTGTGAATCTCCATGAACTGGTCCAGACCAGCATGAAACCAGCAGCATCAAGGGAAAGAACTAAAGAGAGGAATGAAAGCACTGGGCAGAACACTGTGCAGATTAATACCCATGAAAAGCTTTAGAAGGCTTCAAGACAAGAAGCCAGCTTGCAAGCCAGTTAATAGGTGCTGATATGTATGTTCTGCTCTGGGCAGCAGGATGGCAGTGGGAACTATTCTTTTAAAAAGCCTAGAGTGCTGTTGTTTGAATCACTTCGGTCTGGCCAGTTGCTGGTTAGGAGTGTAAAACACAGATTCCTCTTCTCTTACCTGTTACTATGAACATATTATAAGTTTCTCTGTGTGTAAGCCTTCTGATCATTTTCCCATGGGAGAGCATCCTTTTGCTGTCTTTTACTCTGTATAAGCTTTCTGTAAACAAAATATCTGTGTCTGTTCTTCAAGGACATAGAATTGGTCAGCCTCCTCCTACCTATGAGGAGAAGGAGCTAAAATTACTTTATCTTTCTGATATTGTAAACTATTCGGAGACATTCCCTAGACGAAGCAGCAGCAGGAGCATGGAGAATGCTCTCTGCTGAGCAGATATAGAAAAAGACTAGAATTATGGAGTCATTTTAATAAACTATATTTAGCCTTCTAATTTATTGTCAAGAGTCCTTTCTTCAATGTATGGACCACAACAATACTTACCAGCTCTTGTCTCTGATTCACAGCTCACCAGTTACTCTGACAAGTACCACAGCTTAATTTCCAAAGCAAGAGTTCTCATCAATCACCAAACAGGACTCAACTCTTTTGAAGCCCTGGTCTTGATTTCTCAATTAGATATTCCATTTATTACATGGAAAGGCTGGTATCTTGAACTGTGCTAAGGCATATATAGTGTTCATTCTCTGCTTTTGCAAAATGGTTGGGAGAGATTTAATTCTATGACTCTGTAATTCTTTATTTCTTTTTCTTTCCAATTTGGTCATGTATTAATTCCATCTCCTACTTTCCAAGTGAGAGCTTTTTGCTACATCTTCACATAAAGGAGATTCCATGGTGGATTATTGCATTCTTGCAGTATCTTTGCATCAGAAGTGATTGACTTCTACTGATCAAAGAAAAAACCTGATAATATAAATCTTAGAAAAGTACTTATGAAATTGCTTCTGGATTTCTAATGTAAACATACAAGAAGAGCCAACTCAAAAGAATGCTCCTATTGAAAATACTGAATGTGGTTTCAATAACTATAAATACCACAGAAGCAGGTGTGATTCTTCATATGTACAATGAGATATACTTGATTCCTGTAGTGGAAATTAATATTAATCCTTGGGTTTCTTTATGCTACAAAGAAGAAAATACTCCTCAGGAAATTTCTTTTGGCTTAAGAATATCTGGTTTTTTCTTTGCACTTTAAGAAACCCCTGCAGTATGTATCAAGATCTACTCAGATATCTACTAACAATGAAGTAGAAAAAGAAGAAAAATTATTATTCTTGTTGCTGCAATTTGGATTGTTTTGAGCTTCATGATGCAGTTTTATTTTTCTTCCAGTGGTATTAATTAATGTCAGAGAGGATGTGCATGGTTTATATTTCAATAGTGGTTTTGTGGAGGGAAGGGAGCAGGTGTACTGCATATGCATAGAATTTAACTGCAGGCTCTTTTGGAAGGTTTTGTTACTTAAAGAATGAATATCTTAAGAACTTCCGAGTTTGGTTTGTAACTCTGCCTTTGAAACATTATTCTGTATAGATATGCATTGTAAGAGGATTTTTTATTTAATGGAGAGTAAGTATTTAGAACTAAAGGGTTGTCTGCTAGGCTTTACAGAAGCACAAGGAAACTGACTCCAGGAACTTTTGAAAACAGAGTTCGACATCCTAAGTTCTGAAATAAACCCAAACCTACCAAACAAAAAAGCCCTCAACCACAAAACCTCCCTTATTTATGGCAGTCTAACTGATGACCTCAGCCACAGTAGCCTTGTTCCACTGATATTTGAATGATGATTGTGGTAAAATGAGCCATTTGGAGCAAAGTGAAACAGTTTCAACCAGAGTTCTGTGCTTAGCTCTGTTTTGATTTCTCCTTGCTTTTGACTCCCTGCATCTGAATTTACAGGTACACCAGCCACACATATCTTGTTTTCTGTAGTATTCATTCTTGACACAGGTTTATCTAGAGCTAGTATAACTGAAAGATTTATTTTGGTTTTTAGTTTTTTAGGTGGTAGGTGTTTTGTACAGTTTGTTCAGTCTCAGTCCAGCACAGCACCAGGTATAAATGTAACTGCAAGAGAAAATAGTCCTTTTCATCAGAGATACTTGGCTGAGGTGCTTTCAGGGTTTTATGAGAGCACAGTTCACACAGCTCACATGTATATATATGAGTTTAATGTGTTAGGTCCTTATATTTAGCCAGTGCTTCTCAGTGGTATTTTTTTTATTAATGTTGCTGATTTTACTCCACACTATGTTATAAAGTGTATCCTACATTTTATCTTCTTTTTGTTTATTGAGAATTTCAAAAAGAACAAAAAGACTGACTCAGTTCTTCATTTGTTCTGAATAGAATTGTTCAGTCAACTACAAACCAGATGTTGTAGCTAGAAGCACAGAGGCACTAAGCAGGAATGCCAGAGAGAAAATAAAATAGAACTCATTATTCTAAAAAATAGTAAATTTTCCTGTGCCAAACAGCCATTTTACTCTTCATTGTTCTGCTAACCTTTGTCTTTCTGCACTGTAAAGGGCGATTCACCCTACACAGATAATTACCCCACAAGTGAAAACACTTGCTGCAGTTTTCTCTTTTGTGTATGAGTAGTGTGAGTATTCCAGACAATCTCAGAGGGAGAGAGAGGAAAAAGTGGTTTTAAATGTGAAAATGTGATTTCAGAACTACAATAATGAGGCACTTTGATTAATGTGTAAAACTCCACAATACTAATACTTTTCTTTGATACTGACAAAATTTAAGCCATCAATGTTCTTATGATTGGCTTATTACTCCTTTATGGCTTCTTTTTCAGAGCTATTCTCTCTTTGCTATTATTTCAAGAAAACCTCATTTTTATCAACTACTGGTGCTGAAAGTGGTAGAACTTCCTTGACAACATCCAACGCCCTTGAGAATTCCATTTATTTGAAGCAGTTATATTTTATGATTTCTGTTCTTTTCTTTTGCAATGATTAATTTTTCTTTTTAATTTAAATTTGTTTAGGGTGTTTGAAGAGCGTGAACACCCATCTTTGCCAAAGGAGAAACATCAGCTGTATAAAACATTGCATGTCCCATGCATTCCTCGGAAATTTGTCCAGTCTGTACAGAGTTTTAGATTCTCAAAGCAAAGACCAGAAACAGGTGTAGTGTGTTTAATGACTTCAGTGAGCATTTTGGGTTATTTTTGTGCAAAAGAATGGGTAAGTGATGATAACACATCTAGTGAACTGCTCAACTACTTATAGTTGAAGCCAGTCTTTCAATCGAAGTTGGGTGATTACCTTTTTTATGTTTTGGAAATCTTGGGTGTCTGATTTCTCCCTTATCTGTGCAATGAGTAAAGTAACATGACAGATACACTCTATGTGTGGTGTCAAAAACATCTGAAAATAATGTAATTTCAAATCTAAAATACCTTTAGTACTGTTTGCATTAGCACAGTAAATATTAAGCAACTGTTATTTGTTTGATACTTTCATACTTCGTGATAAGTTTCTTTTTGCTCTCTTTTAAGAGGAAATTTTATAAGGTTTGTTTCCAAGTTCTGTTTAACAATGCTGTGCTTTGGATACTTAATCTTATTGACAAAATTATGTAATACTTGTACATTTAGGGAGAGAAGAAAAAGAGAGACCAGTGGAACTTCCAGTGGCTACCAGCAGTTCCTCCAGCCTTGCAGAAAATTTATCACAGGTGGGTTGCTCTCCCACTGCTAAAAATATGAAGTTATATAATCTGTTTTATGTGGTCATTTAAATTTAAAGCACTTCAAATATACCCTATGGTATTATATCTTACATAAAACCTGTTAGCACTATAAATTGCTAATCATGGTAATCTGCAATTGCTTGGTAATCACAGCAAAAATCTTTCTTTGGTGCCTTTTCATTCTGAAAATATCTATGTTCTTACAAAGCGCATTTTAATTCCAAAATCGAGGTGGGCCATCTTACCAACTCATTTTGTAGAACAGTTTTTAGCATTTAAAATAACCTCTGTAGATTCTGTATGTAGCAAATATTTGGAACTCTAAAGGAGGATCAGAACCTCCCGTTACTGGTGAATCATGAGCCTTCTACTCCATAATGAAGGATTTCATAAAGGACTGAGTGTACAGGACAGCTCACAGTTAACAGCTTCATTCTGAGGTTTGACAGAAACAGGAATCTGGGCTGAGAGGAGTAAAACCATGAGCAACACTCCCTGGTGCACTGCAGGAGCCCACAACTCCATTTTCTATCTCTCACCCATAAGAATATAGTTACTGTGACATTTTTGAAATGGTGGAGTGAATTGCAGCTTTATTCAGATACAATATTTTTTATTAAAATACAATAAACTAATCCAGAAGAAAGCTGGAGGTACAACTTACAAAGTTGTGAAAACCACCAATAGTCTCATGGAGTGCAAGACCGTTCATAAGAGAAATAGATTGTTAAAGTATGAAATGGAGAAATCAGAGGAGGTAAGGCCATAAGGGGTAGAAGAGTTTCTAACTGTGTTTGCTGTGCAGGAGCTTGGGGAAGTTTCTATCTCTAAACCATCTTTCTAAGGGACATCTCACTGGATCTATTTAAAATCAAAATTTAATGAACAACAAAAATAATCAGGTAAAAATAATCAGGTAGCATAACCAGTTGTGATTTTCTTAAGAATTTCAAGAGAAATGAAGAATGAGGTGAATGAATCACTAAATGGTTTAGAGTGAAGCCTGTGTGAGAAGACAAAGCCTTCATAACACAAGATGAAAGACAGTGACAGGACTGAGTGGGACAAGACCAGAAGAAATTTCAAGCAATTCTGATTTGTGACTGGCTTAGGGAGTTGGACATGATGAGGATGAAGGAAGGGCTGTTGCCAGGGTAATCTAGAGATGAGGCTGGGAGCCTGGGACCTAGAATTGCACTTAGAAAATTGTAGGAAGCTGTAAGTCAAGGTTAAGAGAACTTTAAGAAAGGGTGATAGCAACAAGGAAAAGAAGATGGAGTCTGAGGAAAAATAAAAAGATTGGAAGAAAGAAGGTTGCTATGCTTCAGAAAAAGTGTTCTGTACACTACAGGAGTTGAATGACTGAACAGGCAGATTCTGCAGAACCAGCTCTTTTGTCCCCTACCCTGAATAGAATTCAGTTTGATACATTTTCTTAATTAAATATAAACAAGAACTTGACACTCCCTGTAAAATAATGTGTTATTTGATTCTGAGGCATAGATTCCTCACCCTGCCCTTAAGGCACAAATACATGCTACATAGAAAAGTGATGGCTTCTGCTCTGATGAAAATCTGTGAGGTGGGAATATTTCCATGTTTTCTGCAGTTTTTCCATCCCCATATGAGAGCTGTGCTGACTGAGAGTGATGTGGATGCTCAGTTGGCTTTCAGAGGCAGAGTCAGGCCTGGCCCCAGCCCTTTCTGTGTTGACAAGCATGAGGAACCAGGCTGCAGCAGCAGCAAACCTGCATGAAGTTTGTAAATGACATAGCATTATTTGTGTTACAGAAAAGTTAATTAATCATATCTAGTTATCAGTCCTGTGACTAAGACTTTATTAAAAAATAACAGAAGTAGTTTTGGCTATCATGCTGTCAAAATGTAGGTAAAACAAAGAACAAGTTTTTACATTGTCTGATCCTTAATTTCCAGTTAAAAGAAGGGATTTCTACAGTCTGAGGAGAAATCAGAGTGATATTGTTGAAGTGACAATTTCACTTCCTGCCTCACTTGAATTTCTTCTGTCTTTTAGATTATTATTGACACTGCAGGGACTAATAACCCACAAATTGCCCAGGTTCCATCAAGAGTAAGCATACAAAACCAAGTAAAATTCAGGTAACTTTTCTTTAATAAAGTAGCTTTCATTCTTGAGGCTGGGGTTTATGGAAATAATTCACATTTAGACAAACATTAAACTTTGTCTTTTAGACTGTCAGATCTTCCAAAGCAGTTGACTTCCAATCAACAGTTTGAGAGTGAAAATGCAGTAATGGGTAAAGTACTACTGTAATTTTTTTTATAAGGTTGGATCATATAATTGTAAGCCAGAAAATTCTAGGGACCAGATTTTCATTCTGGCACTAAGAGGGTCACCATTTGCATTTCTTTTCCACCTGATTGTTTAGGTCAAAATTTGAGTATAGCAGACAGGCATAGTCCTAATTTAAATAGAGACTTAACTGCTCAGCATTGTGGGATTTAGTCTGCGCTGACCATTGTGAAAGAAAGGATCTGTCCAACATCTCTTGTAAATTCACACTTCAGTCTCAAATTACTTGGGTAAAATGAAATCCAGCCTTAACATCTAGCCAGAGGCATGAGAAAATGCAAAGAAAAGAGATATAACAAACCCAGTAATTTAGGTATCTTGAAGAATCAGATCAAGATTATTAAAGATGAAAATTAACTGGAGAAAACCAGGCAGAATGCTTACAGAAAAAAGCAGGGTAGTAACAAATACACCTGTGGTTTTTGAAATCACAAGGAACTGAGCTTCAGTTTAAATATTTCTTTTTCTAGCTGTACTTTTAATTTAGATGCATGTAAAAGATTATAGCCTAGATTTCCTTACAAATACTGAAACACAGGACCTTAACCCACGGTGCCTGAGCCATAGCACAGTCTGAAGCTTAGAGCAGAAACTCTGACAGCAGAAAGTCTGATAATGTTTCTTCTCATCCTGACTCTTGCCCAGTTCTTTAAACTACACTTCATCACTGTCACATGGATGTGCTTTTTATATTGCTCCCACCTGGTTTCTATTGACTGTTAGCACTCTCAGAGGGTAGTAGCAGGAGTAGACAAACACAGCACTCTCAGGGAACAATGGGCAGGTTTGAAGAACACACCAAACCACAAGCAGCAGCCTGAGTAATGCTTTGACAACAGTGAGTGGCAGAACAAGAGGTAATTGTTATGGACAGAGCCACAAAGTGGGTTGTTAAGAAAACCACAGTCAGAACACTTCCTTACCAATAGCAATGCCAAGCTAGTGAACTTTTCTCAAGGATTCTTTCCCACAATGTTATTTTTATGTGTCTGTTTAAAATGCTGTTATAATACAGGCAGTGCTGTCTTTTTTATGCAGCAAGCCAAGAGGCCAAATATGTTGATGAAGAAGCAAATGAGCACATGGACTGTTCGTATGTACCTCAAGTAAGAAAAGCATTTCTTATGTCATAAGTAAGAAGTTTATTTAGAATAGTCAAAGTGTTTTGACATACTTGATGCAGTTGGCAAGAGGCAAATCTCAGAAATTGGTAAAGTGTCAATTGGTGCATAACATTTTCATTAATGCGAGCTGATTAAATGTTTTGAAAAAAGTTTGCATTTAAAACTCACTTCTTGCACAGAACTACAAATAAACAGGCTCAGTGCTGGCTCCACTGAGAACATATTTATAATTAATAGGACTAATGATATTTTGGGAAATGTTTGTATGTTATAGACATCATTGTTTATTTCTTTTTAATAGGATGTGCACACAGGTTTTAAGCCAAATGAAGATATTCCTGACATAGAAGAAGAAAGTGCAGAACCTTTCTTAAGAGCACCTAAAACACCTGACTTAAAGGGGAAAATCTCACACTTCTCAAAAACATCTCTATTTGACTCGTATGATTTCAACTTTTATTTTGATTCTGAGCAAAAAGTTGTATTCATACTTAATGTATAAGCATTTCTGCTCTTTTTCAAAGATACTAGAGAAAGAATTTTCCAGAAAGCTCTTCTGAAAAGATTCAGATTTTTTTCATGAGTTATGCTTGATATTTATTAAGTTTTCTTCTTCTAGTATAATTTCCAGTTGAAGCTGTTTTTAAAGACCAGTGCTTTGCTTAGAAATACATGAGACACATTGTCTTTTCCTGCAATAATATTTGTCACTCTGATTTCTATCTTTAAACAGGCTTTTTGGTTTTGTTTTTGTTTTTGTTTTTTTTTGTTAAAAGGGCAGGGACTTGGTAAGAACATCACCTCCCTTTGCTTTACTTTAAAGAGTTGTGCTATCATCATTTTTCTGTGATGCAAAAAGCAATTATTGATGGATATAATTAGCTATGGGGATGTAAAAAAATGAAAAAAGAGGAAAAGGAAAAAATAGAAGAAAAAAAGCCATCTAAATCACTTAAAAAACATTAATATAGTTTCTACCTTTCTGTATTTACAGCATTCAAAATTTAGGTTGTGAAGAAGGAACATCAAAATCTCCTGCTTTCTTTTCTCACATGAACTTCTCCCAGAAGTCACCTGCCTTTAATTTATTTGATTCTTCTCTGTTTGGAGCACAAAATTCATCTGATGAGGTAAAAATTATTAACTGTGAACATTAAATTTCCACAAAGCAAAATATGTGAACAAAACTGCATTGACACTGAATGAAATTTTTCAGACTGGTTATCTTTGCAGCAAACATTTCTTTTAATGTCTTGGTTACTTTTAAGCTTGATGTTCTTTGAAAATGTTTAATTCCTTTCCTGGCAATCCCCCTGTGATGACTTCTAACCAAGTATGGAGCTCTCTCATATGGATCATGTGCAAATATACAGTGACTCAATTCACCAAAAGGCTTCTGGTTCAGTGTTACAGTGCAAAATTCAAGTTGTTTAGCAGGCTTCACAACTCACATGCTTCTCCTGTGTGGTTTTGTCTTGATGAAGTGAAGAACAGTGAGGAGGGAAAAAAGGACAGTCTATTAGGGTTACTGAACAGCAAATATGGATTTGCTCAAATGGAAGAGCTAGGTAGGCAACTAAACAGAACAGGGAATGGAACCCAGGTCTTCTATTTTCTTTGCAGGTTCCCTAACTCCAGTGCTGTAGAGTACTTTTTCCTCTCCTGGGCTATTAGGTAGATAAGTGGGGATCCAGGATAGATGTGTGCATCAGACAGGGCTTAGGTATCACTGGGGAGTGTAGATCCAAGCCCCATTATGCAAATAAGGGATTTGAGCCCAGGTAGCTCCTGTTGCAGGGGATGTGCTCAGTCTTGGGGTTACTGGCTGACAGCTGAAGCAGGCATGAGGCAAAGCACCATTTTATTCTGGGTTTGGCAAGATACATGTGGTTGGTAACTCATAGCATGAACTGTGTGTGGAGAGAACACACTGGTGTGTGGCTTGTGAATTGTTTAGGAATGAGGTGGGTTTTTAGTCACTCAGTGCTGTGAGAACCACATTATTTTGTGCCTGCTCAGAAAAAGAAACCAAGAATTTACCAGCAGATTGGGGATTCTTTAAAGTTAGATGGGAGTTTTGAAGGATTTCAGTGTCTATTTTAAATCTAGTCTAAGAACTCATTTAAAGAGTGACAAGTGGTTATCCTGCTACTCTTTTTGGCAATATGAGGGCCTACTCAGTAGGAAGTATTTGTGTTGTTGCTTGGAGATTTTATAAAATATCACAGATTTGAATAATTTTGAATCTCTTTGGTTTAAAAAACCAGAAGTAAGTCAGGTCAGCTTTTGGACTGTTATCAGTCTGTTTTTTTTTCTAGAAGAATAGAGGAAGGATGTTTGCAGCTGCATGCAAACATCATAAAACCCATCTGATCAAAGATCTTAACTTGCAACTTTAGGGACTGATAAATACCTTTAAATCCAGATTTTGTAAAGGTTGCTAACATTCACTGAGACAGCGTTTTTCTCACTAAAAGCAAATACATATCAGCATTAAAGTTTACTTTTTGCTTTTCTCATTTGTTAAATAAAAATTTGTTTACATTTCAGACAGAGGAAAATTATTCTGTGGGGAACCTGAACTCTCTGTCCCCACACGAGGATATTGGTAAGTCTGAAACTCAGATGTACTTGTGTATATCAGCTCTCTCCTGCTTGTGTTCCTATGACTGACAGGCTCATGATCCAGCTTAACAGAGCTCCTTTGGTTGTCTGAAAGGATGTTCAGTTGTGATAATGTAGCTCAGTGGTTTATTTGTGCTCATTTGTTTTTTAACTAAATCTTTAGCTTAAATCTTCCCTTGCATATTGGGCTCCAAACATCTGATGGATCATGGAAAAGAAGAGGCATGAGAAAGAAAGAAATAGGAATAGTGTTAGGTGTGTTTGAAGCAAAATGAGAGGACTTGCAAGGGAGGAAAAAAAGTCCAAATATTTCAATGATTGGTCACTTTTGTCTCTAAATAAACACTTTTGCAGATTCTGTTTACAAATACCTCTGTTAATGTATGCAGAAAATGTATCATGCAGAAGTGTTTTGTTGTTCTATACCATTCAAGTGCTCCACACTTCCTTCCATGTCAATTCTAATAACAACCCCCTGGAAATACCATCTCTGGTGCAGCAATAAACACACAACTGTAGGGTGATGCTCAGTGGGATATTTGGCACAATATGTTAATAATGAGGCATATGCTGAATGCAGAATTCTCTCAGATTTCATCTAATAACAAATATTATATGTATTCCATATAGGAAGCTTCTTTGGGAAATCAGAAAATGAGGATGCATTTGCCTTTCCCTTCCCCTCAGTATCAACTTCTCACGCATTTGGAGATGGAAAAGATGATGTTAGTTTTTCATTTGCATTTGGACGGGATCAGAGATCATCACAGTCTCCTTCTATGAAAGGTTTTCATTCTTCCATAGAAGATACAAAGCCATTTACACTCTTTTGAATACCTTTGACTTCCTTTTAAATTATTTTCCTACTTAGCCTTGACAAATGTTTCTAGTTTCTTGAGTTAAAGTGCAAAGCATTTCTTCTTCCATTTCTTGTAAGAATACATTATTGCAATTGCTGCAATGTGTGTTCGTCAACCGCACGTTTTGAGATTTTCTTATTTATCTTTGAAATGTGTTTGTTCATGAACTGTTACTATTTGCTCTTGCTAAATTGGCACTCACAAACAGAAATATCATTTTAGGGTAGAGTGTTAAGTCAATGTCTGTGAGAGCGTTTAAACATATAGATGGGAACTTTCAGCTTCTGATATAAACTAAATTACTTGTGTTAGTAAGAATGACTGTTGTAGCAGTTAAAGCTGAATTTGAGTTAAAGACAACGTTCTTGAGTATTCTGTGTATAACAGCTGATTTATAAAATATTTGAAATAAACATTTTTGTTATTTTTACATCAAGTTTTGTAGGTACTTCTTAATATCTGAAGTGGAACAATGTTGCAATTGTAATACTTAACATTTCTCTTTCTTTCCTTCTTTCCTTCCCTTGGACAGAGTCCCTTCTTCTCTGCTGCCCTGCAAAACCCTTAATGACCAAAAGCTTGATTATCTATGCCACTGTTTCTTTTCTGCCAAATTCCTAAATGCCTTTTATGCTTAGAGATTTATGAAAATTAGATTTTTTTTTTTAACTGGAAGCGAATCAGGAAGTTTTAGTGAAATCTTGCTGAGGTCCAGCTACTAAAAAGTGAAACACAGTTTTTCTAATCTCCTGCATACCTGTCAATCTGAAAAACCTAAGGCAGAGGCAAGTTTGAGTCTCTACATTTTATTTGGTGCAGTGTTTATGGTACACTGATGACAGATATTCTGAGATCATTTAGAAAGCCAAAAGTTTAATTTTATTTGCTCAGTTATTCCATAACCGAAGATCTTTCCTGCTGAATTCTGTTTTCCATGCCTAAGATGTTACAGTATAGAAGTCAAGGCTGCAGGTTGAAGTGGGAGAAACCACAGTCCTAGGTCTTGCTGGATGTTTACTGACACAAATTGGATAGGCTGATTAATAACAAAGCAGAGAAAGCTGCTTCAGAAGAGGCAACCTCTCAGCATTTGTGATACTTTTCTGAGGTCTAAGACCATGAACTGCTTGTAAACACACACTAGGATTTTTTCATTGGTACCTATCAAATTCCACCTAGAAATGGTCCCTGGTTATGCCTATAAAATCAATAGCAGTCATGTTGATGGATTGCTGACACTGGCACATCTCTCACTGCCCAGTGTCATTTTGGTTTGCCCTTTACACACTCCCATGCTACACCCATTTCTAGCTTGAAAGTTGAGCAGAAAGAGATTGTCTTGTCAGTATAGCAAGGGCTGCTTGAGAGCAAAAACCAGGTACTGCAGGTATCCCACACGTGTCTGCAGCTGAACTGGAGCCCAGGAACCTCCAGAAGCAAGGGCAGCTGGGAGCTGTAATCCCTTAAAAGCTGTGCAGCTGTCAGCAAAGTGGCAATATGGTGACACTGTGCACTTGTGCTGTGAGTCCTTGGAGGTGGGGGTGCCTTTTTGTTCTCTCTTTGCCTTGCACCAGCAGAGTTCAGGCTCACAACCAAGCCCAAAGGTACTAACAGCAAATACCTCCCTTAAATAAGCAGGGCAGGGATTTGACTTTGAATCTTATAAGACTATCCTAACCAGAAGGTAAACGTTTCTTTAGAGCCCTGATATCTTTACTGTTCCACTTAGGTTTTTAATTAAGTTTTTGACAGAAAACCACTTCACTTGAAAGATTGCTTGTAAAAGCTAATGTGCCACACTCCATTAGGTTAAATAAACATTAATAATAAATATTTTGTGTCACCAACCTTGTAGGAAATATAATGATACCTAAATAAATAAATTTCTGAATTTGCTGAGTAAAAAACTTTGAAGAAGTTTACTAATGAAATTTACGCTTTTATCTGCTGCTGAGCTGAGGAAGACACTGATGCCTCAGTTTTCTTTCTCCCACAGAAATAACAGCTATGTGGAAATGTCATTTTTCTGATCAGAAATAACATAGAGAACATTTCTGCACATCTGTCTTGTTCTGCAAAGTGGTTTTTCAGTAAAAAAATGGTTTTAATTTCTAACGTAGCATAACATCTGGAGCACCATCTACTATTTTACTGATAATTTTACTGCTATGAAAATGTAAAGCACATTTATAAACAGTTAGGGATATTTGGTTGACAATTAAGCAACTGCTGTGTAAGTCTGACACTAAAAAATTAATTTAGAAACTATGAGGTAAAGACTAATGTAATTACACCCAGTGGTTGTGGAATATAAGGTTTATTTTCATGTACTGCTGTTTTATACCTTCAGACACCACTTTTAATGGGAAATGAGACATTCAGCAAACTGTTCTCACTCAAAAATCAAGTTTCATGTTCAGAGCAATTTATGAATTCTCTGTAACTTCAGTCCAAGAATATCAATCCAAAGTGCATATGCTCAGCATAACACTCTGCAGGGCAAATTTTGTTGTGCTGTTATGTATCATACTTAAGGTGATAAAACCACAACAGTTATTTATATTTTATATCAGAAAAACTGTATCAATAGGGCAACTGAGAGTGTTAAAATTGAATTGTCACTGAATTGTCACACTCAATTAACACTGAATTGTCAATGGCAACGTGTGAGTACTTTGAGGGAAACAAAAAGTTTGTGTCATGACATTGTAGGATCATTTAATTGCTCACTGATTTTATGTGTAATGTAAAAGAGCAACCAGAATACTGAATTGGAAAAACTGCAGTGGTACAAGTGGTACAAACCCGGAGTTATGACCCACAGAGTAGATCAGAGGATATTGTGTGTAAGTAGTGGCTTTATTTCTAGCTGCCTCTTAAATTACAGCACTGAACCCCATAGAAATCCTATACATCATTTCATCCCCAGTTTGAGCTCTGTGCAAAGAGAAAAAATAGTTTTATTTTTTCATTTCAAGACCATGAACATAATTAAAACTTTGTGTTGGGACTAACAGGGCATCTCTGCATGTATGTGGGTAAATGCAGGCTTTGGGGCAGGGGCAGGTGAATCACTGCATCCTAAGAAAACAATCTTACACTACAGCATTAATACGTTTAAGTATTTCAAGGAAATAAGCTTTAAGTGCTACATATTGTAACAGATTGGAATGTGTAGACTTACAGTATTAGATGGTCATAATCCCCCCAGTGCAAGGCTGATTGCAGGGGTAGCAAGAGTTGGCTAATCCTTTTGGGCCAATGGCATAAAACAAGGATTAGTTTTTCATTTACTGCAACTGAGTGGGTCATTAGGATCCAAAGACACTAATGAGCCTGAACAGGCAATTGGATTCTGGTTTCAAAGTTAGGGGCTAGTTTGAAAGGAGATTGATTGTGTCTTTTAATGATTTAAAACATGATGTCTTGGTGACCTTTTGCCTGAGAAAAATGAATGAAGGATATAACCGTGGAACACAAACCTGGAATGCTGACTTTTTCCTCCTGAAACTTGAGTTGTTGCCAGATTCACTGCCTTAGAGGCTGAATGGCTCATTTAGAAATATCTCTGTTGCCTTACTTTTATGTTCTGCTCCTGATGTCTCCAGAGTTGACACAAGTCACATGCAATCAAGTCTGTATTCCTGGTGGACAGGCACTGTCCTAATATCCTCTGACTCACACCCAGGTTGTTTGCAGCTCAGCAGTTCTGCTTCCAGACACATCACTTTGTGTTCTGATGCTAACATCTTGCTGAGAAATTGCCTCTTGGCACGTTGTTCCTTGGATCCTGTACCTTGCTTGATTTGATGTGAAGATGATGCTCTTTTTAGAACTTGTAACATGTTATCTTTGGAAAGGTAAATCTTTCTCCCCACCTTGCTACATCCAAGATTTTTTTTTCAGGAATCACTTGAATTCAGCAATAATAGGTAGCTTCTATTTGGTTTCATTCAAATGAAGTAAGGGTATGAAAGAAATATCAAGAGATGGACATTACCATGCTAATAGAATGTTTAGACATACACAAAATACTTTGACTGTTACGGCTCCATAGGAGAAATAGTGTCAAAAGTTTTAATAACATGAACTTAATTTTCTGTATCATACCACAGTCCACAAAGTGTCCACAAAACATCCACGGAGTTTTTCATACAGCACAGGACTTGATCCATAATTCTTTGAGGCTTGGCTTGGGGAAGAGAAAGAAGTAGAGGATCATGTTACAAAAGTTCTTGCTAGTGGGGAACCAGCTGATCTGACTGGTGGGAAGCTTGGAAGCTGACAGTCCACACTGAAACTCAGTTTTGAGCTTACAGCTCTTATCTGCTCCCTTCTGCCAGAGCAGGACTGCCTTGGGCTAAGTGTGGTCTCTCGCTGCTCTTTTCTTTTTCTTGAGGCAAATGTGTGGCAAGTTTTAACTGTTTCCACAAAATTCCTGATGCTGTGATCAGTGATGTTGCTCACTGCCACAGCTGCACAGGGCTCCTGTCCAGAAGTTTTGGGTAAAAAGTGGTTAAAAAAGTTTCTTAACAAATGCAAAACCCCTGGAAGTGCTGTTTCCATTGCATTCCAGGGAGATACTAAGCCTCTGAAGCACTCTAGCCATTACCCAAGCTGTACAATATAATTTCAAATCATGCCACACGGGCTCAAAAAATCCCTGGGCACAATAATCACTTCAAGGTGATTTTTTTCCTTGGAAATGAACACCACCACTTGTGTATCTCACTCTACATACATTGAAGGAGTTATCATAAGCAGCTGCTTTATTTTTCTCCCTCACAGTTAGAGAAGGCTCTTGGAAAACATGCAAGCTGTTACCAGTATGATCTTTAGCGAGGAGGTGTTAAACCAAGGCCTGGCCACCTGTGTTCAGTGCAGACCCAGTGTTGCCACTGCTGCTGTTTTGTTGAGGGACAGTGATGCAGAGCCATGGTTCTTAGACTGTTTAAAATTTTTCCTCTTGACCTAATACTTGTGACTCATCATCAGAAATTAAAAAGCAGTAAAGTTCTGATTAAAAAAAAAAAAAGATATAAATCACAGATTACATGGAAATCACCACTGAACTTCAGGGGTGCTTTTGAACCCAGGCTGGCCATCCAGCCAGAGCACTTAAAAGAAGCTGGTTCTGTGAAGTAGGTCATGACTTCATGTAAATCTCCACTTCATCTTAGAATGTGCCCTTCCCAACTTTCCAAAAAATAGAATTTTAATAAATTTCTAGCACAGGAGAAACATTCTGATCACATAAACAGGGGGATCAATGTTTGGGTAGATTTTTCTGCTCTATCACTTGTACACAGAGTGATGTCAAAATTGCCAATTGTAGTGATAAGTTTTTGAGGAATTGTTGAAAGAGACAATACTTGGATGGACAGAAGAGATGAATTCTCCAGATCTTTCTTTTAAATAGTATTGAGATATTCTTGTTGCTTATCAATATGATATTTGGATTATTTGTCTTGTGTTGCATTGGAATTAAATATGGTCCTTAGGTGAGTTTTGCCACATTATCACAGTCATTGAGCATCCATAACCCTCATTAACATAACAATGAACAGAGTTTGGGGTCAGATTGTTCTAAAGCAGAAAAATTTCCGTGTTGCCAGAATTTCCTTGGCATTACCTTGGGAGTCTGTGATCCAGAGCAGAAGCAGAGGGTCAGAGTGTTGAGGCACAAGTTTCTTTTGGTGTGTGAATGCTTTGTTTCCAGTAGTGTAGGGCTGGCAGCAGCATACACTACCCTGCATGTTTGTCACAGCTAGCTCACATATTGCAGTGTCAATATTCTATCAGAGAACACTTTACAACAGAAAAAGGAAAAAAAAAACCCAAAAAAGAAATATGCTCCAGTGAATGCTGTATATGTTTCAGATTCCTCTGTTGAGTTTTATATGAGCTGACATTACTGGAATAAAGTAGATTGTCAAAGGCTGGGCAGAGTGCTTTTATCATTTGCAAGTATTGGCATAGAGTAAAATAATGATTCAAATTTCTGTTTTCTGTCTTTTGTGGATTACTCTGTCAGTTACAGTGATGCTTTTGACAAGGGAGTGCTGCTGGGTTAGTGATTTCTTCCAGAGCCTCAGAAATAGTGAAGTTATCTGTTACCATCATCAGATCAAGCCTGACAGTTGACGGTCAGTGCTTGCATATTGTCTTTGTAAATACAAAATGAAGTTAGGAGCAGCAAATGCATCTCTCCACTTTTATAAGGCTAATTCCATGGGATTATTTGCCATCTACTTATATCCAGACTTGGTAAAATTTTGGTAGTAGCTAAACTGTGCAGAGCACCTTCAGATAAGATATTGTTTGGGTTTGATGGGTGGTTTTTAGTTTGTTTTGGTTTTTTAGGCAAGGAAGATAAAAGTTCTACACTGAGCATATCTCTTGAAAATTTGTAGTGTTATGGAAATATTTAGATCTCTTCAAGTTCCTGAGTGGAAGCTGTTATTAAAACTGGTGTGGGCTTCTATTATCTGTTTTTGCTATGTGTCACAGTACAGTGACTCTGTCACCAATGTAGCTTTATAACCTAATGATCCACACAGGTAACATTTAACTATACATGAAATATCCCCAGCTGAAGCACTGGTCCTTACATAGACAGTTCTGTTATTGAGGGTTGTAAAATATGAATACAGCTTCATCAATGTACCAACATACTGCAAGGGCATATAGTGATGGGACAAGGAGGAGTGGCCTTGAGCTCAAGGAGGGTAGGTTTAGATTAGATATTAGGAAGAAATTCTTTACTCTAAGGCTAGTGAGGCAGTGGAACTGGTTGCCTGAAGCAGCTGGGGACTCATCATCCCTGGAGTTGTTCAAGGCCAGGTTGGATGGGACTTACCCAGTCTAGTGGAAGGTGTCCCTGCCCATGGCAGGGGGTTGGAACTAGATGGTCTGTAAGATTCCTTCCAAGCCAAACCATTCCATTATTCTATGATTCTATATTGAAAACAAAAATAGGGAGAGAGAACAGAAAATTTTAAATATTGCAGTCAAAATTAGCTGTTCACTCACATGACAAAATGATGAATAAGTATCAAGGCACAAAACTAACTGCCTTGTGCTTATTTGGAATGTAGACCTGTGGAGCTATAAAGTATAATCAGTGTGACTGAGGTCTGGGCAAGAGAAAACAATAGCCACTGATGAATCATCTTGATAAATGTGACTGAGATTTCAGGAATTATGTAGTGAATAAACAAAAAATAAAAAACGAAATAAATCTTAGTTTTATGCAATCAGCTGCTCTTAAATGAAATAATCAGCTGACTTTTTAAATCACTGTAGGTGAGAATTGGGTAAATTTTGTGTACATACTCCTAGTTGGGAAAACATCACTGCTGTTACAAACTGACAGATTGTTTTGTGAGCAATCCTTCCCGTTCCTCATCAGTGAAAGCAAGGATGTGTCTGAATTACTGAGTATTTACAGCTAGGAGAGCCTCGCAGCAATTATCATTTATATTAGAGTGCCCACAGGGTGCAGCTTCGTTTAGGGCCTCATTGTGTTACACACAATGAAAGAGTCCTTAAACATTTTACAGTTTAAAAAGACTGGCAGGCAATGAAGGGCTGGATGATAAATGCTGAGTGCTTCCCAAAAATTCTGAGCAACTTGACTGGAAATCAAATGTGATCAGTGCCTTGCAATACCAGTCAGTCTGAGCTATGTAGAATCCATTAAAAAGAAAGCATCAACTAAAATAGTAAAGAATAAACAATTCCCACCAATTTCATAGCATTTGCAGAAGGGAGAAAGTCTTAAACTAAATTCCATACCTTTGGAAATTGTGCTAATTGGAAATAAAATGGAATTCCTATCATTGGCCAGATTTTGTTAGGATATCTCAGGAAGGCACTGTGCACCAAATTCAAACCAGGCCATTTCCACTAGATCAATGTTCCTGATCAGCCGTGCTCTGAGCAGAGTTGTCATCAGGAACTTAAGCTGGGAGAAATGTATGAAATCTGAAAAACAGCAGCTTTCAAAGTGTTGAATGTCCTCTCAAGTGCTTGTCAGTCTAGGAAGATTATGAAAGAACAAATCTGATGAGGGAAAGAGGCAAATGGCAAGAAGGAAAAAGTTGTAGGGGGAAAAAGAGACAGACTGACAATTAGTGCCTGAGATGTAACACATTTCCTCCTGCTTGCCCAAGATTGTAATAAAACTTCAGGCAGGATTGATCAATGCCTGCATGTTTCAGTGCTTTCAGAGGTGGATTCAAGCAGAGGAAGGTGGATGTGCGGCACAGGTGCACGTTCCCAGCCCTTGGCTTGTTTCCTTTCATCAGGGGCTGCAGCAACAGCTCCTGTGCAGGGCAGTGCAGTCAGGAGGAAGGACTCTAGGCAGCCTCAAGATGCCAGGTCAGTGGCCTGGGAAACCAGCCGTGTTTTTCCTGTCATGAATACTGGCCCTGTTGGGGGCATTTTTATTGTCATTACTCCAGTCAGCACTGCAGCTTCTGGCAGCTGCTGAGGGAGGTGGAAAGGAGGCTGCCCATATGGTGAGCACATGGTACCAAAGGTGCCTCGGCGTTTGGGAAGATCCCTACAAATGTCACTGGTGGGTCACTTAAGGCCTGATTTTATTTTAGCAAAGTCAATAGGGATTTTGGCATTTATTAGTAGGAGCAGAAACAAAACCTTAATCCCTGGTAATTCTCTTCGTATTACATTATACACAGTGTCACAGATGTGCACAGGATGCTGTGAAAAACACGGAGTCATATGCTGCTGTCACCTGCTCTCCCAAAACAATGGGACTGAAGCCACAGTGGACCTGCAGGAAGGCAGCCTTGGGCCACTGCTTTAGGCCACTAATTTCGTTTTTTTCCATCCTCTGGGAGAAAAAAACACATCTTGGGGAAATAGATGTGTGCCACTAAACTTACTGATGTCACCTCCAGTCTCACTACTAGTGTGCTCTCAGGATGCTGAGAGTATCTCTTGGCCAGATGCAACCTTAGTTCCTGCATGTGTTGTAAGATCTGGAGCAGAAAGACAGACACGAAGTGAAGGCAGGGGCATTGAGACAGAGGTTCAAGCAGGGGAGGGCAAGCAGGAAAACACAAAATAAGCAATAAAGCAGGATACGAGAAAAAGAACAGGATCATGAAGCGTGAAGAAGGAACACTCGGTGGGAAAATAGATCCCCAAATGGGTCCTGTTAATTCCAGCTGAGTCACTGTTCTTTGACCCAAATGCTTTATCTCCTCAGTGTCTCCTCCCTGCTGTGTGCTGGGCACCACTCTGAGGACGTGGCCAAATCCTGCCAGGCAAGGACCTCTGCTTTCCTACTGCTTTTGCAGCTTATTGTGAGGACCCCAATGGATGATTACATCAACTTAGATGGGCAGTGATCTGAGGAGACGCTAAAGTAAAGACACAGCAAGTAAAACCATTGCTGAGATAGACAGTAGCAAAAAATGTGGAAACCCTGGTGCAGAAATGCCCGAGCGTCTGTGTGCTCCCACTTATGTAACTCCCGTTGTGCAAAGTGCCAGCCCTGGCACTCAGCTCTGCCACACTGGCCTGGCCTGACCAAGGCATAAAGTATCTTTTCATTTGGTGCTTGCTGACAACGTGCCCTGTTGTTCTGCAGTGCTGACCTGAGCAGCCGTTCCTCGTTTGTGAAGTGGGCTGCACTTAATCCAGGCACTGCTCCAGCCCCGAGGGCTCCACAAAAGTGAATGGCTGCAGCTGAGCTGCTCACATGCTGCAGGGCAGGACCTGTGGCTGGCCAGCTCCTTGGATATACTCTTGGGAATGCAAGGACACCTAGAGCATTACAAATGGAGGATGCCCCTGTCACTGGGGTGGGATTCTTGTAATGGATGGAGCCAAGCCCCTGAACTCGGAGCTCACTTCTTTCTCCACCTCCTTGTGACAGCCAGAGGTACCCGGTGAACTTCAACAAATGATTTTGTTGAGACAGTTGTCCATAAGTGGTAATATTTATCATGTGATAAATTTGTTTTGTATCAAAAGTTTGCTTAATAAGTCAAGTGGTAACTGAGCCTGGTTGCACCCCAGAGCCAGGGAAAGCAGAGCAAGGACAAAGCACATGTTGTTTTTCAGCTTTGTTCCTCTTGCTGGTACTTACAGCCTGGTATAAGCACCACTCACACGCTCCTGTGTCCGGGAGATCCAGCTGTTTGTGTCTTTATGAGCACAAGAACTTTGTTTTCATAAACTGAATATGTGCAAGCAGAGGTGTGTGCACATGGAAGCAGCACAATTTCTGTTCCACACCCACATCAGCTGTCAGCCTCCTGCTTCCCAAAGCACATGTGGGTATGGAAGGGTGTGGAATCAGCGCAGTCCAAATAAACTGCTGGTGGATTTAAGCCACTAACAGAACCCCAGAATGGTTTGGGTTGGAAGAGACCTTAAAGATGGCCTAGAGATGATTCTAACACCCCTGCCACTGGCCGGGACAGCTTTCACTAGACCAGGTTGTGGAAAGTCCTATCCAGCCTGGTCTGGAACACTTCAAGGGATGGGGCATTGACATCTTGGTGTGCTAGTGCCATTAAATAAACTTCTAATTAGAACAGATTTAAACACCATGTCACCGTTTCTGGGGCCAGTCTTATTTATGTCAATGGCAAATCTCTAAATTTATTTGTTTTACGTAACCTCTGAAGAGCTGGGCCTGTCTTTGAACAGTCTCCTAGTATCTCTTGTTTTCAAAGGGTGTAAAAAATAACATGCTGATAATGCCTTTGTCACCATCGTTGTTGTTTTTATGTGCTACAAGGTCCCACACGTTTTTGGAACACTTCCAGGGATGGTGATTCCACAACTTCCCTGGGCAGGCTGTTCCAATACTTTTATTAGACTGAACAAGTGGGAGAAAAAGCCAAGTTGGTTAGTCTGATTTAATGTCAGTTGTGATGGTGCATATTTTGGTTGTTTGAGCTGCATATTGAGCAGAGTACAATTAATCTTTTCCTGGAAGCAAGCTGAGTGTCTCTTACATAAAGGCTTATCCTCTGAGCGTGAAGTCATGATTCTGGTAAAGCTGAATTATGATCTTAATAATGCACAAACACGATTCACCCCGGGATTCCCACTGAAAACAGACCCATATGCCACAATCATAGAACATTTATTGGGAATAAATACTGTGAAGCTGTGCTGAGCTTTTAGCTCCAGTAGTCTCAGGCGAAAACCTGGTGCAAGCGATTCTAAGTTTTGGTTGAGAAAAATACTTTGGGTTTTATTTTTATTCACCAGGAACACAGTTCTTTCCGGGGGAGGCATGGTCTTTCTAAAGCTGTGGGCAGGAAAAGCCAACACTGTCCACACTTGGGTGTTTAAGGTGTGCATTCATGCTGGAGCTCTTCCCTTTGGAGCTGCTGTGGGTGGTGTGGGCACGAGTCTGGTCACATCAGCTTTTTGTTACAGCACCATACTGACAGAAAGGGGCCCCCACTCTCCCCAGCAAATAAACTCTAATCAACAGAACACACTAAAGATGATAATCACTGTTAGAGCATACCCCTGTGTCTCCATTTGATCAGGGAAGGTGTTTTGCTAATGCTGGGGGTGTGTTTGTGCCACTCACCTTCCCACACTGTAATGGCAAGGCTGCATCACCCAGCATCCAAATCTCAGCTGGGGAGGCAGAAAAACCCCCAGTTCCCAGCATTTTCACCAATCAAGATACAAGATTTATTGACTATTTTCTCTTATATCTCAACAACCATCCCTTGTGCCAGAACATCTCTGAACTGGTCTTTTCTTAGCCCCACAGATGCTGTTTCCAAGACCAGCTCACTTCATGCATGTGCAAAACAAACCAGATTCTGCTCTACTTTCATTGTGCTTTGTGTGTGTGCTTTTGACATCATTTAAATAAGCTTATCCTGCTCAGAAAGAAAAAAACCATTCCTACCACAGTTTAGGTAAACCAAGCAATTATTCTGTTACTAAGTGCAATTAATGCCTAATGATTTGCTTTGATTAATAGGACAATCAGCATCTGCTCCTAGAAATAGGGATTAGTAACCCAAGCCATCTCTAGTATTAGAAGGTAGGGGGTCCTTTTGTACTAAACCCTATTTTCCACATTCATCTCAAAGCAGAAAAGCCCTGTGCTATATTCTAAAAGCAGAATCAAGGGAAAGAAGTATATTTTTGAAAAACATATAAAGAAAGCTTTCTAGTGTTCTAGTGAATATGTATTTTTGAGTGAAATCAGTGCATCTCCATCCTTTAAGAAAGAAATTACTCTGATCGAATTCTCTGATGATTTTTACAAGCAAAGTTACAGCCAAAAAAAGTTACAGGTACATTTAAGATTTTGCATCTGGCAGGAACAGAAAGTTGAACTAAATAAGAACATATGTTTGATATTTCTGTGCAGCTGATTACTGCTGAATATTCCCAGTACAGGAAGTAATAAAATTGTGTTTTATAGACATGAAGTTAATTTTTCTAAATCCCCTGATCAGTTTATCTTTTTTTTCCCCCTCTATGACTGAAGAATCACAACACACAATGCAGCTGCAAGGCTAATCATTCTTTAGCATCTTCTATTGATCCTGGAGACAGAGCTGGAGTGGGGTTAGGTCCAAACACTAATCCAATCGTATAACAGACATCCCCATATGGTTCGTCCTCAGCTTTGCCTTAAGCCAATCAATAATCACTTTGACAAAGAAAAATATATTTGGGTTTTTCTTTTTCCTGTGGAAAGGTTGGGCTCTGAATGCTCCATCTACCAAATGTTCTGGACTTCTCAGTCACTTCAGTGTCCACTCTGAAACAGCTTGGAATGACTGGTAGATAACCAAGGAAATTGTCTAATTTCTGGGATTAATACAGAGCCAAGGACAGAATTAACTTGAGCCACACGTCTTGCTTCTAAAAGCCTTTAAAAGAGACTGAACACCTTGTAAATGAGTTGGGATTTCTTTTTAATATAAAAATGTCCTTGAAGAAACGATGTCAGCTGGAGCTGTAGAACTTGGGAGGTATGTGAGGTTCACCTGGAGGCTTTTCCTCACTACTCAGGGTTTGGATAATACAAGAACACAGACAGGGTCTTTAGCAGGCACCT
The DNA here is from genome assembly GCA_013399835.1 of Leptocoma aspasia. Lineage (NCBI taxonomy): Eukaryota > Metazoa > Chordata > Aves > Passeriformes > Nectariniidae > Leptocoma > Leptocoma aspasia. The sequence continues at coordinate 321,165 of VXAX01003738.1, read as the reverse complement.
GGTAAGACCTTGGTTTATTCCATTTATTGGTGTTTTCACAGGAATGTTCATCTGCTGTGACGTGTGCAGTGCGGAATGCAGTGAAGAGACACCATAAATGCCAACTTTTCATGTGGTTCTACTCGAGCTCCTCTCTGAGTCTGGCTGGTTGAGGGCTGACTCCTGTGTTTGGCCTTAGGCCACAGAAATACCAGCCCCTCTGTGTCCAGAAACTGTATTTCCAATCCTCTTGCACAGGAATTCATGCTGCAATTGCAGAAAGACTCTGCCAGGATTGCTGGTGAAGAATCACTGAAGATCAAATGCTCCCTGAAGGTTTGGGGTAATCCAGTGAATAATTCTCTGATACCAAAACTTCAATATTCAGAATAAACTGCCTTTGACCAGATGGGAGCTGAAACAAAAGGACAACACATGGACAGTTATAGGTACTTTTCCCCAGCAGGTCTTTAAATTTGAGAATCTAAACACCAGCAGGTACCAAGCACTTGGATGTCAAAAAGTTCTTTGTAAGCCAGAATACTGCAAAGCAGGAACCCAGCAGAAATAACCTGCCTAAAATAAAATCCAACTTCTGGGCAAAGTCCTTTCTGATCTTTCTCCAGCTGGAGGATGGGACTGTTTAGGTGTAGGTTCTCCAGTGGGTCCCTGCATTCCTCATTGCACTGTGGGGCATCTTTTTACTTTTGCTTGTAATTAGAGCTGCTTTGGGATTCATCTTGACAGCAGTTTGAAGTGGGTTTTTGTTCAGAAATGTCACAGGAAGTATATTAATGGAGAGATGCCAAAGGTATTAAAAGGTATGAAGTCCTATGTTACAATGGAGAGAAATTCTTGTGTATATTCCAGTGCAATCTTCGAACTATAAAAGCAGAAACAAAACATCCCTGGTGTTTCTTTCCTCCCTTGAATTCCATCTTTCACCACCCTATTCCCTTTGCAGGTTGGTGAGTGGCTGTTGCTAAATATATGCATAATAGTGAAAACCACTACATAACACAATGCATTGAAAAAAGGTCCTGCCAGGCTTCTAGGTCAAGGGAAGGAATATCTCTTTCTTCCCTAGTTAGTTTATCTGCCCATTTGTCTCCTTTTGCTTTATGAAAGAGCTGATGGGGAAGGTCTCCAGCTGATGGAGCTATTCAGAAAAAGAACTGACATTTTGAATCAAAATTCAGGCTGCCTCCAAACATTGTGTCCCTGGTGCTATTAAACAATAATAAAATAAAATGAAATTCATATTTACTCTGAAAACAGAAGGTACACAGGTATTTGATTTCAGAAAACCCGGGTAATTGGCTTAGAAATGAAATCTGTGACAAATGGCTGTGGAATGGATGATTTAGGTAGAACATGAGAAAAATAATGTTTAAACCTTTGGGAAGAAGAGACAAGAGCCAACAGTAGGCAGAAGCACAGATGTTTGCACTCTTACTCTATAGAGATTTGCATAGAAACATGGGGAAAAAGGCATGGAAAGAGATCCCCACTTCACCAAAGTCCACCACTGGGATCACAAACAGTGTGGTGACAGATTCAGGCTCAGAGGGGCTCCCAGCACAGCACACGTGCCAGTCCCCACATGCCAGTGACGTGTCCCTGCCTGCCTCTCTGACATTGATAGTGATTTTAACACCCCCAGTGTGTTAAATTTGTACCTTCAGCTGTTTAACACCTTTATTGTGTGGCAGTGAGGATTTGGGTGACATTGAGGAGGATATTTTACCCCACTCTGTGGGTAAAAGTTAAAAGTTGTAGTCCTAAACCAATGGCACATGTCTGCCTGATTTATGCACAGACTCCTTTTCCCCAAGCCTGTCATCAGTTTAACCCTGACTTTGTGATAAGTCACCCACTGCTTGAGAGCTTTCTGGAGATCAGCAGAGGCAGCCACTCAACCCGCAGGAAAATCCATCCACATGTGGATGTTCCAAAAGAAGCTGGGGATAAGCATCCCCAAACCCCAAAGCTGTCAATAATTGTGGAAAAAAGTCCTCTCAGAGTCTTGTAAATGGTCTTTTAGACCTGCAGGTTAAGTGGTTTTGTCTTGGTGATTTCACCACCTTCTTCAGATCTCACATAGTCCTGCCATAGATTCTGCTACCACGGAAATTGTCACAGACCAAGGTCTGTCCCACTCCCCTGACCCTGTGGATGGAGCACCTGAGTAATGTCTCTTTCAGGGTGACTCCTCCATCCCTGGTCCTCAAGAGCTGCTCTTTGCAAGATGATTCCTGAGCTGTGAACTGATCCTGTTGCATGGCCTGGCCAGGTGGGAATTACCAGCGTGTGCTCAAATTCCGAGGTGGCCGTGCCAGGATGTGGCATTGCTTCTCCTGCACCAGTCATGGGTGTGTGATCACAGAGGGTAATGCAAGAGCCCAAAGCCAGGCAGGTGAAGAAGGTCTTTGTGTGCAGTTTGTCACCCTTTAAAGTGTCACTGACGAGATGGCCACGCTGCTGCTACCAGGAGCTGGAATGAGCTGGAACACCACGAGGGCTGGGAGAGAAGAATTTAGGTGAAGGTCCACAGTCTGCAAAAGCCTGTACATGTCCCACACAGTTTCACAGAGTTTGCCACAGCCAATACTTGTATAATGCATCTCCAGGCAGAGTAATTCCACAGTGATGTCCACAGCCAGGGGTAGTGCAACTTGGAGATGCTTCCTGGCCTCTCACCTAACAGCATCCCTGAGACCTGAGCCCTGCAGCAGGATGAGAAGGATTAGGGAATTGTTGCCATGTCCATTAAATCTCTGGTGCTGAGACAGGTGAGCCCCAGAGCAGCAGTAGTTTGTGTGCAAGCAGAGTGGATCCTGCAGGCTGCTGCTCCAGAGTGAGTCTGTTGGCTTTCTCCTGTTGAAATCCCCCTGTAAAAGCTTTGCTGGCTCTGTGCTCTCAGGGATGTGTACTCACAGCTCCCAAGAACACCCACTCAGCTGAAGTCATCTGCCTGTTGCCTGACAGGACATCCCAAGGTGGTAGAGCACTGCAGGAAGCTCCATCTCCTTCAGAGGCTGGATAAGAAATGTCATTGAGCTAAAGAAAACATCAGCATTGCTACAGCCACCCACTGTGCTTCACAAGAGAGATGACTCCATCAGTTCCTGCCCCTGCCCTGCCTTCCCTGCCTCCCAGCTGCAGATTTAAAAAGCCTCCACCAATACACATCTTCAAATCTTCCAGGGGCAAAACTGTCCTCTGCAGCTCTCATTGCACCTCTCAGGCTCATACCCACAAGTACAGAGTTCAGTGTAGAATCAACACCCACTCAGCACAAAGATCATTCTTGACACTGGAGGAAGAGTTAATGTATGAAAGAATAGAAGAATATGTAATTGAGATTTCCCCAGAGCAGAAAGGAGTGGAGGAATCTGCCACTGCACATCATGCATCTCACTAACAGATCCATATTCATTGTGCTTAAATATATTCTAGTAGTTCTTATGTATTCCTTTTAGTTCCTAACAAGTATATCTATCTCTTTGTTAGGGACAGAAAATGTAGGCTTAATAGGATGTCAACAGACAAGGAGTATAAAGTAATTGCCCATTACACTATAAATGTGTTATAATCATTTGCCAGAGGGAGAAAAAGTCTAATTGAATGAAAACTCTTGATGGTTTCATTATGCTTCTATTAAAAGGCAGTCAGGCCTCCTGATCCAAATACAAGGCTAAACTCTTCTTTCATTAATATCTGTAAAAAACTGGGGGCAACCACAATATTACTGATGGATTTGCAGCAACAAAGAGCTGGAGTAAGAGAGCTCAGAGTGAGTCCTGAGCATTTCTGAGTCAAGATGAAATGAAAACATTTACCACGCATGTGGCAGAGGAAGAAAAGTTCAATAAAAATGACAGCAAAGCTGAATAAAATGCCAGAACTCTTCCCAGAAATGGCAGGAATCAAAATGTGTGTGCGTGGAGAAACCAAAGGAAGGCACTAAATTCTGCCTTTCCAACTGCACTCATAAAAATCCACACTGATTATTTGCTTGTTAGTTATTAAATAAAAGTTCCTTTTCTCCATCCTTCCTGACACCTAGTCAGAACAGAGCTGTTGAAATCCTCTTCTGTCTTTGCCAAGATCAGCCCAGCCTTTTACAACCACTCACTAACTCCCCCTTTCTCTGCTGCATCTCGTTCGAGCTCCTTGTCCTTGCCTCTGTGCCCTGCATAATTCCAGCTCTCCCCCGCATTTTCCATGCCCTGTGCACCAACTCCTCTGCACCTTCCCCTCCTGCCACCACTCACAGCCCTCCCCAGGTGCTTCACAAAGTCACCCCCTCACTGACTTCCAATAGTTTCTGAAGACCCTTTTCCTCCATGACCTTAAATAAACACAACCCTTGGTGCCTTCATCCACCTCCCACATGGCAACAGGGGCTGTTGCTGCTCCTCTGCATCAGCCTGTCCAAATGTGGATCCTCAGTGCTGGTGTGTTTGTCCCTGCGTCCCCAGCACATCCACCTCAGTGCCTGCTACAGAGTCATTTCTGAGCTCTGTGGGATAGGAATGGTGAGTTGCAGAGGGGTCCCACCTGCCCTGTGAGGAAAAATGCAGATTTGGGTGTCTCTGAATCCAGCTGTGGCTCCTGCAGCAGGGCATGGTGGGTGAGAGGTGATCAGGCTAGGAAAGGGTGAGGGGTAACCATGGTTTAGGACTTACAAAGAAATTCCTCCCTTTGAGGGTGTGAAGCACTGGCACAGCTTGCCCAGAGAAGTTGTGGATGCCCCATCCCTGGGAATGTTCAAATCCAGGTTGAATGAGGCTCTGATCAACGTGGTCTGGTGGAAGCTGTCCCTGCCCATGGAAAGGGGGTGGAATTAGATGGTCTTTGAGGTCTTTTCCAACCCATACCACTCTGATTCCATGATTCTCTGTTCTTGGGTCAGCCTGGGATAATTGCTGGTCCCCTGCTCACAGCAGGAAACCCTTGATGTCTCATCAGCTGCCCACAGACCTCCATGGCACAGGATTTATGCCTGGGGAGTCCTGGACACAGGAGAGTTTTGGGATGTGGCTCATAAGGTCAGGGACAACCCTAAGCTAAGCTGTCTCAGCAAAACCACTTTCAGCTTGTTTTGATTGATAAATGTCTGTTTTTCCAGCAGGAGCAAGCACTGATATTTCATGCCTTTTAAAGGCTGACTTTTCCTAATTGCCCTTGGTGGGTCTCTGAAGCATCACACACGAGTCCCTGAGGATCTGCAGGCCTGATGGGAGAGTGTTTAGCACTCACTCCCTGGCTTCCTCTGACCAGGCAAATTATTGAAGCTACCTGAGCAGAGGTGTTTGTGTGAGCTGAGGGTGTGCTCTGGAGGTAGCAAGGAGCAGAGATCTCCCCTGCATGGGGATTTTAAAGTGGTTTTAAAGCCAGACAGATGCTCCTCATGCTCCCTTGCACACATGCACGATACTTGTGTAAGCTATAAGCCAACAAAAAACCCCCACTGGCCATTATATTGGTTGCAGAGATGATGATCTAACTAGAATCATCACCCAAAACAGAGAGAAAGTAAATATCTGTATACACTTAGCAGCAAGTCTTTCTGGCCCTCAGCCCTCAGGCTCCCCTGGCATTCTCTGATTACCTGCCTGCCAGGCACTTTGCTGCATACCAAGTCTTTTGCAGACTGAGGATGTAGCAAGGTTTTGCTTTCCTCCTGCCCTCTCTCGATCTGTCACTCTTTCAGACCTGGTCTGAACTTGTATCATTACCAGCACCTTTTTCAAAGCTCACCTTCAGGGCTGAGGACAATAAACACCTGAGCTGGTTATGTAAAAAGCTCAGCAGTGAAGCTGATGTTTGGGCATGTGTGACCTTTCACTATAATTTTTTTGAAGGAAAAGCCTCACCTTTCCATTGGGTTTGTTTTTGAGGGAACCACACTGTGCTTGGTCCAGCCTCCAGACCTCACTGGCTGTTTTCAAACACGTCTGAAATATTGATTTCTTTGCAGTTCTCCTGAGAAGGAAGAGAAGAGAGGCAGGTGAGTCCCTGGCTGAAGGAAGGCAGGGTGCAGCTGTTTCCAGATGTGAACATTTGGCCAAGCAGCACCTCAGCTGAGCTAAGTTGAGGTGAGGCAGGGGAGGCAGAAATTTGGGGGACAAAGGACACACCCCCACTGCAACTGAGACATCACTACTTCATGTTACAGCATTGCTTCATTATCCTGTGCTGCATTTTTAGCTGCATTTAATTGGTTCATGCATCTGCATGAACAAACAATTGCTTAATTCTTGGATTGTGAATCACAGAATAATTCAGCTTGGAAAAGCCCTACAAGACCATCAAGTCCAGCTGTTAACCCAGCACTGCCAAGGCCACCACTAACCCGTGTCCCCAAGTGCCACATCCACACATCTTTTAAACACCTCCAGGGGTGGTGGCTCTGTCACTGCCCTGGCAGCCTGTTCCAGTGCTTGACAACCCCTTGGGTGAAGAAATTCCCCCGAATATCCAAACTAAACCTCCCCTGGCACAACTTGAGACCATTTCCTCCTGTCCAGTCCCTTGTTACTTGAAGAAGAGATGTCCTTTGTGGGAGCTGTAGAGAGCAATTGGCTGCACATTTCAGTTACAGATCCTTGTACACAGCACTGGGATTATTGTCCCTATCTCTGCTGTTTTATATAAATATAGATACTCTCTGTTCAGGAAACTCCAGCAGAAAAAATGTGGCTAAAATGCTGCACTATGAGCAGCCCTGTGTGCTGGCTGCTTTATTTTACACTATTTGGAGTAAAAAATAAATGGAATGACAGGATAAAAAAAAAACCTGGTGTAAAAGATAAACAAGGATCACTAAACCCATGTTGTTTAAAGATTAAATATTGCTGTTGCTTTTAACATACGAAACCAAGTTAATTATTAAATATCAGGAAGATTTTATCACTTTTGGCTTGTACCTAAAACTCAGTAGTTTTAACATTTTCTTTTGGTTTAATACAGCCAAACAAAGAATATAAAAGTGTTAGCAGAAATTAGAAGTAATTCTGCTAAAATCTTTAGACAAAATTTTCAGCTTGAACATGTTAAAACAGATTTATATATATTTCTTTAGAAAATCTGACTTTCAGTGAGAATTGAATGAATATCTTTCTTGGTCTTGCAAATCCCCTTCAAACATAGTTACATTCTGACTTCAAAAACATCAGTATTTTAAATGTTTCATCTGATGTCTTGGAATTTCAGTTCTGAGAGGAAAAAATACAACTCTGTTTTGGAGAGTTATCAAAGCATAGATTTAGGAGACTAATTTTAGGCACCCAGCCTTGAAGTTTTGACCAATGGGATTACATTAGTAGAAATAACAGCAAAGCCCCAAATCTGGGGGAAATAACAAAGCAGAAAACTCTTCTGAAGGAAGGGCAATCCACCTTCTACAAAAACTGCCAGGGATTACTGTAAAGCAATAATTAATGACCATTGCTGCTGGCTCTCTGACTGATGCAGGGGGAATATTGATATAATCCTATTAGTGTGTTGCTCTCATTAATGTACTTATGTCAATTAGCTGAGCATTTTAGCAGAAAGGTGAATTTATGATTTTTTTTCCTCCATCCAACATAGATTTCCACTGCAAAAATCAATTTTGAACAACCACCAAAGATCAAGGTCCATTAATGAATCTTATCTGACACTAATGTTGTCTAATTACATTAAAATGTCACAACTAATTTAATGGCAGCAGAGCTCCCTACTCCACAAACAAACATAAGTTTGGTTATATTTCTAAAGAATTTACTGTTTGATGAGGAAAATAATGAATGGAAATTCCAGTTTTGATCATTTCCTGCATTTCTGTCATTCTTGAGTGCTTTGAAATAAAGAGCAAGAAAAACCTGGGCTCAACAGAACATTCCAGGTCTGAGGAGACCTTAGAACTCCTTCCAGTACCTTAAAAGGCTCCAGGAGAGCTGGAGAGGGGCTTCTGACAAGGGTGTGGAGTGATTGGCCAAGGGAAAATGGATTTAACCTGACAAATGCCAGGTTTAGATTAAATATTAGGAATTCTTTTTGCCCTGGCACAGGTTGCCCAGAGAAGCTGTGGCTGCCCCATCCCTGGAAGTGCTCAAGCCCCATCTGGATGGGTCTTTGAGCAACCTGGTTGCTCAAAAAGAGGGACCAGAGACTGCAGGGGAGACACAGTGAGAGTTTTCATCACTCCCACAGACCTGAGCCTTGAAAACGAGTTAAAATAAGACACTGAACCAACAACTCTTCACATGACTGAGAACTGGGGCAAGGAGGGGAGATCTTAACCTAATTCCCACTGGGTGTTTTTCCTTCAACAAAACAAAACAGCAGACTCTTTCACAGTTGCCAGAGCTGGAGCCTCAGTGAGAGATTATGAGGGATGCAGCCAGTGACCAAGTTTGGACACAAAAGCATTTCTGATTGGTTTCCCACAAGATGAAATTCTGTTATAAAACCTGCTGCTCATTTTCCATTGAAAGAGTAATCTGGGAAACTGTCTCTCTTTGTGCTCTAACTAGGCAGCAGATGGCTCCAGATATATTTTACTTGGTCCTATTGATTTCACTACATGATTTAATTTTATTTCTCAGCAGAGCAGATTAAAATATGTGAGATGCTTTATAGGCCCCTGAAATGACAGAAACCTGCCCTGAAAAAGCTCCAGCATCATTCCCTCACCACAAGCACCTCTTTTCCTTCTCTCAGCTCAAAGACATCCCCTTCCTCCCCACAGTCTCCAGCAGAATTTTTTGGGTCCAGGGAATGGTGTTGGCAAACCCAGTGCAAAATACAGACAACAAACAGTCAAAGGAGAAATAAGAGACCCTGAGGAAAAGAGGTGCAACGTGGTGGGTTTTTTTTTTTTAAAGTCCATCCCTAGCGTGTGCTTAATAAATAATTAATTGCTGTTATTTCCAAGCTCAGATCCATTTTCACACAAATGCACTTTTAACTCCAGTGATAAAAAATTTTAAAAAATGATGCTTTTTTGTTGATTCTTCTTCAATGCAGCCTTGAAGCAATAAACCAAATTGACTGCTAAATTTAGACAAGAATACAGTCTGGCCCGAGTCATCTCAGAATCCATAAATTTATTAATAAGTGAGATCAAGATGAGTCAGGAAACAATCCCTGAGATGCAGAGCTGCTCCTCCTTTTACTGGGTCAAGGATAGTTTGGGGTATGAAACACATATTATATTCTCCAATTTACATGTTTAAGTCTGGATTTATGCTCTTAGATATGAAAAACCTGCATGGAGGAAGAAAAACTCCCCCTGCTGAGGGGCTGCTTGTTCTAGACCTGTGGCTCCACACTTCTCCTTCTACCCTTAGGATTCCTGCCTTTTCCAGCAGAGAGAGGGTATAAATAGTATTTTTATATTTTTATCTCTATATTTTATCCTTTTTAAGTAGTATTTCCTTCATGTTCCCTGACAAAGGAGGGAGTGGGAGTGTATTTGAATCCCACACTGGCACCTGCATTTTTGTGCAAAGCAGGTGTGGAGGCTGATGCTCAATCACATTCCTCACACAATTCCTAAGTTTTTGTCTCAGGTATGGTATGAAGGTATCTCACACATTTTTCCAGGTTAGAAAACAAACTCATAGCAAGGACAAGTGATCTGTCTCCAGTGCTGCACAAAGAAGAGTACAGCCAATTAAAGATCCATTGTGTGCCAAGGTGGGAAAAGAAAACGGTGGGATATGAATGGGGAATCCACTCCCCTCACTGGAGAAAGGAACTGAATCTCATCTTCCCATGGAGGAGAACAGAGAAGCAGGTGTCACCTCAGAGTAGCTAATGCCATAATCTCTCCTCCTGCTCTTCATCATCTCCTTGTGCTTCACAGGCAAGGCGTGACAGGAGCCTTCCTGGAGAAGCCTGGAAGTTTCTCCAGGCACTGCACAGGAGACCTGGCCTTGAGGGACATCTCCCACTTCTCTCATGATTTTCCTGCCCATACAATGAACTTCTGCAATGGCAACACACCTACAACCAGTAGGGTCATAGATTTTACCACAGATTTATGTGCAACACCTGGGAAAAAAACTTGGGGCAGACCTTGTGTCCAGAGACTGGTCAGTGTTGTGAGAGGGACCAGGCACTTTCCTGGAGCCACCCCTCTCTGTCACCTTTCTCCCCCACCATCTCCTTTCATCTTCCCTACTCTTCTGCCATTCATGCCTGGGGATGACAGGCATGACAATCCCACAGATTGGTGCCTGGAAAGGGCTCTGCTGTGCAGAGAGAGATTGTGCCAACAGCTGCATCTCTAACAAGGGCTGCATTAAGAACTGAAAAGGCTGAGAGGGAGCTGGAAGCCAAGGATGTGAGGAGGAAAGGCATCAGGTGACAACGGGGGTGGTTTGTACCTTGTCCTGCTGGAGGGCCTGTTTTCCTGCAGTAATGCACTTCTTCAGGAGCTGGTGAATGGATGGATGAATGGATGTTGCAGTGGCTTTCTTTGGGATTAGAGCTTGCACTCAGGAAAATGACAGCCTTTTAGTTAGCAGGATCTTCCCTCTACTTTGCCAGAACACTTGTGTGTCCATCACCCTCAGAATCAGGAGAGAAAGGCAAGAACTTGCTCTGTGCTCAGAGCATGAGCCCGAGGCTGGGGTGGTGCCATGAGCTTGATCCTGTCACTAACAGAATGTAATTTAATCACCAGGTTCTCAATATTGATCTATGATTGTGAATATTTCAACTCAGACTCCACCACAATTATGGGTGAAAGTTGCCCCACTCACATCCCCAGGCTACAAACTTGAAGCCCAAGCTCAGGGAATCATGGAATTGTAGAATGGTTTGGTTGGAAGGGGCCTGAGAGACCATTCAGTTCCAACAGGAGGGTTAGAAATAGAGTGTCACTCTCACTTTTCAGCCTTCTGATGTTTTCATTCTTGTGATGGAGTTTCTCCTGCTGTTTTTTGTAAACATGCACATGTTTTTCTAACTGTCTTTTTATTTTTCATTCTTTCTCCTGAGAGGAAAAAAGTTTGATAACCTTTGTCATTGACCAGTGTGGTTGGAGAGGTGGTAACTTCACCTTCCAATCAATAGTTGTTTCCAAAACTCTATATAATGTGAAAACCAAAATAAAGTTTCTCTCTTTGCCTTCTCTCGGGTGTAGCTGTGTTTGTCTCTACGTTTCGTGTTGCTCGATAGAGTAACAATAGAGGATCTGGAGGGATCATTTGGGTGGATGGTTGGATCTAGATGATCCCTACCAGATGATCTCTGCAACCTTCCACCATCCTGGGTTGTTCCAAGCCTCATCCAACCTGGCCTTGGACACCTCCAGGGATGGAGCATCCACAGCTTCTCTGGACAACCTGTGCCAGGGCCTGCCCTCTCTCACAGTCAAGAATGTCTTCCTAAATTCTAATCTAACCCTGTCCTCTGTCAGTTTAAAGCCATTTCCCCTTGTCCTATCACTCCATGCCTTTGTAAAAACATCTTCCTCGGGGACATTAATCAGGTAGTGCTCATTAATCCACCTGCTCCTGTGACCAAGGCTGCCCCCAGAGGACCCTCTTCAGAGAAGCTGATAGAGACTGACACAATTTACAGTTCCTGGTGTCAGTAAAACCTTTTGCACTGGTGAGGAAAGAGCTCCTGCTTAGAAGCAGCTACTTAACAGCCTCTGGGATTTTTTTCTTCCTTTTTCTTTAAATGGCTCAAGTTGAGCACTCCACTGAGCAAAGAGGGGACAGTCCCCCAGAAGCAACAACTGCCACCTAATTTCACCAGCAGCACTTCTCCCATCTGCCTGGCCATTCTTCTTAAATTGCTGTCTAATTTTCAGTATAAAGAGTGTCTAAGGTACACACTTCCCATGATCGCTGCTTTATTACAAACCTGTGAGAAGAAAAAAGAGCTTTTGTTGGTTTAATTCCTTGGAACTTCTGAATTGAACTTCCCCAAAACACATGCACAGAAAATAAAGAAAAAAGGTGCTGTTTGAAAGAGTGCAAGGAATAGGCAGTGGAACACATTTTCTTGTCATTTTTAAAAAAATAAAATCCCAAACAAATAATCACCTATCTGCAATTAGAACATTCATCAAATACCCCGTATTTTGAATTAGCTGTTGGAATAAAAACTAAAATTAAAATAAATGTATTTCTAGAGTGACTGATGGGTGTAAACTGGGGGTGTAATTCTCAAACACGGACCCATCCTCAGAACAACACGGACCTTCACGAACACAACTAATGACTGATCAGCAGGTGAAAAATAAGAGCAAAAATAAGAGAAAAAAAAAGCAGGGTAAACACTTGCTGTTTGGCTAACTTCTGCCACTACAAATCTAGGCCAGATGCAGCCCTGGGTTTCCAGTCATTGAAGAAAGAGCCTCGTATAAAGAAAATCTATTTTGCAAAATACACAAGTGAAAGAGCTTGGAAGGTCACCAAACCTAAACAGTTAAAAGCAATCACGTTTCAATTAAGATGAATTGAAACAAACAGGCTTTAGAGAGGACAGTAAACACAGCAATGTTTCACTGAGCATTAAGATGAACAAAGAGCATACATCTCCTGAAATGCCTTTTAAGAGCCATCTCATCCCAGCCCCGCCACGAGACGTTGCGCCTCCCAAACCGCCCAACTTCTCCCCGCAAAAAAGAACCAAAATTAAAGAGTTTTCATCCTCCTCATCTGAGATTAAATAACATTGAGAGAACCACGTGAAGCAAAAGGGAGAGAAATGGCTGCACGGTATTAAGAGAGTTAATTATAGATGCAGATTAAAAGGCAAGACTGAGTGGTGGAAGAAAAGGGAAGAGTAACCTCCGGCACAGAGATAGTGACATGCAGCAGTTGTCAGTCACCTAGCAACAAGTTTCCTATCCCTGCTGTGCTCTTTAATTCAGCAAATCTGCTCAGGATGTTGGGCTGTTCTCCTGACAAAACGCATTATGTAGTAGACTAAAGGATACAAAAATCCACTGTACACAACACTCTGCTCCCTATTGACCACTGATCCTTTCTCTCAACCCACAAAAGAGCCTTGCATAATGCTCTGAAAAGAGAAAAGTCTCAACAGAGAAAACATTTGCTTGTAATTGAGATTGACTACATAACGAAAATGATGTTCTTTTTTAAATTCAGCTTGTTGAGGCCATGCTTTTTGTCTCCTGGCTCTCAAAACCCATCCCTGCTGGGAAAAGGGGCAAACATTGTACAAACTCAGATCTGTGGGTTTTTTTCCCTTCTTTTCACTGGAAGCACACACGCGCACGCATGCACGCACACGCATTTTGTGGCTAAATGGGCAAGACAGGCTCCTGAAGACTTAAACAAGTTTAAAAAAAAAAAAAAAAAGAGGAGACAAATAAGAAAATCATGGAGTGTTTCTGTGCTGAAAGGAAGCTGCCTTACTTCTGAATGGAAGCTGAGGTGTGGAGGGCAGGATGTATTTTATAATTGTTCTGCCTTAACTAAGGAGCAGCACTGCCTGAGAAAATGATTTGTTTTATTCCCAAATCTACACAGTAAGTTGTCAGCAAACTCAAGAATCACAGAATGGTCTGGGTTTGAAGGGATCTTAAGGATTGTTTCTTTCAAGCCCCCTTCCAAGGGCAGGGATGTCACCCACTGGTTGAGGTTGTTCCAAGCCCCATCCAGGCTGGCCTGGAACTATCCCAGGGATGGGGCAGCCACAGCTTCTCTGAGCAATCTTTGCCAGTGCCTCATCACCCTCACAGTCAAGAGCTTCTTCCTCATATCCAAGCTAAACCTGCTCTGGCTGCCCGACTGCATTCCCAGACACACAGATCCCTCTGCATCCAAGTCAGGACCGTGCTCTGAGATAATACAGAATTATCTAAATACAAAGAATAAAAAGGGCAGTGAGTTTAAAAGACCTGAATTCTGACACGATGAACTCTACTGTGGCCCATGGCAGAAGTTTGGGTGAGTGCTCTCACAGGGTGGCTGCTCCAGCAGGAGAGCTGAGGGAGCTGGGCCAGCAGTGCCTTCCTAAGACTAATTGTTAGGTCTCATCTGGAGTCCAGAAGGAAGCAGAATGAGAAAAAGTAATGGCAGAGAAACTAAAGCCCCATGCAGCTCACACAGAAGCCCACAGCAATCTCAGCAGAAGAAAAGAAGCCCCTGAAGAGAGGTCTGAGTCCCATTGGCACACTCAGCTCTTTGGGGTGGGAGTGGGTGCAGTTTGTCCAGTCTGTAGAGCACATTTACACAGCCAAGGATCAGCATCCTGGGAGCTCCACGAGTGCAGAAAATGGCAATAACTCATGTCAAGCTTTTCTGCTGACATCAGCCAGCTGAGTGTGCAACTGTGCAACTCCAGATGAACCTGTGGTAATGCCCAAAATCATCTGGAGTTCTTCCCCCTTCCATCAGACCAGGTTGCTCTGAACCACATCCAACCTGGCCTTGAGCACTTCCAGGGATGGGGCATCCACAGCTTCTCTGAGCAGCCTGTGCCAGTGCTTTACCATCCTCATTGTAAAAACTTCTTCCTTATATTCAATCTCACTTGACCCTCTTTTAGTTTAAAACCACCGCCACTAAAAATTTTGTCACAATCCTATGGTTCACAGTATCAAAAAAAGAGAGGTGGCTGTGCACCAGGAAATGCAGCGGCACAATTTCCCTTCCAAAAAGCTACCCAAAAGACTGAAAAAACATATTGGTGCCCCAACTGAGAGAAAATGGAAAGGTGATTGTATGATTTATGACACGAAACTCACAGAACAGCATCACTTGGAGATTAGGGCTGGCCAGTGTAAGGCTGGTGGGTACAGAACCTCACCCCAGGAAAAAAACCCACTTGGATTTTGCTCAAGCTCAGCAGTTTCCACCCTCATCTCTCCTAGAAAGGGAAGGGATGGAGGGCAAAGGCCATCATTTACCCAGTGCATATTGCCAGGGGTGGTAAAACACATTCCCCACTTGTATCTACAACCATCAAATATAACACAGAATATAACAAAGCCTGTCCAAGTTAAAGGATTGGGAAGGGCTGACATGAATGTGTTACTCAGACACAACGAAGAAAAAAATAGACTTTAATTTTTAAAGTTCTCTCTCTTAAAAGGTTTTGTTCCTTTGGAAACAATCAAATTGCTTTCAATTTTTCTTCCTCCCCTTTTTAAACAAAACAAAAAATTTTTTTCTATCAGAAAATATAAATTATACAAGAATCGATTTCAACTGATAAATATGAACTTAAGGGAGGACTTCAGGAGCTGGCAATGTTTGGAAGGTAATGTGCAGCAGTAGGAAAGGAGGTTTTGTGAATCCCCTCAAAAGATGCTAAAAATAAAAATCCTGAAATAGTAGAAGGTTTAGAGGAATGCAATAGGGAAAAAAAATGTAAATAATTGTGGTGCAGGGGAAATACATCTTGTTTTCTTCATAAAAATATAGCGTTGGTTACTATAGAATTTAAGACTCTCTATTATTCAGAGAGTGCTTCAGACAGATTTCATAGACATGACAAAGAAAATTCCCTGTGAGGGAGCTGGATCAATCATAGAATATGCAAGAGTCTAAATTATTGAAAAAAGGAAAAAGAAAACAAACTAAGCAGTAACTCCTAGTAATAAATAATTAAAACAATAAAAAAAAAAGTATTTCCACCCAGTTTCTGGAAATATCCCTGCAGACCTTTTAAAATACGGTCTGCAGGGATATTTGTTGAAATCCACCTCCAATAACAACAATAATCTTGCCCTGGCTTAGCCCTGGGTAGCCCGAGCACACAAGCTGCAAAGGGGATCTTGTCTCCTAAAAGCAGAATTTCTGCTAAGCAGGATATTAATTTTCAGGTATAGTTTTTAGAGACGTTTTCTCTCAGAAAAGCTAAAATTAAAGTGGACACCGGGGTCAACCCGGAATAGTTGGATCACGTCCTACCAAAAGTAGGAATCACGATGGATTCTCCAGCTGATATTTTAAACTTTTGTTCATGCGAGTTTTAATCAATTAAAATGCATTATCTACCCTCTTAACTTTCTCAGAGAGGATTATCTGACATTTACTATTCACCAGTTTTGCTGAAAAGGTTAATAGTTCACAGGCTGGAGTTAGGGGTAAACAGAATTGATCATTCCTAATGCCTTGGCTGGAACGGAGGGGCTTTGTGTTGACAGGCTGGGAGATGTAATGAGCCTCTAGTACATTCTTAAGGCTTGTTTCATTTGCTCTGTGAATGGGGAAAGTAAAATTATAGTCTATAGGTGTTTTCCATGGTTCTTTCATAAGCAGGCCTCCTGACACCAATTAAAGAGATTATGTCATCAACTGAAAAGAAAGCTATAACCTTGTATGTTAATGCCGTGATTACTTAAGACAGGGTCACTGGACCCAATAGAACAGGGAATGACCTTGGTGAAATTAACTTCAGAGCTCAATTCCTAATTAACTGTTTTCAATGAAAGAATGTGTGATTTCAGGCTATTGGTTAAAATAGTCACTTTTTTCTGTACAAGGACTTTGCCACCAGAAGTTAGTCTCCAGCAGCAGAAAAAGAAAAAAAACAGGAATAAGATTAGGAGATGGCAAACAGCATGTTCAGAGCTTTATGAAAGCAGATATTGTCCCCTGGATATTTTGCCTGAAAAACCTTATTCTTTTGAGGCTTCTTTGCCCACAGTGCAAAATTTACAATCCTCAGGAGGAAATGACACATTTGAACACACATCCAGGGCAGGAGAATTTAAAAAAAGTACTGGAAACAAAACACTACTAAAAAGTAGCTATGTATAAAATATAAACCTGTGTTTGTAAGTATTTTACCATTTTTTAAATGGAATTGCAGAATATACAAATATTTGGCCAGGGAATCTGCATTTTGTAGCACTGGAGGAATATGAAAAGAAGGCAGGGAAGGGTTTTAAGCAGCTGTCTCTCAGGTAAGGGTAGTAGTGCAGTTCCAGAAGGATGGCAGATTGCCAGGGCACCCCTGGACTTTGAGCTCTATTGGAGATGCTTACTCCGAGATGCACTCTCAGTCCTGGTGCAGGCACTGGCAGGGGCTGTACAGTCCTCTTGAAACATTTTTTTGGCACTGAACCTACTTCGGATCTCTGGCCAGCTATGCTGAAGTCACACCTGTACCTGCTTAACTTTCCCAGGAAGAAATACACACCTGAAAACATTTTCAACACTGATATCTAGCTGATCTGGTGGTAAAAAAAATAAGCTTAACCAGTCAGCCTCTTTCTACTTTCTTAAATAACTTTTTTTAGGTGTGGTCCAAGTCATACTCAGACTGGGGAGTACAAGTCCTGAGGATGTTGCTAATCCAACACTCCAGCAAACAGCAAATTCCCTTTCAAAATGGTTGCAAAGTTAATGGCAATTGCTTCATGTGTAGAAATACTTCAGACTTGAGCTCCCCCTCTGAACAGGTCCCACTCCCATAAAGTTGGGGTTCACAGAACCATTGAATTGTTTGGGTTGGAAGGGACATGAAAAGGTCCAATCCCCATCCTCAGCTGTGGTTTACAGGGTTCAGTGTTATGTCTGACCAGGGCAGAGGTTCCTTCCTCTGAAGGCTGTGAGCAAGGCAAGCAGAGTGGATCTCCAGGGTGTCACACTGTCCAGGGTGTCACACTGTCCCCAACCCAGGACAGGCCGTGGGGATCTGGATCTGCTTCTGCTACAGAACTGGGAGATGGAGCTCGCTCCCCTCTGGCATCTGTGATGGGATGAACACCAGAGGTCATGAAGGGGAAGCAGGAACCTCTCCATCTGCCCCCATCTTATCCTAAAGAAGTGATCCCACAAAATGTCCCAGGGAAGGCCGGATACCTGACACTCAGAGACAGCAGAGGTACCTCTGTGCCACGGGCAAGACCCCAAAGGGAGCCTGCAGCAAAGCCAAGGATGAACCAGCTTCCTGAAACTCCATGTCTGTTCCCAATCCACATCTGTGCCGACCACAGAGCATCGCTGGCTGACCACTGGGCCAGCTGCTCATCTCCTCACGCAGAGCGAAAATCCGCCTGGGCTTGGGCACAGACATTCACTGTTCACGGCAACACTCTGAAATATCAGAGCACAAAAAAGACTTTTCCCACGGTCCCCAGGCCATCCAGCTGCGTGTTCCAGTGGGGATCCAGCTCTAGGGGGCAGCTGAAGGGACTGGCACTGGGAATAACACTGGTGTGATCACCGATACCTGCCTGGAGACATGGCCTGCGGATGGGAAGGCGTCAATCAAACATAAAGGTCTGTGAACCTGTGACCTTGTATTGCAGGCACAGAACACTCAATTCCCTTCAAACCCAACCAAATGTGGGCAGCTGCTTTCTCTAAGGACCAAGAAAACAAAACCTCATATGGCTTCCTGGCTTTATTTTCATCCCAGGGCTAAAACCTCCCTCTTAGACAGGGCACAGATGCAATCAAACAAACCCCAGGGTTGGATATCACCACCCTCCACACTTTGGATAACCACTTTTCACATCCCAGCCCCTGGAAAATAAGTGGCAAAGGAGCAGTTGGTAAATTTGCTGAAAGGTGCAATTAAAAGCAAATAGGGATATGCTGCCTGCTGAAGGCAGTGTATTCTTTACTGCTTGTTTGTGGAGGATGGAAAAGAAAAAGAAAGGAAAAGATTCCTCCCTTCCCTGTGGACCACCCATGGAACTTTTTTGTCCCCTAATTCTGACACCAGAAGAAAAAGAGATACTTGTTGCTCACTCCTCCCCATACAGTAAGGCTTTGGGAAGTTAATTGCATTAATGTGTTCCCTGAGTAAAAACAGGTGTTGTAACACCTGCATTTTCTAAAGCTGGATTTCACTAAGAATGTGAATTTTCAGAGGGTTGGAACATGTGGTTTATACAGAGGTGATATTTAAGGGACTTGGGACTGCACAGAACCACGAAATTGGGAAGGTTCACAGCTTGTGCTATGAAATCCTGCAAATTATCAATGACCAGAGCTAAGCCTGGACAATGCTGAGCTGTCTGCAGGAATTCAGCATGGGCGTGACTTTCAGGGAGTGGTGCTGGAGTCCCTGTGTATGGTTCCCCTTTTGGCCCGTGCTGTGGCCCCTGCCTGGACCTGACAAAGATGTTCAGCACTTCACAGGATGCAGCTCCTCAGACAAAGTCCCTGAGCCCACGGGACTGAAGCCTGCAGGCTCTGTGCCACCTTCTCCATTGAAGAGCCAGGCCAGAGTGGATGGGACGAGGCAGCTTTTAGGGAATAAATATTATAGTTGTAAAGAACATGACAGCAACAACACTGTGGCTGGAAAGCCTCCTGGCACCGAGGATTTTCTAGGAACAGGGAGCAGCTTACAGGCTGCAAGGGCTGAAGGGGAAGGTCTGCTTACTCACGTGAGTAAGGGCTACGAGCAGCAGGAAGGATTGCAAGATTAAGCTCTTAAGGAATGAAGTGCTAATGGGTCTGAGGGTGAAGTGGCTCTGCAGTTGCTTACACAGCTGAGGAGATGGCCTATGACACAACACAGCCATGCAAGCTTCATGTGTACATGCCCGTGTCATAGTACCAGCAACCTGCTAAGTGCACATCATCCCTCCCACCAGAGACACGGGCGTTGCCTCCTCGTAAAAAGCATGTTAAAATCCTGACAATATCCACGGCCTTGTGCCAGCACTCATCTGTACATTGAATCATGTCGGGGGGATGCATCTGGGACGAGAGGCCCTTCCCCCAGCTCTCCCCCCCTCCACTTCTCTGGGTTTTTCTGTGAACTAAAGGGTCAGAGCCACAGGAAAGGGTTTGGGAAGCTCTGTTAAGGGCAGGAAGATGATTCCTGCAGTGGAGACAGCAGGAAGTGGCAGAGCTTTCACCTTCCAGGGACAAGTTCTGGTGCTGAGGGTGTGCAAAATACAGGCCATAAAGAGGCAAACCACTGAACAAAGATGAGTGACAATTAAGATAACTTAGAGACCTCATTCAAATACAAGTGGAATTGGGGCTTTCCTCATGGTTGAGAATATTCAGAAAGTATTTAAAATCTGTGTTGCCTCAAATGCAACAGTGAGCATGAGTTCAACTCTGTGTCCTTCTAAGTACCATGGCTATGTTTCATGCAGTGCTTCAAATTAATAATTAATACCTAATTAATAGGTATTAATAAATTATTATCCCTGCTCACATCCAGCCTTATCATACTCTCATGATCTGTAAATTAAGTGCTGTATGATTTCATTCCAACCCACCACAGTTTTTAGCCCAATCAAACTTTTTGCAGACAACTGTCAGTTGCCACCAAACACAGAGGGAAATGCTGCTTTTTCTCTCCACTGGGTGCACTGAGTTTCCTGGCTGAAATGCAGCACTTCCATGGGATGTTTGTTGTCCTGAACACACAGGCTAGAAACACACCACAAGGGAAATAGTTTAAATGCTGGTATCAATCAAAACATTTCGTTCAAATGTTTTAGAGCACAGAAAAGCAGTGGAAGGCTCTAAATATCTCCTCCAGACAGCAGATTTACCTTGTAATCAATGTGGAATAGACTTTTCCAAGGGGAAATGAGAGATGAGCAGCAGAAATGACTGACATCCGTTTCCTTCCTTCTGTTGTGGGCTATTTTCAGACATGGATGACAATGTCTTTCCTTGCTTCCTCTGAAGTCCACTCTAGTAAATTCAGAATCACAGAACTGCAGAATAGTTTTGGTTGGTAAAGACCTCTAAGGCCATTGAGCCCATCCATTAACCTGGCATTGCCAAGGCCACCACTAACCCACGTCCCCAAGTGCCACACCCACACAAGTTTTAAATCCCTCCAGGGATGGTGATTCTACCACTGCCCTGGGCAGCCTGTGCCAGGGCTTGACAAACTCTTCAGTGAAAAAATTACTCCTAATATCCAAAGTAAAGCTGTCCTGGTGCAACTTGAGGCTGTTTTCTCTTGACCTGTCCCTTGTTCCATGGGAGCAGAGCCTGACCCCCACCTGGCTCCACCCTCGTGGCTGGGAGTTGTACAGGGTGAGAAGGACCCTCCTGTGCCTCCTTCTCTCCAGGCTGAGCTCCCCCACATCCCTCAGCTGCTCCTGGTGCTCCAGACCCTTCCCCAGCTCTGTTCCCTTCTCTGGACCTGTTCCAGCCCCTCAAGGTCCTTCTTGTACCAAGGAGCCCAGAACTGACCCCAGGATTTGAGGTGCAGCCTCAGCAGTGCCCAGCACAGGGGACAATCCCTGCCCTGCTCCTGCTGCCACACTATTCCTGACACAGACCAGGTGCCAGTGGCCTTCTCGCCCACCTGGGCACACCTGGGCTCACGTTCAGCCACTGCTGACCAGCGCCCCCAGTTTGGCAGAGGGATTCTGTGTCTTCCTGAGCTGGGAGCCTGGTCCCAGAGAGCCTCAAAGCCAGCTGCTGTCCTGCCCTGGGACAGGGCTGCTGGCAGCACAGCCCGGGGCTGTGGGGAGGACACGGAGCTGAGTCCGGCTGGAGCAGCCGGGGCCAACTTCTCTCGACCTCTGCGGTGCTGGAGCACAAAACCTGAGGCTCTCACACACCGCACGCTTTCATTCAGTCTCCCAGACGCTCTGGGGTTGTTGCAGGTGTTCCTGCTGCCATCCCCTGGGAGCGGGGAGCAGGGCACGGAGCATCTCCTGCCAGCGCTGTCGCCGCGCTCAGCGCTGCCCCGCCAGGACCGCTCCTCTCTCTCAGCCTCGCCGCGCTCTTTTCACCAGCTGCGATTTTTTTTCCCTGACAAAAGGAGCTGGAGCCCTCTTGTGTTGAGTTCTGCGGCTTGCAAGGATCCCTTCGGAAATCCCTTCGGATGAAGCCGCCCCAGCTTCACCGGGATGCTGCAGGCGAGCTGCTATTAATAGGAACCCATCTGCCCTGCTCGTCTTTGCTTCTGTAACAACATTGCACGTAATGATGGCAGGAAATGGATTTCAGATGCAAAAGCTGATGTTTAATGAACGTGTTTAATTATAAAAAGATAAATAAAAATCTTATGATTTAAAGCCCTCCTACTCTAACCTCAGCTTCTGAAAAATGTGGCTTTTTCGTAGACTCAGAGAATCACAGAATGGTTTGGGTTGGGAGAAATCACAGAATGGTTTGGGTTGGAAGAAACATTAAACATCATCCTGTTCCACCCCCTGCTATGGGCAAGGACACATTCCACTACCCCAGGTTGCTCCAAGTCTCATCCAATGTGGCCTTGAACACAGGGATGGGGCAGCCACAGCTTCTCTGGGCAACCTGTGCCAGGGCCTCACCATCCTCACAGAGAAGAATTTCTTCCTAAAATCTAACCTAACTCTGCCCTCTACCAGTTTGAAGCCATTCCTCCTTGTCCTGCCACTCCATGCCCTTGTCCAAAGTCCCTCCAGCTCTCCTGGAGCCCCTTTAGGCACTGGAAGGGGCTTTAAGGTCTCCCCAGAGCCTTCTCTTCCCCAGGCTGAACACCCCCATCTCTCGTGGTATCTGCAGAGCAGAGGAGCTCCAGCCCTCTGTGCATCTTCGTGGCCTCCTCTGGATTTGCTCCAACAGGTCCCCTTTTTAAATCCCTGCTGTCGAATTAATAGGATACATTATGTACCAAATAGGTAGGAAGCATATGTTAGAAAGATGACTATAGGATTTGCAGTTTCAGTAGAATTTCAAAGATGCATGGGATAATTAAATCTTCTCACACCTGCTACAGAGCTGTGCAATGTGACTGATTTCCACTGATTTCCACTCAGTTTGTCTAAACTTGATCTTCCAGTTTGTGGCTACAGTAGAACAGCACACACATTGTGAAGGGGCAGCACCTTAATGGCTGAGAATTTCTGAGGTTATTGGAAACTGATGCAAATTTGGTGTTACTTTTCATTATTTTTATGCATAAATAGTGCTTTTCTGCCTCATTTAGTAGCATCAACTTGACAGTGAAAGCTGATGTTGAAACCACTTCAAATAGAAGCATCAGGATTTTATTTTGAGAAGTTATTACCTAAGCAATCAAAATCATGTCATTTGTTCAAAGTTGGGGAAAACTGGGATGATTCTTGCTTTAGGTTTGTATGTTTGGAGGTACTTATATTTGTTGTTAATACCCTTCTGACAAAACATTCTCTGCAGCAGTTGGAGCTTTCTGACCTGATAGGACAACACAGGGATGTGGCTTTCTATGACCCCCCCCCGCCAAATTCAGGCCTTTTAAAATGCTTCCCATTGTTTATTTGTGGAAAAAAATTATAAAAATGCCCCCAAACATGAATCCTTAAAGCAAAATCTGTCTGCATTTGGTTGGAAACATAAATTCAGTTCAGGTGAAGGTCATATTTGATCTTTCTCCAATTTTCTACCTGGTTCTCACCCCATGTCAAAGCCCTTGATTATAATCTGCCACAAAAATGCCTTTGGCAGGTGATGCATTTCCTCTGCTTGTGGTTAAACACAACACCTACAGGCAAAATGATCTTTTATAGTTCAGGACTGCTGTGGCAACACCTGGAAGAGGTGACTGGTAGGTATTTCAGCTTTCATGCTCTGGGTTTCTGAGCCATCAGGGCCTGAACTGCAGTGAGCAGTGGCTGAGTCCCACCACAGCACAGCTGAAATGGAAATAATTGATGCTGATGGTACCTTTAACTGAGAAAGAGTCCTTAATCCCTCCTGCCAACAGCAGCTGAGTGTCTGAGCCAAAGCAAGGAGGGAAGGCTCTGACAGAAGACATTATGGTAATGTACTCTAATGGGACTTGCTGATTTGAATAAAGTAGCATGTTAAACACGCCACAGTCTCCTCGCTGTGTGCCATGACCCTATTTACAACTCCATATTTAAGATATTTGCACTCAATACAATTTGAGACAAGCCAACATGCCCACATTACAGTATTTTTCCATTTCTTTTGTTCTTAAAAATTTAAAAAGGGTGCATAGAAACTTTGTCCCTTGGTGGAAACCTGACAGCTCAGAACAAGCTTTGCAGCAGCATTCCCATCGTTTACCTCTTGGATGCATCTTTTGCAGTGAAATGCTTGTCCCAAGCCCAAGGTCAGCACAAAGTCACCTGTCACTGGTAGGCAGCACTACTGATCTCAGGAAAGAGCTGGTTTGTAGTTGTTAGAGCAATAAACAGGCTTTATTACCCATTCATAATTGAAAAAAAGAGCTAATATTAACAACTGTACATGCTAATGGCTGCAGAGCACCATAACCTGAGTTGCACACAGGCCCTGGAGAGCACTCGTGTTCCAGCTGAGTCAGAGCAGCAGCCTGAGCTGGATGTGATGATAATGATTAAATCATTAAATGGTTACACTCTGCTGCTCCCCTGACCTCTGCAGCACTTCATTCTTCAAGCTCCCTTTGCAGACCAGCCTCTGCTTTCACATCCTGATGAGGGCATCCATTCTTCCTTCTGCTGCTGCACAACCCCTGTCCCAAATACCTCCCTCCACCACCTTCAATTCCTTAAATTGTGGTTGAGCTCATCACCAGTGGGCCAGGGGCTGTTGGTGTCTGTCCTGTGGGAAGCTGAGGGAGCTACTCCTGCTCAGCCCCTGCACTGCTGGTCTTGGACCAGAGGAGAATTAGGGCTTGATCCTCTTCCCATCCCTTCCATCAGGTTGCAGCCTGCATTTATAAAAAGTCAGGGTTTCTTTAAGCTGCAAATGTAATTTGTAGTTTTAGTTTAGTCTTGTGTTTAACTTGAAATGGGAAGCCTTTGTTTTCTTCAAAGTTCCTTGAATGCAATTTTCCTTAAAATTAAGGAATTTTAAAACAAAAAATTCTCATAGAAATCAAAATGTTTAATATTACTAATGGCAAAATGGCTTTTATGAACAGCTTAATTGCATCAATATAATTTACAACTTTCTGAAATATTTGAACCAGTGATTATTTGTGTACTCATTAGACATTCATCTTGGTTGAGGCATTTAGAAGCTAAATCTTTCTCCCTCTTTTACCTGGGGAGGCTGCTGAGCTCTCGTGCTCAGAGCTGTGTGTCACACAATGACAGAATGGTTTGGGTTGGAAGGAACCTTAAAGATCATCTCATTCCAACCCCTGTCAAGGGCAGGGACACCTTCCACTAGGCTGTCCACAGAAACTGTGGCTGCTCCATTCCTGGGAGTGCCCAAGGCCAGGTTGGATGGGACTTGGAGCCACCTGGGACAGTGGAAGGTGTCCCTGCCCAAGGCAGGGGGGTTGGCACTGGATGATGTTTCAAGTCCTTTCCAACCCAAACCCTTGGAGGCTGTGATTCTAATTTAATGGCTGGGCGTTGTCTCTGGTGACTGCAAACGGGTAACTCTTGTCCCGAGGAGATCAGTGTTGATGAACAGGTTGCTGGGACTTGCTGAAGGTGGCAAACCAAGAGGAGCTCTGTGTGCAATTTTTCTGCTCCTTTTGAGAGGTGCAGGTGGTTATGAGCTGACACCATCCGTCACAGGGTGCCATGCCATGGGCTGTGGAGCTGAACAGGACAGCCACTCCCAGAGCCTGTGGTGGGGCAGTGCCCAGCTTCTCCCAGCCTTCTGCTGCTCCAGGAGCCCTCTGCAGTGGGAATGGTGGGATGGGAAGGCAGGCAGGGGCTGGCGTGGGGGCAGGGGCAGCACTGCAATGTCACAGGCTGCTGCTGCTGCTGCTGCTCGTGGGGCCCTGGAGAATTCATGAGAATTGACAGTGAGGTCAGGGAGATAATCTGAAGGAGCTAAAGCAGCTGGAAACCTGGAGAGAAAAATGACAAGTTCTTTTGCACTTTTTGAAGCTGAGTCTTATTTACTTCTGGGGACAGACCATCAGAAGGACTGACACACACCAGTGGCTAAGGTAGAAATTCCAGGAGAGTAAGAGAGCATCCCGTTAGAAACATGTGGGTAATGAACAGCAGAGGAAAAAGAGGCAAGGATAATTTTGGATCTGAGATCAATGCTACTGAAATTTTTCTTTTGATTTAAGAAAATTTGCAGAAAATATCTCACTGCTCAAAAACCCCAACAATACACCCAGATGCATTCAAGCATGACTAGATCTGAAGTGTAATTCTCTCAGTGACATGACCGTCACCCTGGGATTTTTTAGCAAATGTGGGGCAGGAAGGAGACAGCAGCCAGGAAGCAGCTTCCCTGAAAAGACAAATCTTTCATTTTGCATAAACCTGAGGTAATTCCTTTCTTGCTACTGAATTCCTGGTTCATAGCCCTCTGTGAGGAGGTGTTTTAGGGCACAGGTTAGCTCAAGACAGAGAGGACTTGTTGAGTGTCCCAAGTTTAAGTGCATCACGTTTTAGGTTCTGTAAGTGCAGGAATACAAACTGGCTGAAAAACTTTTGTGAATTGGACCATGAGTCATGATTAATTTATCAAGCTGTTCTAAATGCATCTACTAAAATAACGGAAATATAAACAAAAGTTATGTAATTCCTCCTTGCCTGTGCTTGGGCCTTGCTTGTGATGGTGGAAACATAAACTGAACTAGAGCGTGGAAAAAGATTTCCAAGAAAAAGCCTTTGTTTAATGTTTCCTATGCATCAGATATCCCACTTGCCTCCCAGATGCATATATTCCAAATCATGCTTTTGCTGTCCATAGAAAATTCCTTCATCTATTTATACTTTCAAATCTATGATCTTACACATTAATAAATAGTAATGAGGTCCCCAAGTAAATACCAATGTGACGGTTTCACTGGAGATCTTGCTGACATTTATAAATATCTGCAGCTTTCATGGTTCAGGACTCTGGCAGAGCTCACAGATTCTGTTAAACTTTATCATATAATTGTACATATGGTCCCTCTTTTAAAAGTATAATGCACAGGGTTGATGGAATATTTCTGTTAGGCAGCACTGCGTATGTTTGCCTGCTTTGTGAAAAGCCATGTTCCTGTGCAGAGGTGTTTTAGCTAAACCCACCATTTTTCATCTCAGCTGACACCAAACAGCACACAGAGTCTGGACTTCCCCAAGCTATGGAAATATTGCTATCTTGTGCTCACTGCTCTGAGTCATCCATTTATATGTCTGTGCATTTACACTCCGGGAGATAATCCGAGACTAAAAGCCATTGCACTCCTTGTGTGTGCCTTTGTCTGTCAGAGGGATTACAGGATTTGGGTCCTCATGGTGGAAAGTTTAGCTCAGTGACCCAAGCAATACTTTCCAGTTGAATTCTGTCATTGCCCTGCTCCAAAAGGTAAGAGAGGAGTTTCACAGGACAGCCCAGAACTGAACCTTGCATGGGACAATCCTGGGCCAGGGATTTTGTTGCTGGGATAAGGCCAATGTGAAGAGCTGTGAAGCATCAGTAGCAATGAGTTTGAGTCCAGCTTTTCCAGGGGATGTTTAAGTGACCAAGAGCAAAAGACTTGAGTTGGAAATTAATTTCAACCTCAGATTCAGGGGTGGCACAGGGATTTCCGAGCCAGTTTCTTACTGGAAACATTCAGTGCTGCCTAACTGTGCAAAAAGACACATTTTTCAATAGACAGAGCCCATATATACCATAATCAACAATTATACCACAAGATGTGGAAGTGGGAGGGAATTCTCCACTCCAGAGAACTCTGTCAAAGTAGGACTCTGCTTCTCATACAACAGGGAAGCTCCTCACTGGCTTTAGTCTCCCAAAGGTCTTGTCATCTGAGCAGAAATCAAATAGTTGTCATCCCTGATGTCTGCTACAACTGGCAGGGAATGGATAACTTCCAGATAAAATAATGGCTAAAACTCCCTTTTTGCACAGTAAAACTTTCACACTCTGAGGGAGTTCCATGCTCGGCCATCTCCCACCTGACATTCCATGGAGGCCTTGGGACAGCCAGAATGAGGGGAACTGTTCATAAAAAACTCATTTTGTGTGCAGATGAGACAGAGATGCTCCCAGTGACTCTGCACTGGGATGGTGAAAGGAATTTCCATCTCCTGCGAGATGGATTCTGCCAGCACTCCTGATGCCCCAGCACTGCTCACATTTAAAGTCAGTTAAAAGTGTTATGTGTGGGAAACTTCTTAAAAATGAACTTCTGAGAACAGTTGCTTTAATCCTCTGTCTGGTCACTAGGGACATGAGACCTGTGTTTGCCACTGCTGCTGCTGAGGGTGAGACTGGAAGAGAGCAGCCAAGGCAAATGGGGTGGGCTGCTGTTGAAGTAAACACTAAACCCCAGACCAGGTGGGATTTCTGCTTCCAGGATGGCAGCTCTGAGCACACTACACAAACCCAGCTGCTTCAGACGATGCACAAAGCACCTTCAGACTCTCTCCAGATTTCCAGACTTGTATTTATACTGGCCTAAAATAAATGTAACACAGAGGAAGGGAGAAGGGCTTGCTGCATATGCCACAATACAGATCAAGTCAAGCAAAAAAGCCAGTGTTGGTGGCACATGAAAAATTAGCTCCCTGGAGCAAAGCAGGCAACAACTTATTTATGCTGGCTGGAAAAACTGCTTGTTCTACACACTTGTTTTCCTCTTACCTACAGCTCTCCCCAGGTAAGGGTAACCAGCCTAGTAATTTTGCATATCAGATCTTTTTGCTGGTAATGTTAGTAGGTGCTGGATGTGTGAGTTAACCAATGATTCACTGCCAAGTGATTTAAGGCATGTGACCCATCCCCAATTATCACTCTGATAAAGGGAGGAAAAGCAGTGATGAAAGTGTGTGCCTGAAGAAAGGTTGTGAAGTCTTGTTCTGATCCATATCTCATAGATTCACAGAATCAGAGTATCCTGAACTGGAAGGGACCCACAAGGATCACCAAAGTCCAAGTCCTGGCCTTGCCTCTGCTTTGCTTCCTCTGTGGCTGAAGACTTTGTCCAACTTGCAGACACATGTGTGACCCCAACAAATGCTCCATGTCACCACTTGAGACCCAGGGGCTGTGCAGGGCAGGCACAGCCCTTGCTGTGAAGAGCAGCTGGTTTGTTTAAACCTGCAGAACTGTAGGGTAACCTGGGGCAGGAGGGAAGGGTGAGGGCAGCTGGATGTGCCACCTCTGTACCCTTCTAAGGGAAAGGTAACCAGGGGCAGAAGGGAAGGAAGAGGCCTCAACTCGCACCAGGGGAGGTTTGAAATGCATATTAGGAAAAAATTCACAACTGGAAAGGAAGTTGGGCATCGGAACTGGCTTCTCAGGACTGTGGTAGAATCATCATCCCTGGAAAGGCTCAAAAAAAAAAAGTGTGGATGTGGCACCTGGGGACATGGTTTTGTGGTGAACACGGTGGTGCTGCGTTAACAGTTGGACTCAATAATTTTAAAGGTCTTTTCCAACCTTGATTACTCCACGATTCTATGAATGTTGCTAAAAATGACCACTGGAAAAACGAAGTTTAAACATCCTTAGGTAAACTCACCAAATTAGTGCCCTGGTTGCCTCATTGGATGGATTGTGAAATTTCTCAAGCTGTTCTCTTGCTCACATGGATAATTACACCCAGCTCAGATAAGCCCAAAGGTACCAAAATAACATCCTTCCCACAATTTTTTTTTTTTTTTAATGTTGATTCTCCGAAGACGAGGTCTTTTAAAGGTCATATCTTGACAGCACTCCCCTTCCCACCCCCCTGTCGTGCTAAAATAGATCAGTATTATTGACCTTGACAACAATGCCTGAAAGGTTTAGTGACAATCCATTCTGTATCAACGAGCACAGAAAACTGCTGTTTATGGGCTGGGGCTGTTCTCCGTGCAGAGAGATCAGCTTCTCCTGACAAGGCACGGAGTAAAAAGATTTAATGTATCCATCTGAATGTGAATTGGATCGTAGCCTCCTGACATGAGATCCCAGCCCCGGGGAGAGCCCTGCCCGGGCTGTGGTGCCGCATTAGCCGCTCCTAATGGCCACGAGAAGAAACAGAGCATGACAAGAGCTAAATAACATCAGGGAGGGGAAATGGCCAGGTTTCCCCCGGCCCCTCTGCTCTCCCAGACTTTTTAAAACGTGGAAAGCAATGAAATGTGTTTAAAGGGGGTTTATTTCGCCTTTGAAACAGCGCTTTTTTTTTTTTGAAATAAGCATTGTGGAGGTGGATGTGTCGCGATGAAAAGAAGCATCCGTGGGTGGCTCATGTTTAGCTGCTCTCCCACGTTTAACTCCAGGCCTCAGCCTGTGTGTGCTCTTACACCTGCTCAGGGGCAAGAGGTCCCTGTTAATTGAATTCTTCTTTTCCTCTTTTCTTCCCTGATGCCCTCTCCAAAATGATCAACAAAAATAAGAGTTGGAACTCTGGCCTCAGCAAGGGCAAGTTGAATGTGCCCGTGGTGTCAGTGGGGGCAGGATTTCACTTGTTCAGTCAGAAACAGGTTTTGCCAGAATCCTGACTCTTTCCCCTCGAGTTACAGTGATTACTGGGGGAGAGGGGAAGGGGGAAGGGAGAGGGAAGAGCTATAATAGATAAAGAGGTGGATTAAAAAAAAAAAAATTCACACAGCGGTAACATGTACACTGACTATTGTTATTCTGGTGGTTTATAATAAGATTTGGAAAAAGAGGCACATGAAGAAAAGAAGACAAGATAAAAATTAAGGGGTTTGTTTCAGAGTTTACCTTTCTCTGATTTAAGGAGTTATAAATAATCCCTCCTAAAGGGCTGGATCACCTCCCATCATTAGTCTTATCTCCACAATGCCTGTTCTGTCATGTTCATTTCAGGGTCAAAAAATCCACCTTGAAAATCCAGCAGCACACAGCAGATTTCCCTGAGATCCAAGCAGGGAGACTTGTTTACCAGCTATTATTCCAGCACTGGGAAACCAACCCTTTGTGTGTTTGGCCTCAGGGTGTCTTTCCCTGGATCATTGTGTCTGGAAGTAACATGGAAGCAAACTAACAGCTCTTCGTGGTCTCTTCTGGAGAGGCAGGATTGTTGCCCAAGGATCAATAGCTCCTCTTTTAATGCATATATTATTGAATTGGAAGAAGAAGGGTGGCTCACTGCTGCACAAGTCCCAGGACTGGAGAATAGGGTGTACAGGGACATCATTGTCCAGGGAGGCCACAAAGGTGACTGAAGGGCTGGAGCCCCTCTGCTAAGGAGACAGGCTGAGAGAGCCGGGGCTGTTCAGCCTGGAGAAAAAAAGGGAGACCTTAAAGCCCCTTCCAGTGCCTAAACAGGCTCCAGGAGAGCTGGAGAGGGACTGTTTACAAAGGCATGGAGGGGTAGGACAAGGGGGAATGGCTTCAAACTGACAGAAGAGAGTGTTAGGTGGGATGTTGGGAAAAAAATTCTTCCCTGTGAGGGTGGTGAGGCCCTGGGGTGAGGCCCCAGGTTGCTCAGAGAAGCTGTGGATGATTCCATCATCTTGTTCCAGCTCCCCTGCCATGGGCAGGGACACCTTCCACTATCCCAGGTAGCTCCAAGGCCCATCCAAGCTGGCCTGGAACACTCCCAAGGATGGGGCAGCCACAGCTTCTCTGGGCAACCTGTGCCAGTGCATCTTTAAGGTTCCTTCCAACCCAAATCATTCCCTGATTCAGTGACTCTTCCCACTTGTGTGGGGATGAGAGACTAAGCTTAGATGAACATTTGTCTGCACACGCATTTCCAAGCCCCAGTGTTTATGCAGAGACCCCTAGAAATCCCACCCTCCTTTCCTTCTCAAAAGGAAGAGCACAGTGCTACTCTCCCAGTTAAAGATGTTTCTCTATTTCATATTTCACCCACATGACCTCGTTTGATTCCTGCAGTGGCAGAAATTACAAGGAATTGCCAAAAGAGAGCTTTGACCATGGTAAGCTCAGCAGCATTGCACATCTCTGGTAAGCAGAGAATCACCACCATCACTTAGAGCATTAGTTTAGTGCCACACAGCTGCTGCAGGCCCAGGAAATCCAGCTGGGGTGGCTGGTAAAGCAAATTCCTGCTTCAGTCATTCAGCCAGCTTGCAGATCAAAGGGGTCTCGGTGAAAACCAAGGCACAGGTTACTTGAAATACAATCTCGGTTGGAATGAGCCACCGCAGGGTTTCCTACCTCCGGTTGCTGCTCTGGAAATGCCAACAAAAGGGGGAGGTAGCAGAGGATGAACAAAACCCCCAAAAGTCAAGGAAAGAACAAGGAGGAAAAGAGAAAAGATTAATCCTTCCATCACCAGCAGACTCCTGAGCGGTCCATTTGTTCTTCCCGCAGGAAAACTCCTTCCTTTGCCATCCACAACAATCCCCTGGCCTCTCGCTCGCCTTCAGCCCTTTCCCCCCATTTCAAGCCCGTAATTACCGAGCCCAGGTGCATCGCTGCAGCCCATCCCCGGTGCCGTCCCCATTCACAGGGGAAGGATTGCAGTTTGCCAGCCTCCCCCGAAGGCTTTGTCCCAGCCTCCTGCCCCGGCTGCAGCGCTGCATTGACGGCACCGAGGGGAGGGAAATGGAATTTCCCGGGGGAACAAAGGCCATTGATACTCCCCGCCTGCAGCCCAGGTGACCTGCAGAGCTGCCTGCAGGCTCTCTGGTGAGTGACAGCGGGCTCGGGACATGCCGAACCCCGAGCATGGCAGCAGGGCTGGCAGGCGGCCACACCAAGCACAGCCCTTGGTGCCACCGCTGCGGGCAAACACTGCCAGTCCTGCTTGGAGCTCCAGTTCCTGAAGCATTTCAGCTGGTAGGACACTCGTGCTGATGGAGGGTGTTCGGCTCAGGCAGCATTCACCCCTCCCTCCCCAGCCCTGGCAGCAGGGTTCCCATCTCCGGGTGCCCCACGCTGCCTTCGCCTCGCTGCAGCTCCCGGAATTTGCCTGGTGCCCCCACACGGGGCAGGACCCGTCCCTGTGGCTGTGACAGGAACTCTCCTCAGCCAGGGCTGATCCATGACGGGTGCCCCTGGGCTCTGCTGCAAAACAAATGAACAGTGACAATGATAATGACAGGGAACTGACAACCGAGGTGATTTAGGCAGCTCTGTCCCTTGATTTGGTTTGATGCTGCAAGTCCAGGCATGGATGAACCAGGGATGAAGGGAGGAAGTGCTCCCCTCTTAGCCCTGGCTTTGTGGCACACACAGAATCATAAGTGGTTTATGTTGGAAAGGACCTTAAAGATCATCTCAAAGATCATCTCCAACCCCTTGCCATGGGCAGGGACATCTTCCACTAGACAAGGTTGCCCAGGGCCCCACCCAGCCTGGCCATTCCAATGCATGTGAGATTTCTTTGCACCTACCTGAATCAAAGGTGTGTCCTTTCTTTCCCTCCCAGAAAAATCCCAACAAAAATCCCAGTGGCCTTAAGCTGAAAGAGAGTAGGTTTACATGGAAGAAATTCTTCCCTGTGAGGGTGGTGAGGTCCTGGCACAGGTTGCCCAGAGGAGCTGTGGCTGCCCCATCCCTGGAAATGTTAAAGGCCAGGTTGGACTGGGCTTGGAGCAACCTGGGATAGTGGAAGTGTCCCTGCCCTTGGCAGAAGGGTTAGAGCAAGGTGATCTTTAAGCCAAACCATTTGATAATTCATGGTTCTGTGATCCAGGGGAGGGCAGCAGTACTGAAGTTGTTTTCTCTGAACGCCCCTGAGGCAGCAGCTCACAGCAGATGAGGAGAGCAGCATGGCAGCAGCTCTGCTGAGCTCAGCACAACCTCCTCCTAAAGCCCCTGCTGCTGCCTGAGTTACCCCTGCCAGAGCTCTGCTCCCCCTGGCAGGAGCATGCCTGCTGCTGGCTCGGGAAAACTCAGCTCAGGCACCTTCCTGCTCTTCCTGCAGATGCTTCTGACTCATGCTGATCTCCCAAAGATTAGGGAATCCAGCTTTTGAAGTGCTCTGAAACGTGTGTTAAAAAAGAAAATAAATTAATTGAAGCAACATTGGTCTGAGCCCTATCAAGGCCGAAATCGGACAGAGGCAGGAGGAATGTCCTTTTTTCCATGGCTCCCTCTGACCCATGGGCTGGAGGAGGAAGTGGGCAGATATTTTTAATGGAGACATTACATCACCTTTTTTTTATATTCTCCATCTGTATGAACTGTAGGACAAAGTGGAGCCAAGTGTAATTATTCCTAAAGAAATTAAGGCATGAGCGCAGGCACAGCACCAAAGTGAGGATCCCAATATGGGAATCTTCCCAGTTTGGCTTCTCTCTGGGCCAAATGAAGATCTGTCCCTCCTTCCTCCCACCTCCACCTCCCCCCTATAAACCTGCAGCTACCTGTAAAACTCCCAGGACACCTGGCCATGCCCAGGACCATCTGTGCACTCACTGACACTGGTGTGACTTAAAACCAGGAGCACAGGGAAATAAATCTCTTGAGGGACACTCCTTTTCTTGGGTAGTTGGAACAGCAGTCTCAGCCTTGCCATTTGATGCAGTAAATATTTCTCCCATGGACAAGTAATTCTATATTGGAAAGGAACAGCACAAAAAAAAGTAATAAAACCTGCCTATATCCAAACTGGACTTGATCCCAAACACTGTAGGAAATGGGCTCACCAATGGGGTGAGGATCCTCACCAGGTTTTTGTCTGTTTCTCCATGGTTTGCCCAGGTCACCCCACAATTACCCTTGGAGGTTTTCCTCAGCTGCTGAAAAGAGGAGCACAGAAATGGGTAAGAGGCTGCACTGCAGCACTCTTGGAGTTTTCAGGTTCCCCAGGATCCCAGACATGACAACAGCCTGTCTGCTTGTCCCACCCCTCTGCCTCGCTCTGCCTGGCTCTCCCAGAAGAGGATTTTTCCAGCCCAGGAGCAGAACTGGAGACATCATTCCCAAGGAAAGGCTTTGACATCTCTGTGTGAAGGAATTTGCTCAGTAAGAGCATTGCAGACCACAGGTGTGGGTTTACCATATTGCAACACCCTGATTTTCTGAGCACACTGAAAATGCAAGGGGTTTTTTAATCAGAGACTACAGGTTTTGCCTGTATAAAAATGGGAGACCACCAGCTTTGGATTAATTGATTTTCTATTAATTACATTTTCTATTTGTTACATTTGATTTCTATAACTTTTTTTTTATTTTAAACTTTTTATTAATTCTATCTGTTTTTCTATAATCTATTAGTTTTTCTATTTTGATTTTCTCTTTCATTTCCTCTGCTACTTCTTCATCATTCCGCTTTATAATCAGCTGAGATGAACAGACAGTTCTGGCCTCTTTCCACTGATTACACAGGACTCTTTTGGTTTTCATTACCTTTTTTCTCTCTTTTTGTTCTGGAAATCATACCCTGTCTGCAAAGAGAAAGAGAAGGCAAGAACAGCATTTTGACCCTCAGATTTCTCTCCAGTTTTCTATTCTGAGATGGCACCTTGTCTTCACATCTGCTGCTTTTTCTACTGCTCAGCTCTGCAGCAGCCAAACTTTGTGGCAACATCCCAGATCCAGAATTCCCCACTAACCAGGAGAATGAGGCCATCCTATTCTAGGACATTTCCCTGAGAACATGCAGACAATTATTTGAAGCACAGGAGGAAAAGGGGTGAGAAAACTTCAGTAGTGAGAGAGAGACTGCTCCACAAGCATTTACAAGTCTCATTTATAAACAGGAGATTACTGCAGGAAAGTTCAGCGTTCACAGCTGGCTGGAAAAACCCCACAAATATAGTTTCCTTTGACTCTCCCTTCTGCAACAGTTGGGACTCAGTCTGAAATTCAAATTAACTTTCATACCCGGCCTACAATTGCATTTTGTGCCCCAAAGCAAAATCTCCTGCATAATTGTGTGTATTTAGGTCACTTCTCCATTGTTCGCTTCTCCAAAGAAAATTGCTGATTTGCCAGTGGAGAAAATTCCTAATACAGTTTTCAAAAGCACTTCTGCAATTAGAGATTGTGCTGCTAAATGAGACTGGAACGTAGGCATGGATTTGCTTGGGTAATGTCTTGAGACTTTTTATGTCTGTTTTTGACAGCAGTGACTTCATTTAAACACAGACTGTATTTGACATTTATAGAGGGCTGAGCTTGTTTGCCAAACTTTATTAAAAGAAGTATTTATCCTACTTTCATACTTTAATCAAATATTAGCCATAAGTATGCAATATGTGCAAATATTAATCTAACTAATTAACATTTAATCTAGAGAAATAACATCATCTTTTGCTGTTCTAAGGTTCTTTTCACTGCAAATTTTTCCCTACACTTAATGTTGAGTGAAATTCTTTTTCTTTTCTAAATTTCTGCTGTGAGAAGTACTGAATTGGTATCTCCTGTTTATGTCTGACTGTACAGCACAAGCCACATGTATGGGCAGATCCATATAAACATTTTAACTCCTCCAGGTATCAAATTAAAACATTCTGAGCTGACTGCAATGATGAAGAAAGCTCTCCTGGAGGCTCAGTTAATTGGCTGAGACCAAGGGTCTAAGCAAAGCAAAGCTGTATCTCTGGGTCTTGCAATGAACTAAGGAGCATGACTCAAAATTTATATTTTTTTACATCTTAAAAACCCATGGCTTGTGGCTTCATAAATGTTTTTTGTGAATGTGCTCCAGAACAGGCCCAAACATCGAGCAAAAGGCCCCACTAGGGCTGCACTTCAGGGCAATGACACCAAAGGTTGGGAGGTGGAAAATCAAAAGCTGATGCTACATGTACGTTTCTAGGCATTAATTAAAAAATCAAATCAAATCACTGCCACCCCACCCCCTCCAGACGCGTGCTAGGGACAACAAAGCAAGGCAGATCTACCTCAGGATTCTGGGAGAGAGGGGAAAAAGAATCAGGTCAAAGCACACAATATACAAATCCTTGTGATGCCGTGGGGCACAGCATGCAGCGACCTCAGACTGTTTTGAAAATCGATTACAGAAGGCCTTCAGCTGAATGGAGTCAATGACCCTCTCCCTGCATGGCAACAGAAAACAGCCACATCTTCCCTGAGCTCATACAGATGAGGGGTCCCAGCCCAAGATCCTCGTGGTGGCAAGGAAAAGGGGACAATGATGGGAATGGCCCCTCCCAGCTACTCTTCCTCAGACCAGGAGATGAAAACATGAGCTTTCTTTTCAAAAAGATTTGATCTCCATGAGATCAAAATAGATGAACCCCGGTTTTCCTCTTCCCCTTTGGAAAAACATCAGCAGCTGTGCTGGGGGTCAGGATGTAATAGACAAAGAACGTGTTTAATTCAGGAACTACAACTGCCTAGTGAAATATATGTCAAAAGAGACAGCTGGCCTGAAGGCTTGGGCTGCCCTGTGCCTTTGTCTTAAGGTTTTCTCTGGCTACAAGTACAGGAGAATTGGGACTGGTGAAATGGGGTGAGTTTTAGCTGGTATGTCCAATTGCCAGTGTCCCCTTTTTTGCACGTACAGGATTTGTAACTGCTGCCCAGTTACAGCTGCTCTGCTCAGACACTGAAAGCTGTGACCAACACACAGTGATGAGCTTTGGTGCCAGGGAGCAGAACAGTCAGACACAGGAGAGAACCACTGAGACATTCTCTGGGGACAATAGAAGGGTGATTTGGGTAGCAAAGAAGTGGCAGCTCTGAGACTCTTGATGGTCCCAACAGACATAGAAAAATTCATTTGGTTGTGTTACTGGTGGGCAGATACTCTGCTTCTGATAATTGTTTCCATCATCCTCATTAGAGTAGAACTGGTGAAGTTTTGGGTTCAGTGACATGCATTGAGGCTGCTCTCCCCATTAGTGCTGCACCTCGAATCCTGGGGGTCAGTTTTGGGCCCCTCAGGACCAGAAGGACATTGAGGGGCTGGGGTTTGTCCAGGGAAGGGCAACAGAGCTGGGAAAGGGCCTGGAGAACAAGTCTGAGGAAGAGCAGCTGAGGGAGCTGAAGGGGCTCAGCCTGGAGAAAAGGAGGCTCAGGAGGGACCTTGTGGCTCTGCACAACTCCCTGACAGGAGTGGACAGCTGGGGGGGGGAATCAGGCTCTGCTCCCAGGGAATAGGGACAGGACAAGAGGAAATGGCCTCAAATTGTGCTAAGTGCTAACCCAAATTTGGATTGGGTTTTAGGGAAAAATGTCATCGGAAGGGTTGTTAAGCACTGAACAGGCTGCTCAGGGAAGGGGTGGAGTCACCAACACCTCGGGTGTTTAAAAGATGTGTGAATGTGGCACTTGGGGACATGGGTTAGTGGTGGCCCTGGCAGTGCTGGGTTAACAGCTGGACTTGACCGTCTGAGAGATCCTTTCCAATGTAAATGATTCCATGATCCAATGAATTGAGAATCAGGTTGAAGAGCATTACTTCCACAGAACTCATAAATTGGAGCACAGGGATTACATCACTTAAAACCACACACTCTTCAAACACTGAGAACATGATACAGCAGCACCAGTCCACCAGACAAAACACATTTTCCAGGAAATGATGCAAAAAACTTTTGAAGTCAAGCAGTACTGAAATATAAAAAAAAAAAATCAAAAAGGGTCAGAAGAAGCTTCGTTAATCCTTTTTGCGTCAGCTAACACAGACTGTGCAACTGTGTCTTCTGTTGTTTCTCTTCCTTCTCTCAGAAAATCCCCCACAGCAGCAGAAGCAGCAGAGGAAATGAATTGTGAGATACAAACATCTGAAGGGGTTTACTCCTGAGCACGCAAGGAGCTGCCTGGCCTCAGCTGGGAATGGATGCTCAGCAGTGCTGCAGGGCTCTGCCAGCATGGATCCACCCAGCAGGGATGGGCACAGCATGGCCAGGTGGGCTGAGATGAAGTGTTCACACCATGGCATCAGTCACCTGCCTGCAGGAGGAGTTTGGCTTTTTAGCAGTGCCTCAAACCCTGTGAGAGGGTCCAGCCTGCAGAAAAGTAGGGGAGAACCTTATCACTCACCACAGCTACCCGAGGGAGGGTGCAGCCAGGTGGGGCCATGTAGAATGATGCTGTTCCTAGTATGAGAAAACCTAGAAAATGCAGAGAAGATGCAAGAGAGAACACAGTTCCCAACACTGAGGGGATTTTCAGACTTTTACAGAAAAGTCTGGTAACTTCAGGCCAAAAAGAAATGGGCAAGGGAGAAAAATCAAAGGGACCAGGTGCACAGGAGAGGTGGCAGAAGGAATGTGCTTCACTGCATGCAGAGCAAGAGGCAGCCACAGGACAAGACCCAGCTGATCCCTGGGTAAAGGGAATATAAAAATCAGGCTAAAGGCTACAATCTATCTAGAAACCAGGTGATAAGGTGAGCACACCCCCTTATCAAATGCTAATATGAAAGCTCTGTATTAGTTACTAGAAAATAAAAGCTGGGCTGTGGCCTGGGGCAGGTTTATTCTGGCACTGAACTCATGCCCATGCTGAGGTTTTTGGGTGCAGGCAAATTGAGACCCTCAGCCCAATATCTGAAACAGGGCAAGTTTCAGCTCATCAGGTTGGCACCTATCAATATTTCCTTACAGAACAATAAAGTTTTCATACTGAAATTCCCATGAGCTTTAAGAGTGTAGAAGCATTAAGTTAATATATTGCTGCAATTAAATAGTCACCTTATTTAAATTCATGCTGCACATTGAATTTTTATTACTATCACTAAAAGCCCTCTAAATCAGCGTTCTGCTTTGGTTTTTTTCCTCCCTGAAACTGATTCTTGACATCTGACCAGTCTCCAGTTCTTTACTGGGAGTTAACAACAACCAGCTGGGGGGTGACTTGACTTGCTTTCCTATTCCAGTTGTATACAGTCTGCTAACAGACAGATGTAGGTGAGCATTAAAATCCCTCAAATAAAAAAAAACCAAACAACTTTGTAACAACTGCAAATACAAAGATCCAAAACCCACTCTGAAGTGCAGACTTCCAGATACTTACAACATGAACTAAAACATTCTCAGGATTAAGACTGATTTAAGTTGATAGTGTCGCTTCATATTCTTCAGGTAACAGACTCCTCCTGTATCCCTGACAGGGATGATCACCAGAAGAATAAATTACTCTTCTAAAATAATACTTCAAAAGGCTTCTGGCATTTTGGAAACGGTAATTTGGATAAGCGGGAAATGCAGGGGAAAAAAAAAAAAGCACAGCTCAAAAGACTGGGAGGACTGGCTTGTCCAAATAATCCTATTCCTCTTGGCCCAGAGACTCCACAGGTTGTTTTAAAAACAGACCAGAAAATGTTTTGTTTCCTTAAAAGCCTTTCTAAAAAATGTTTTATTGCATGCTTGTAATACACCCTGAATTGTTTTGCTACCTTCTTATAGTATGGGACAGGACTCAAATTTCATAGAAAGGTGAGAGCTCCAGGTGAGTTTTACTTGGTGTTCACGAGCCAGAACAAACTCTGGTGTTCTGTTCAGAGTAAGAGGAAAGAGCCATGATGCAGCTTCAGCAGGATGGTACCTACTAAAGAGAAGCAGCAGGACACTGGACAGACTATTGCTATTCTATTGCTAGAACAGAAGAGCAATAGTCTAACACTTCCATTGCTAAGGAACAGAGGTAAAGGACAAGAAAACACAGAGATAATTGTATTTTCTTCATATCTGCTCTACTGTACAAATAAACTCCCTGTTTCAAATGTCTGTTCAGCAAACCCTTAATTCCAGACAAGTCCAAGTTGTAGGTCAGAAAGTTTTCAGTCCTGTTTAATAGGATTAAAAGCCTTTAGCAAGCATTTTCTTCAAGTAGAGCATATACCCCAGAAAAAGCTGCTAATTGGGAAAAGAGAGTAAGTCCCACAGCTGTGGCTAAGTAAGACCTTTGAAAGGCTACAGATAATTTTAAGCTCTCCCACTTCCAGTAAAAATACTGGAAAGTTTGCACTAAAATTGATATGTACAAATTAACTTCATCAATATAGGAATTCTCATTATACTGGTGAACTTCCAGCCCTGCAAGGTCACAAATGAGAGCCAAGCACCACGTTCACCCAAGTCCCAGAGCCTCTCCTGTGCATGTGTATTTGCAGGGATAATTGTCTTGGTTATTTCTATCACAGAATCATGAAGGTTGGAAAAGACCTCTGACATTGAGTCAAACCTTCAGTAAACGTTAAGATCTTATTTCTATTTTTTGC
The DNA here is from genome assembly GCA_013399835.1 of Leptocoma aspasia. Classification (NCBI taxonomy): domain Eukaryota; kingdom Metazoa; phylum Chordata; class Aves; order Passeriformes; family Nectariniidae; genus Leptocoma; species Leptocoma aspasia. The sequence continues at coordinate 280,356 of VXAX01003738.1, read as the reverse complement.
AAAATTCACCTCTGTTCCTTCAGGACTTGTTAGAATAATCTCCTATATTCTTAAAAATTGCTGATAACTAAAACGAGTTAAATGACTTAACCAGGCTTCAGGGTTCTGCCTCTTTTACATTAGCCCACATAAATGCAGCCTCATGAAATTCAGCCACGATGAGCATCTGCAGTTGTCTTAATATTTCTGTCTAAACAGCTTGGATGGCATTCAAATTTATTACTATATGTCAGGATTGAAAAAACCCATTTAAACAAACCAACAATGCTATTCAGAGGTATATTATTCTTTGGCTTTGAGGAAAAATACATTAAAATGCATATTTTCAGTTAGATAGGATAAAACAGTCTTTTTATATGCTCTGAGCTGGAAAACAAAGGGATATATTTTGTCTCCCATGTCTCCTCCATTTAAGTGAACCAAGGCTAACAGTCAATCTTATCATAGCAATTCTATTTTTTTTAATCCACAGAAAATATTCTTTTATTTTGCTAGACAATTCAGTGGTTCTGAGTTTTAATCCTTAAAGGGATAGGGCTGAATCTTTAAATTCTTTCAATAGACAAGTTTGCTCCAGGTCTCAGGTGACAGAAGAACCCCCTCCTGCCCCTTCCCCATGTTTAATTTATTTAATCCATGCCAGAATCCTTCCAGCTCTGTCTATAAAGATTGCCACGGATGACAAATGTGAGCTGGTTACACACAGGCTCATTTTTGCTTCAAATCATAAAGGCTAAAACCATATTTATTTTAGCCTTTAGCATCTTTAAATTCTTAGAAATTACATTACAAAGGTCTAGCTTTTATTTTACAGTACTGAATCCGAATCAGGGCAAAAGATACAAATGTATTTTGCTCCTGTGTGATGCATTATGCCAGAAGTTGGGCATCCTAATCCACCCCTAGCTCTCTTGAAAGCCCCAGACCAGGTGGCCTCTGGGGAATGCTGGGGCTGGAGCCAAGCACATGCAGCTTTATCTTGGAATTTCAACATGAAAGGGAAAAAACAGGAAAAAAGGGGGGAGTTTTATAATTGTAACTAAAAGTGATCACGATATTTCATTTTATTCTAACTCCCTTGAGCCAGAAAACTGAAGGAGGCCTGGAAAGTTTGTAAATCAGGGGCAATAAAAGAGGTGTGAGGACAGTTTGTGTAGCATGGCACTCAAATACACACACACAATGTAATTGCCTGTTTTATTTAGTGGAATCACTGTTGTAGATTAGATATATTTCCAATTCCCATTTACTCCAATGCAAGCCTCCACCATCGACAGGCGTAATGCAGTTTGTTCAACTGATTCCAAACAAAAAAAAAAAACCAAGAAAAAAAACAAGAAAAAAAAAAGGAAAAGAAAAGTACAATCTCAAAAGTTAAGTTAGAAACTAAGTTCACACATTTTCTTTGGGACCAGGAATCTGTACATAGTACAAAATATACATTTATTGAACTTTCTGTAAACACACAGTTTGAATTGTGTAAAACTGTAAATAGTGGGTGAACTACGTGGAGAATAATTTATTATATATTGTTATACATTCTACTTAAGGAAAATAGTTATGCTCTTGTATATTACTCTGTTAAATTTATAAATTCCATAATGAAGCTGTGTAATCTGCAAACATGCTTTTCAAGCTTAAATCTCTCCATTCGTAACACACATTTATACAGGTCATCAATGAAAAAAGTTACACTTTCCACAAAATAGATATAAAGAGGTCATGAATTTTCTAAAAAGACAGGCACAGCATGTCACTACAAACGAGACTCTTATGGTACGGTGTGGAGTCAATTCTGTGAGAAGACAGGTGAAAACTCTCTAATTCAGCATGTTTGTACGTGGTCTTAGGAACAAGACAGATGCTAGAACCCAAAATCTCTGCTTATAAAGATTTATCAAACAGCCGGTCCTGGAAGCCAAAGCTCACACTTTTCAGATATCCAGCACTCCCTGGCTGGGAGAACCTCAGCTTTTGTCTCCTATCAGCTCTTGGTCACGAGAAATTGAGTTTTCTGAGCAGAGAAATACCTGGCACCATTTGCCAAGAACATTTGCATAAGTCAGCACTTACTCCAAAAACTGGATTTGTGGCACCAAAGAGTTAGATCTGGTTAATAAACACAGTTTAATTCTTGGTGCCCAAGGTCATCAGCAAGAACAGGCTGGGAAACCCAACTCCCACAGGCTGCAGGGGGTTAACCCATGGAACATGGGGTAACAGCATCCCAACACTGGGGACCCTGGTGTGCAATGCCCAGTTTCCAATTTAAGAGGCTGGAAATTCCAAATAGCAACAGATTTCTCAGTCTGGCATCACTCAGCAAGAATAAGAAGTTCCCCTATAAACACTGTAAAAGATCCTTTCATAGGATGGTTCACAGAATGGTCTGGGTTGGAAGAGCCTTAAAGATCATCCAGTTCTAACCTTTCAGGAGTCCATCACTGGACATAGATACAATTCTATGTAAATTCAGGACATTTATTCCTACATTTTCAAGGTCTCATTGTCTTTCTATCCCAGATATGTCATTTTGGATTTCATTTATTTGCAGCTAAAAGCACTGCATCAAAGATCAGACCTCTTAAACTGCGCTCTTCTGAGGTTTTAAAAGCAAAAAAATTCTTGGACATTTAAAGAATCAAGAAATTATCTCAGATTAATCAAACATTTTGCTTTAACATTACCACTGTCTTCCCTTTGGCTTTGAAGAGCTTTTTCAAAACTTAAACTGAACAAAGATTACATTTGTTTTTCATTCCAAGAGAAGTGGGATAGTTAAGGCTCCAACAACATGTGCAAAATTTATATGTTGTGAGCAAAAGCTCCATCAACATCAGGATGTAAAGTTAAGTTTGTGCCTGATTTTCCCAAGCCTATCTGACTCTAATTTTCCCCTGTAGTGTGAACAAAAATATTGTGATCCAGCCTGAAATCCCAACAGTGAAAATGAAATTGGCTCCCCAGTATTTGCACTGCTCAGACTGGCTGGAATTCAGTAACAGCTGAATTGAAACTCTGGACCTTACTCTATAGGCATCGATGGAATAGAATTATTGAATGGTTTAGGACCTGCCAGTCTGTTTTCTCATTATTCCTAAAGGTACTTCTCAAAATAAATAACAATGGCAGCTCCTTCAACTCCAGAGGCCTCCTCAGAACACACATGGGGAGTCCTGTCCACCTGTAAAAACCCCACACTCCCACCAAGCCCTTCAGAGCCAACACTTCAAGGAAGCAAAAAGGAATTTTCAGCTGAGCAAGCTGAGAAGTGCTGATGTTGTGCTCCTAAAGGAAAATGGTACTGCCTGACACAGCACCCACCCTTCAGATAAATGGCTGGTCACACAGCAGTAAGGACCACTGGTTTTTATTCTTCCCATTTTGGAAAAAAAGAAAAAAAAAAAAAAGAAAAAACGAAGAAAGCAGGTGCCTAGTGATATTTTAAAAAGTACTGGGCAGGAATCAGTTCAAGTTATGTGTAAAAATCTGGCTATGCATAAACCACTCTAGAAATCTGACCTGTCATCCCACTTCTACCCAAGTTTGACACTTTCAGGTTTTCTTGGTTCTATAAAAGGCATTTTTAAAGTTAAGTCCACTTTCCCAACTTTTGTGGTGCAAAAGTTAGGGGGTTTTCTGGTCATTGCATTTAAAGCAAGTCTCTCCCAAAACACTTTCCTAAGACATCATTATCACTCCTGTTCCCTTAGCCTGGAAGGAAAGACTTTAGAAGAATGTGTACAAGAGATGGGGAAAAGAAAGATCTGTATTACTGCTACTCAAATGGAACATCAAACAAAAACACACAAAAAAATGAGGAATATGCACAAAGCCTAAGTAACTACAGGTCAACAACTCTGAAACAATCAGATTAAAGCTCCAGACATTTTTTTCACATATTAAGTAAATGGTAGAAATATTTGTTGTTTTTCTAGCAACAAATTGTCAGTGGGAGACAACGTAAACTCAACTTTTAACGTGTCTGTTTTTTTTCTACTTGAATGCATTTAGTGGTCCATGATACTAAAGAGAAGCTTCAAGTTTTCCTACAGCTTCCTGACCTCCTGAGAACACGTGCCACAGCCCAGGTGGCTGCTACCTCATTTACAAAGATGTTACTAGGCAAAATAAGGCCACAGAGTGTTCAGATGTGCACACCCGGGTCTGCAGAAAGCTGCAGACTGTGCAAACACTCCACAGAAAAAGCTCACAAAAGACTGGATTCTCTGATCAGTATTTCAGACAGGTCAGTCACAATGATTTAGCCACAGAGTGATACTTTTAAATTCTGCTCCTTTTTTACAGCTTATAGCAGGAATCACATTCATTTTTTTTGTGCTACAGCATCCTGGAAATTCACATCTGGAGCCTCTTTTCACCACTTAAAGAGTCAAAAAACCTCTCCAGCCAGATGGAGAGTTTACACCCTGAACTGGTCTATAAAGGCTCAGGTATGATCACCTCAGACACATGCAGTTGTAGTAACAAGGAGCCCCACTTGTTATCTAGAAGACATTATTTTCATAGCTGGTAAAGCATGGCACCAAGTAACAACTCATTTTCTACACAAGAATGTCAGGTACAGCCCTGTAGTTCTACAGTTTTGCTGTTTCTGAACCTACGCAAGGTACATCAGGTTTGTATCAAATACTGCAATTGCCAAAGGATGAGGAAAAGGGCATTGGCTTTCCTAAAGGTTAGCTCCTTTCAGACATGGCCAAGTTTAAATACCAAGGAGTTGAAACACACCAAGTCATTTGTGCACAAAAGCAGTTCAAGAAGGTGCAGGTAGAGATGGAGGTGAACATCCTGGCATGATGAAATCCTGATGTACATTGAACTAAGGTAAACTGTAACACCCATATCATTAACCTAATTGTGGCAGCCATGCTGTCTCTCCCACAGGACAGAGCTCCAAACCTCTAGAGAATGTGAACACAGGAAGGTTGTCAGCACAGAACTCACACACAAGACAATGAGACCAAGTTTGATGGTTCCAGTTTAAAGAAAAGAAATTTCTATCAAAGCAAAATGTTTGTCTTAAGTGGGGAAAGATCTGCAAAAGCTTTGATGCTCCCTACACAGGCCATCATTTATCTGGGTGTGGTTTCCCAAACTGCAGCAGGAGGGGTGGGACAACCATTCCCTTGCTCTCAGTCCTGTCTCCCCACTCTCCATTTTTCCCTAGCACCAGCACCCCACAGCTGGATTATCAATTTACCCAGCTCAAGAGGACAGTTTTTTTCTTTCTCCTAACTGCACACCCACGTAAGGACAAGCATTGGTACAAAAAAAGGCAGAAGGAGCAAACTAGGAGCAATGGTTTAGTCTTGGCCTAAGATCATGAAACCATATCCTTAAACTACTAAAAATGGAATGCAATAGGAAGTGTCTTCTATCCCAGTGTATAAAATTAAGGTGGGATTCTTATCAGGGAATCAACTGAAGTAAAAACTGATCCCTAATTTTGTTAAATCATCTTAAGCTTCCAACTCTTGAACTGAGCAAAATGGTTCAGACATGAACCTACGTAGTGACAGCACCAGCTTTGCAATAAATAATATAATGGACATTGAAGTCAGTTTGCTACAAGTAAATGCTGAAAAGATCAGCTTTGGCACCTGCAGGAACTCTCAAGGTAAGCGCTACCATGACTCATCTGCTGCTCAGTATTCACCAGGCACCTCGCTGACACAACCCACGACTGCCGCAGTTCGGAGCAGTTTAACGACAAGCTGATGAAATTCCTCTCTCCAATTCTGACTCCAGCTCAAAGTTTAACTGAGTGATGGCTGTGCCTCAAGGTCCTGGTGGTGCTGCTCCTGGGCCAGCTGAGAGCAAGCCCAACTTAAAAGCTCAGGCTCTGTTTCTGCCCCAGCGCGAGTACTGGGGACTCTACGGATACAAAGGATTTACAAAGCCTTGCAAACCTAGGATCCTACTTCATGTCACTGCATGTAGTTCATCCAACATTGGTTTAAAGCACATTTTAGAAGCCTCTGTCTTGAACATATTTTCAATGCTGAATTAGCGAGAATTATTTGGAACAGTTGTCTATAAAGCAGTTACAGGTATTCTCCCAGAACGATCAGCGAAACATTTAATCCGACTGTAACAAAACTCACAGAAACTGTCAGTGAAGCCAGTGAAGCTGTCAAATGTAGAAGGAAAACAAAGTTGCATGGCATACGAAGCAAAGTAGCTTTACAAATGTCATTTCCTTTTAAAAACAAGCAAATCGGGACCATCCTATTTGAACATGTATTTAAAAATACATCTGTTAACATCACACAATTTTCATTTTTGTCACACAGGAATCTTTTTCAAGAGGGAAATAAATAGCACACAATATTTCAAAATAAAAATTGCTGCCTTGCCCCTGAGGTGCTAATGTTTTTAGCATTTAAAAAAAAAAAGTTTCTGGTGCAAGAAGGAGATGCACAAAGGTGCAAAAGTGCCTTTTTCTTTTCAGAGCAGTGAAAAAAGTACAGCTTGCCTCTTTTCTAGGATGCTTTATATACTTAACTCGTTTATTCTGTAATCAAAGTCTGTATCTAAAATGGCAGTGTTCATGCATACATCATAATTCAGTGCTCTGAGCTCATCAAAACGCTGAACGTAGGCGGGAGAAAGGCCCGAAAGGGGCTTTCTGCCACTACCCTCAAACCTCCTCACATCGCCTGTAGCAACAGCAGAATTATTTTCTTTCTAACCTTCAGGAGACCTCGTCAGAAGAGGCTTCAAAAATCTCCTTTGTCACTGAGACAGTTTAAGTGATTATGGTTTGAAGTATGGCTTTTCACACCACAGTTTTGCTTCCGATTTTTAAAGTTTAAAACTCAAAGGTTCCACAGTCTAGTTCAAGGTTTTGCAGTTTCCAAAACTAAACTTTAGTCTCTATGAAAAAAAGGACAGAACTTTATCTGCCTAGTCCTAAATTAAGTTTAGCTTTTTGCACTAATACGCCATGTATTATTAAATATGCTCATTAATTAGGTGCCTGTGAAGCTATAACTTAACATCATTATAGTTTTGCACTCTACAACAAAATTAGACATTTTAAGCATTTATTCATAGGTAGGTAAGGAACTGGTTCTTTAAGCAAAAATTGCTATAAATTTATAAATACAAATAGTGCTTATGTTTTCTTCATTCATGCTTGAACAGATTACAAACTGAATACAATGAAGTTACGTTTAAGCACCCCACATAGACAAGAGGGATAAAAGAAAAGTTTGCTGGTATATACTATACTTAGTTCCAAGACACTATAAGTTACTTTTTCACTGTTCAGTGTTCCCTAACTCTGCATTAGTTTTAAGGCTATATATACAAATATGTATATGTCAAAGTTAGGGAAAGACAAATATAGCAAAATGCATTGTACTACATTTTCCTATCAAAAAGTAATTATACACCAAGTTCTGATTCTGTTTAACTGCAGTAAATGTTACAATCTACTTGTTTTACTGATTTTCCTTTTGAGGAATCTGCCTACTAAATGAGTAAACTACATATTAAATACAATATTCTCAACCAAAAAGACAATACAAGGTGCACAAAACAGCAGTTTTGCAAACACGACTGACTTGAAAACTTAATTTTCGTATGCTCAATGGGAGAAAGCTAAGCTTAAATCAAATTAGTTTATTACCTTATAAAATTTTAAATTAGAATTTTAAACAACAAACAGTTAAATATTGTCAACATGCTATACCTCAAATCACAAGTACTGTTTACCACTAGTCTCTCATTCTAAGTAAGTGGGTCAATTAAAAACACACACCATAAAATGTTAAAGATTGTCAGGCTTTGACAAATGTATTTTTATCAAACAGTAGGCAAATTCAAACCAATGCACATCTTCAGTAGGGAAGGGGAAAAAAAAACCAACACCAAAAAGCCTGAAAAAACCCACATTTGTAAAAAATAGGGTAACGGATTAATCTCACACCATTCTCTAGCATATGGCTATGTCTTGGGCAATAATCAAAATCCTTCCCATTTTAAAAATGGGCTACCAATTAAGAAAAATATTCTTCCACAAGTAAAATATCATTTACAATGGCACTGACATTTTAAAAGGCAGGAAAAGAAGGAATTACACATTTATGGGTAAATGTCTTGTTTGTTAAATCAAGCTTTATTGATAAAATGGAATTCAGAGTATTTTTCTTGGAACAGCAGCAGACCCAGCCAATCAGGATTGTAAAAATGCTGCAGACTCCTACTTTATGTAGAAAGTTGTCTTCGTGCTCAGTGATTAGTAGTTTCAGGTAAGGGTTAATGAAAAAAGAGGTGCAAAGAACCAAGGTGTTCTAATCCCAAGACTGGTACATGTATGAACAGGATGCTGTTAATAGGGCATGATTTAACTCCCACTGAACTCAAAATCACAAATCCCTTCGACTCAACATGAGAGCAGGAGTGCATCCAAGAAAATGATATATGTTTGTTGAAGAATGTGCACTACTCCTAAGTTATTTTTCCATTGCCAAGCGAAATTCACACACTGTAATTTCTGGTAGGTTGCCCATGAGTTCAGCTTTCATATAAACCAAAAAGTTATCTTTAACAGTTTTGTGCACCTCTTGAGCACCTAGCTGGCTAGGCTGCTGCTCCTTGCAATCCAAAACCACAACATGATTTTTAAAAGGGATATATATTGTTGCATCACACAAGCCAAAACATTTCTTCTAACCTTTATAGTGATTTAAAGCGGTTCATAATTAAATATGAGCATTTGTACAAAGACAATTGCACTTTACAAAAACAAAATCATACAACATAAATTGCTGGAGTCTGATTTACAACATGAATTTATGGTTTGAAATCACGTTTACAGAAGTCTGTTTTACAAAAAAAGATCAGTTCCTGGGCTAGATGTCGTACTGCTGTAGTCACTCTCACCAACACATCACATTCCCTTCTTTAATTAAGGTTGAGGATGGATGTTAAGAAGGGTCACTGAGGGTGGGCTGCACTTTCATTTGCAGGATGAAACGTGAACTCCACAGCTAGATGAGCAGTTTTACCACATATCATCAGTTGAGGCAGAATCCTTAAAGAAAAAAGAAGGAACCCTTTAAAGTCTGGAGTGCCCATCCTTGCGGCAGTTTCTGGATAATCCAGACTGAAAAGGGTAAAAACTTAAATCATTTCAGGAGTCTGTTTTCTCTCCCCTTTCAGAAACAGCTTTAAAAAAGTATCCAAACCCCACATATTCTTAATTAACGAAGCATTAGAATCAAGACATTTCAAAATATGACCAAGTGTTTCATCAATCTTGAAAATAAGATCCTAGGAATGTTACTCAAAAGCATTTCCAGAGCCTTTCTAGCTATTTCCCGAGTAGTTAGAAGTGATACAAAATGGATACACTCAGCTCACAGGTGCGAGAAAAGAGCAGGATGTGCTCATGCCATGTGTTATCACCATTATCATCTTTTGTCTTCTCAGCCCTCCCTCGCTGCACGGGAAGATACAGACATCAACTGACACCCTGTTATAACCCAGAGCTATTTTAACACTTTTAATTTAAGGTTACAGAAGTGTAGTTTAGGCAACTGAAGGAAATCGTAATTTTGGATGGTAATAAAACTGCAAGGGGAAAAAATAAATGTATATAACAAAGAAAATACTGAAAGTAGAGACATGCTGTGCTCCAAATCATAATTGTATGGTCACATACTTGGTATTTCAACCTATCCAATACCTGAGTGTCCCAAAAATTCATTCCATTTAGGCCCACAGGCAACAGCAGATTTTGTATAACTACCACAAGCCTGACAAATGTTTAACCAATTCCTGGTTTAACCAGTATTTAATTTTACCAAGTGTTTTTTTAATCCATTTTCCTTTATGTCAGGCCTGTTTCCTTTCCCCTTGCTTAGACTGCTCTATATTCAGCTTTCTCTACCAGCCTCATCAGGTGGGCTCACAGGTTAACCACGAGCAAGTGGGGCCACAGCTCTGCAGCTGAATCAGCAGCACAGGAATGAGAGCAAACTGCTCCTGTACCTTTGGTGGTTTCAGCATCACCTGCTCCTTTTCCCTAAGCAATTAAGGGACAGGATGGGCTTTTACAACAGCTCATCCTGGTGCTTCCACAGCTACACCTCCCCATCATTACTGAAGCTGCAGGAGGTAGAAATATTACTTCTCTTCAAAAGCACTGCTTTAGTGACTCCTTGGAGAGGAAGGAGGCTAATTAAGTCTCTAGCAATGCCACACATGATAATATCTTAGCACTGAAGTTCTGCACCCTTCATTCAAACTTGCACACAGAATCCATTACAAACCAGAGAGGAACAGTTGGCACGGAGGTGTAGTTAAAAAACCCACAAACTGAAATTGCCCTTTGCAAAAGTACCACCTCCAGCTTTTCCTTCAAGACCAGAAGTAGCAAAGGAGAGCAATTATATGAAAGAGCAAAATGGTTGTTTCAAGAATGAAGAATAAAAGCAGCATGAGTAAAAATGCAGGAGCTGCTTGCCAACTATTCCATATGCAAATTTCTGTATCCCAGTTGCCAACATGATCACAAAGTTTGTGTACTGTACATTTGTAGAACAGCAACATGCTACAGAATGTATTTTGAAGGTAAAGCATCCTCTTTCAGCCCCTATTTAGGAATTTTTATGCTAAAAATAGAACGAAGGCTGCCAAATAAAACTAGTGCACAGTTGTAAGGCCAACGCACAGTCTTTATGTCTGGCTGTATTTCACTTATGTCACATCCAAGCATGGAAGCAATTTCTGCTGATAGTTAAAGGATCAGTTTAAGTGCTCTACGAGATACTGCATTTTCAGTGACAGAATGTTGTTTCTGGTGATCAAACTGCCACTGGAATCATGCTCATGTTCATTGTTTGGTTTTATTTCCCCCATCCTGAGAGTGGATTTATGTCTCTCTCAGCACTGACATATAAGAACCCAAAGTGTTTGCTTGCAGTAAGATTCTCTATGCTTAAGAATAAAAGTATTTACACAGTCCATTTGGTAGTAAACTAATATATGCTTAACACATCCATTTAACCTTTAGATATAGCAGTATTATTCTTGGTATTTAGGAAAAAATGTATCCTATAAAGAAGGGGGGGAAAAAAGCCCCCCCATGACTCTTTCCACCATTTGGCAGCACTTGGAAACCCAAGCAGGACTGAAATAATGAAATTACAGAGGACAAATGAATCAATCCTACTGGACTTTTGAGATGATGATCAGCAGAAGACAGCAGAAAAAAATTACAAAACACAGTCCAAAAAGCACAACAGTGTTATTCCTTTCTTGGGGGAAGGGGTCTGTAACAGGAATTCACAATAGCTTTCTTTATAAAACAGCTAAAATAATTGGGGTGGGGGAAAACAGAATGTAAGAGAAAAGATACTTACAGCATCATCATTCCTGTAGGGGTTCAGTCTGTTATACACAGCTTCAATCACACTCCGTCTAGAGCAAAAAACAAACAAACAAACCCACAAGATTTTAAGGCTGTGTTCTTCTTTGTTTTTCCCAAGTCAAATTCCCAATTTTAATTTAAATGCAAACTTTAGAAGATTCTAAATTCACAGAACTATGTTTACTGCAAGTTAGCACTATGTGTCCTAAAAGATTCCATATCCTTTAAAACCTTTAGGCTCAAGACAAACAAGGCTGAATATCCCTCAGAGTTGAGCTGGAGAAGGGCACAACGTGACAGTCAGGTCTTCACTTTGAAAAAGGGCAGCAGAGACCTCAGTGGACATTGAATGTCCTGGCCATTTGTGTGCCCAAAAACACTGCAGTAGTGCCTCATGTATTATGGCATGTATTATGTGTTACTTCCATAGGGGAACAGTGTTGTGTTATTTTCTGGACACACAAAAAATTACATTCTGAAGTACATTTTTGTTTGTGTTATGTCCTAAAATGTACTTTCCGTGTAAAAACATGAAAAAAATAGTTCTGGAAGAGTACTCTTCTACAATGACATGCCCAATATTGTCCTGCAATTTTTTTCACAAAAAAACAAACCAAACCAACCAACCAAACAAAAAAACCCCCAAAAAACCAACAACAACAAAAAACATTTTGTGTATTGTATTTTCAGACTGACATAAATTTTGTCTGGTAAGAAAATATCAAAAAATTAATTCAAGCATTTTGACAGTTACCTCCTTTTAAAAAGGCCCCTGCTCAGCATATTTAAGATAGCTTGAAATTACCCTTCATCTCTGGGATTCTTGACTTTTCTAATACTGATAGAAAATTGATAAGAAATAGATTGATAAAATATGAATACATTTGCAATCAGCGTGCAAATGAGCAAGATGACTTTATTTATTTCTTTTAACATAGGGTAAAAAACTGGGAGTCAAAAAAACCCTTGAAAACTGGTAATAAAAAAAAACCAAAAAACAAAACACAACCCAGTGTGAGGCTGAAGGAAGAAGCTGCCTATGCCCTTCCCAGTATGTAAGGAAAAATCTTTGGAGGGAGAACAGGAAGGAAAGAGGGGAGTAAAAACAAGAAATTACATATTGGACTTCAGGTGCAACTTTCTTTTGGATCCCCTTCTGCAGAACCAAGTAAGATGAAGTAGCAGACTGTGATGCAAAACAAACTTCAAAGAGCAACCTTTAAACTGCTGATGAATGCATGCAGAGCAATCACAAAGGAGTGCAAGAGAAGGAAAAAAGCAGATGACAAGCTTTGTAATCATCCTGCAACACTGAAGAGTCAGGAACTACCATGTATAAACATCATAGTGAATGATTATAGGGCATGAAAGAAGAAGCTGGATTTAAAGCAATAAAATCAAGCAATTACACACAAGGTACATTACATAAATGGTTTGGAAGGTTTCCCATATCTTTCAAGAAATAGGTATCTGATTCTAAATACAGGTAGGTTTCTTGGAAAGCATTATTTTCCTTTCAAATTGGCAATAGTGCTTTAAGTTACATCAACATCCAATTAAATCAGTATTTCTCTAAGTCCATATTCAAATTAGCATCACTGAGACACAAAATCCCACTGAAGTCACAACACTTCAGCATTTCTTCACAGCCATGATGCTACTTCTAGCCAAAGGAGATTAAGAAAAATCAATTTGTTTGCTGCATTTCATGAGTAACTGACTCACTCAACACTACAGCAGCCCATCCTAAATAGAAGCTATTACACTTTAAATTGCCATACCTTCTCCTAGCCACACAGTTCCTATAGGAACAATATTGTTTTCTAGAAGCCATCTTCATAGTTATCACTTTATAATTTATTCAATTTATTAATTTATAATTTATTCAATTATGTGTCTAAAGTCCTGATGTTTTGGTGTAACAATACAAAAATCATACTCTGAAAGGTCAAAAATACTCTGTATCATAGTGCCCAATCCATTTTAACACAGCCTCATTAAGAATCTTTTGAACCAAAAAGCTTGGTTTGGGGTGCAAACAAGCTGAGCACATTGCTTCCTAAAGATTGAATATTTGAGAAACCACAGAGCATCACCACTGAACCCTTCAAGGACAAATTTAGCTATATAAAGCTACAAATTTAACTTCCCACTTTTCTTTTTTGATAGATTTTTATCTCGCTCACAGATTTGTCACAAGCAGAGAGGAACAAAAGCAAATTTTTAAGCAATTAAAGCATGGCTACAGACAAGAAAAGAAAGCTGCCAAGCAAAACATTTTATGCATATCACTTCTTCTTGAAGTGTGTAACACTTCAACCCAAGTAAATAAAGTCAGGGTATTATTTTCACATGTTCAAATGTTCATGTTCACATGTTCATCCCCCCAGAAACCCCACTTAATTACAAAAAACAGACACTCAGGCCACCCTTAAAAACCCCTCATTCCTTCCCAAAACTACAGTTTGACATTTAATTTTTTCAATGATTCATAGCCAACTCCATTCTTAGGCTTGTCCTTTTCATCCAGAACAACTGAGTAATAAAAACTGCAGAACAGATCATCACCTTTTGTCCTGTGCCCTTCCTCCCTCCCTGCCCCCCCAACTTTTAAGAGTGGCCTTGCAGTTAAAATGTGATTTAAAGCAAACCCCACATGTACACTGATGTGAACTCACTTGCTTGCCAACTCCCCCCCCGGCGGGAGGTTTGGGATGCTCTCAGTTGCTAACGTACGCATCACGTGGACTAAGTCTGGCACTCCTTCACCCTGCTTCTTTATGATCTCTGGGAATCAGAAGTACTTTTTTTGTAAGTGCAGTCCAAATTTAACTTAAAAAGATTGAAACACTCAGTTTTATAAAAAGGCAGCTTAACATTAAAAAAAAAAAAAAATTAAAGCGACAGACCGTACTCAAAATGGTAATTGTTAATTTTGGTTCCATAAGGAAAAACCTGTAACAGATTTGACACAGAATTACTGCTGTTAACATGATGACTTGGTTTTAGAAATACACAGCTACCTAGTAACAGTGGGGAAAAAAAATCTTTAATGGCTTTCCTGCTATACGTTAGATAGAAGATGTAATATCTTCCCAGAATATGCCCAAGGCATGGGGCAGATATTAACATCAGCTTTATCACTGCAACAGAAGATAAAATATTATTGCCATCACAGAAAACATAATAATTTCAAGAAATAAAAGGTTAAACATGTCAGAAGTAATTCCCACGGCTGTACGTGTATTAACCAATACTTGTACCTCACTGCATTACAACAACATGCAAATTTTAAGAATTATTACGCATAAATTAAAAGCCAGGGACTTCACATTTAATTGACAGTTTCATCCTCAACTCAGGAGATATTTAAATTCAAGGCAGAAACTTAAAGCTGATCCACTCCAGCTTCTGAAGAATCTGTATTTCTGAAATTATCTGTCATTCTGAAGAGAATTTGTATTGTGGCCACAGCCACGTTTGTCAAGACATTAATTCTTTATTCTTAGGCCTGGTTTGTTTGGGTTTTTGTTTTGGGTTTTTCGTGTGTTTTTTTCACTTTTCTCTTCAAGTCAAAAGCACACAATTTTATTTGAATTCAAGACACTTCAGACCATACCACCCCTGAAGAATCACTCCTTAAATAGGGATTTTATGAAGTTTAAAGAACAAGAACATTTTAAAAAATGCATCTCATTCATTTCTCTGTAAAACATGAGCTCTCAGGAATTGCAGAACATGTGAATTATTAAGACCTGGTGCTGTTCATCTTCAAGTGAATACTGCAACATGCATACAATAATGTGTACATATGTGCACACATATACATGCATGTATGTACATACACACTACTTTTCATGTAATAAAGCATTTACACAGTTTGAAAGTAGTTGGAATTCATCAGTACCACTTTTGAAAAATACTCAAGCATTCAGATTTTGCCCTAAATTCCAGAGGAACATACCAAATTTTCATTTTATAATTTGTGAGATAAGGCACATTGAAAGCTTTTAAAACCAACATGTATCCAGTCCTTTTTAGTCAAAACAAAACCTAAACAACAACAATTGTGAATTACTTTTTGTGTATGTAATAGTTTTTCAGGGCTGTGTGTGTTTACAAAAACCATCAGCTCTGTTTTGCAGTCAGGCTGTGTAAATTATTTGCAAGGTATAGTGGAAACACTGCCTAGTCCTCAACCAGCATCAAACTCTGCAGCACAAAGCTTTAAGCTGTTTACTTCAAAACCTAAATTTTAAATACAGGACACCGCACATCAGAGACACCTCAAAAACTTGCCATTTCCTCAAAATCTACAGCCAAAGTTCATTTTACCATCTTACATTTAGCAAAGAAATAATCTATGAATCTTAAATCTGAATAAGAAGCCAAGATCTCAGATTTGGTTTGCCAAGTTCCTTTATTGTGCAATTTTGAACATCTAGAATATGCTACATTGTGCTAGTTCTAAAGTTCTGCTGTACAAAAATAAGGAATTTATAGTTGACCTATACTACACAGTTTCACAACCTGTAACTGCAGTACATTTAACATACAGTCTCCACTAAATGAATACATTTGTATTTTGATAAAACTATAGATACAGACTGAATGAACACTGAAGACACAACAAATGGAGTCGGTCTGCTAGCTGTGTTTAATTTATTGGAATTATTTTGTTTCAATACACCTTCAACCCTCCCCCCAGTCTTTAATTTACTTTTAAACCTTCTACACATTTTCATGGTATCAAGTACTGGAAAAATGTACTTACAACCCTAAAATAAAGGATTCAAAAATGGGAATTCCACACAAAGTTTAAGAATAAGCCCGAACTTTGTTTATGTGAAAATTAGGGAAGGAACATATAACAGCTAACTTAAAATTATTTACCTCTACATAGGTATAAATATTGCAGGGAATATCTATTACGGAATGGTTTTATGTAAAAAAAATGAGAACAGAAAAAAAAAAAGCTTAGACAAGTTTCTTTTTAGAGTCAACACATCAATAACACATATTAGTGCAAATAATAGCAACACATTTTGGAATGACTGATTAGTTCTACCATGAAGTTCACGTGATACTTTAGAAGTAACATTGATTTATTGCAAGTAATGGCACAAGGATGCTTCTCCACACTTGCTGCTTCTTCCATTATTTGTTGCAGCTACAAATCTGGACCACAAACGCACCAGGAGAGTCTTAAGTGACGTGGTAAGTAGGAAAGTTTCTACATTTTTTAAAATCTGAATCATCTCTCCTTATTCAAGATGACCATCATTATTAAATCCTATTCAGTCTTAAAATTTGCACTGGTTTTTAACAGTATAAAGGTATATTCTGGGCTGAGGGGATAAAAATACAACCAGAAAAAAATGCACATTAGAAAGGATCGACTCTCATTACTTGTTGGACTTCACTGAGTACTGAAGTGCATAAAAATACGTAATATGCATTTTAACCAAGTTTCCATTTTAATGAATTTTAAATTTAAATTGATATTACAGATTAGTAAGATCATTCTGAAAGTATTCTTTGTATTTTTTAGTTCCTTCAGCCAAAACTCAGGCTTTCAAAGTTAAGCACTGCCACTCTTATAGTATCCTAAGATAAGAGCAAGATTATTCACTGTAGTGTATAAAGTTTCAGATGCTGCAGCAGTCCTACCTTGCTAGTCAATAAGGCATTATCCATTTACTTCAGAAACAATGCAATGGCACAGGAATTAAGTTAAATATAACAAAGTTATGAACTCCTGTTCCTGAAATTCTGCTTTAGTTCAGGCCTTTCAACTTTCCCCATACATAAGTCCTAAAAGGCCAAATTCTGCAAACAGCTGATACAAATCACTGCTGGGTTAAGTAGTGTTTACTAAATATTAATTAATTTAAATAATATTTTTGTGCAACAACAGACAAAAGATTGAGGATAACTTTAAAAACTAAGCAAAGACCCTTGAGGGGAAGTACAATATATTTCCTCAAGTTGTTCAGACATCATCCCATTAAATTAGTATTAAAGTGCTTTATAACTACATACAGAACCCTTCTGCCTCTATGCAATTATCACACTTTGCTCATTCCTGCAAGTTTCCTATTTGTATAAATGCAAAGTACCAGCAGCCAAATTCCTTGTATGTACCATAATCACATGCAGGTCCAGTGTTTAGGCTCTTCCTTTACAAAATGAAGCAGCTGTACAAAAATGCCAGCTTTCCTCACCATAATATTCCTGGGGTACAATGAGGCCAGCTGAAGACGCAGCCTTGGCTTCATCGTATTTTCATATTCTAGGCCACGGGTTTGTCTGAGCTCAGACACAGTATCTAAGATAAGAAGGCAGTACTTGCCCAGATAAGGAGAGTTACCAGGCTGTGAATCAATGTGTGAATGTACAGCACACTTGTTCTTCACCCAGTCTGTGGGTGGGCACACACAGCGAGCTCCTCACACGCCTGGCGCAGAGCTGCTCCCTGCTCTGCACCGGGGGAGCCATCCACGCTTCCCTCCCGCAGTGTGACTGTGCTGGGACATTCCTGCCACCTGTCAGGGAGAGCCACACCAGCACTGACTGTGCACCAACCTCTCCTCTCAGGCAAGCGTGGAGATTAGAACACAGAAATGTCTGCCTGGGCATTTGTTCAGGGGCAGAACAGATGCAGTTTGTCGAGACCTGGCGAGCGAGGCCTTTGAAAAATGTGGTACTTCCTGCAGGAGCACCTACACAGGTTGTAAGGGCTTTGAAAATTGCACATGGATTTGTCTGAGCCCACAATTCCCATGCAGGCAAGTTCTCTGTGAAATTTCTGGAGCTGCGCTGTGTTACCATCATGCAAGTTAAGGAGGAAAAAAGTGAATCATGTACTCCTGTAACTTACTAATCACTGCCACCATAGCTGTGGAGAGCTCTGCCCTATCGTGCCCTGTGTGCTATAAAGGATTCTTGGGAGTATACACACACGTAGCTAGACTTGTAACATATAGAGGAGTCCACTTCAAAAATAGACTTAACCTATGCAAATAATGCATACAGCATGTCTTAGGTTTCAGAAACAAACTCCAAACTGTAGTTGGTTTTAAATATCAAAAGGCACTATAAGTGTAGTTTTAATCAGAAATTATCTGAATCTAATTGATTTCAAATATCGTTTTTATGTGATCCAAAAAGCCCCAGACTTGCAGTTTCAATTTAAAGTTTAAGAACTCCTGAAATACAAATTTAAAGAAAAACTTTTAAGTTACTATCAGAGTAAGATGAGTTCCCAGCTTTTGTTTGTGATGAATGCTTAAAGATTAGTTTTGACAAATTTCTGACATACTTTCAAATAAGTAAATATGTAAACAGGTGCTTAAAGATTACAGTAATCAAGCTGTAACCCTACTATTACTGGATAATAAAATATTACAGCTAACTGATTTGTACTTAACTATACGGAAAAATGGCACTCAAATTACCATCTTCACAGACACTTTGTAAGACATTCTGATTATTTCATTTAACTCCATGTAAGAGGAACCAGGATTCACTGGTCTGAAGTTAGTGCTGTCAACAGACTCAGGAAGAACACTAAGCATAAATGAATTCTCTGCCATCCTGAATAATTTTCAGGGCTACAGGCTGCTTGCTGCATTTTCATAGCAGAACTTTTTCAGGACATGTATGAGTGCCTTTTTCAGAGGTACACAGGATGGCCAATGGCACTTGAAGGTCTATTAAAAAGCCTGTATGTGTTAAGGGTTTAGTTGTTGGAAAGGGAAGGGGGCCAGGGGTCTGTTTAGAAACAAAGTTACTTATTTTTTTTTAAATGATCCACCTTCTACTCTGCTTTCCAGGTACTTGTCCAACTCTGCCTCTCTTTTCACCGCCTCTGGTGATACCTTTGGTGCATTCGGAAAACAGATCAATATCACACTCATGTTGTCTCGACTTCCCTGGTGGAAAAGAAAAAATGATTTGAGAAATGTATACACACCAGGCTAAACACACATCAAAGCACTTTAAACACAGAAATTCACAAATCATGTGGTATCAGAATCCAACTTTCACCGTAATGGATTAATATTATCATTAGAATTAATCTCCCTGTACCCCTTACAGAATTCCAGGCCCATTCATTCAGTACAACTCTTCAGTCACTGTTTTTTCCTCTTTTATGGTCTGAAGACCACATGGAGCCAGTTACAGACACCCCATTGTCATCTAAAAACTGACATTAGTAATGAGTGATGTATAATTACAAAGTTGTGTTCCATCTTGTTTTAAGTACCATCCAATCATTTTGGGAAAAGAGCTGAATGGGTGAACAAAACCATTACTGCTCAAAAGCACTAATCAGGAGGTGCTGAATATAGACAGTGCTTCCATCCAAAATCACAGCTATTAGGATTTTCCTTTTCATTTAAAACAAGAAAAGTTGCAAGTGAGAGAATTTGTTAGAAAACCAGCTTTAAAGCACCCAGGCTTTTGCAAAAAATGTTTACATTTAAAACTCGAAATAAAGGAACTCCAATACTTGAATATTTAAAAATACAAACACATTCTGCTTATGCAAACTGTTTGGTTTACTTTCAATACCCCTGTGCTTTAGCCTACAAACATGCATCCACAGGCTTAACTTTTAACACTAATTAACTCCACTGATGTCAGCAAGATCAAGAGCAAACCAGTGTGCAAAACAACAGTATATGAGTATGGGAAGGTGCTGACTGTTGGCTCCTGCAAAGCTTACAGCATATCCACAAGCCACTGTTCCTTTCCTGGTATTTGTTTTTTAGGATTACCAAACAAAAATAGTAAACAAAAATATAATTATTATCAATCTGCCAAGGTGTTGGAAAGCAATTACAATTTTCCAGATGGGAAACAATGATCCTGTTAGCCACGTGGGAAGAGCAGGGATGCTGTCTTGTTTCTTTAGAAAAAAGTTGGCTTTTTTACTCTATGACTTCCAGTTTGCCTTTGCAAAGTAAGTATCAAGCTATCAAACTCAGTGACTGCAACATGCTGCAACTTATGCAGACAAAGTTACATAGTTTTGTTAAACAAAATAGTCTCATCTTCTTCTACTTGAGCTGGTTTCAGAGCTGTATCACGCAACAGTGAATAAGAAACCCAGTAATTAAACCAAAATAAAAACTAACTTGGGAAGCCAGGTCTTCAAAATACGAAGTTAAGGTTCATCGATTCTGCATTTATCTTGATGTAAATATGACAGTAATGTTACTACTCTGTGCCCAAGAAAGCAGGGGAAGATTAAGAAGGGGAAAAATACTCTCTAGCCTGATCAAGTCGTAAGAGTTAAGGTTTTGTAAAGTACATTATGAAATAGGAAAGGGCAGTTATTGTCTTTAGCTTGCCCATAAATTCCCATTAACTTCTAGTTTTCCACTGATCACAGTGTATCTGTACATGGTTATAACCTCTTAATTAATCAAAACCACCCAGAAAAACATTGTTTTTGTTGTGTGTTCCTTCCCCCTCTATCACCATTTTTGTAGGAAACATGGTCATCACTGTCAAAGTCATGTTACCATAAGCCATTGAATATTTATAGACTGGAAGCAAAGTTATTATTAGCTTGTTCATAAACTTCTAAGAGTGAAAGCACAGTAAACTCCTTCTCTCAAGTCTCGCTACCTTGTACAAGCAGGTGTCAACTATCTCATTGCAAACTTTCTCAAGGTCATCAGTGACTTCGAGTCTGGATCTTACAAAGTCACACAGCTCTTCGTTTCCCATAACATCCCAGATACCATCGCAAGCCAGGATGATGAACTGATCATCTTCTTCTGATCTCTCAATTTCATAAACTTCAGGCTCTGGCGAGACCAGCTGTTCTGTAGGACCTTTCCCATGGACACATTTGTAATCAAAGTCCCCAAGTGCCCTTGAAACAGCAAGGGAGCCATTCACACGCTGAATCATTACGGAGCCACCTGCATTCTGTATGCGCTCCTTCTCCAGCGGGTTACTCGGTTTGTGATCCTGTGTGAAGAAGTGAACCTTCCTGTTTCGACAGAGCAAACCTCTCGAGTCTCCACAGTTGATGAAGTACGTGTGTTGGGGAGAAATCATGACACCCACAGCTGTTGACCCACTTCTGTCTGCACCATGCTTCTTCTCGGAGATGACTCTCATGTGTTCATCAATTTGCAGAAAACCTGTTCTGATGCCGCTCTTTACACTTTCCACAGACGGTGGCCCATCTGGCCCTTTAAAATCCTGGTTGCTCGTGATGTGATCTAACAAATGCTCACAGCAGTACTTGGCAACCTGTGATCCAGCGTGCCCATCATAGACAGCAAAAAAGGACCATCCATCAAGTCCGTTTGGCAAGCCGATCACAGCCGTGTGCGCATCCTCCATTTCCACGCGCCAGCCTTGCATACTGCTCAGACCGTAACGCAGCCCATTCCCCTGCCCCTGGGCATTATGCTTCTCCATCTTTGGCTTGTCTAAAAATGCTCCCATGGTGACCTTCCTTCAGTTCTACAAAGGAAAAAAAAAAAAGGATTATTAAGATATTTCTTAAATGTCTCATTTAAAAATCCTGTTGGAAGATATTAAATAATGATAAAAGTAATGTTAAGATGACCAAAACACACAGCTATAAAGATGATTTTTCTGTCTTCAGTCAAATTTGCATTGCTTTCATCTAATTCAAACAAGGACACTACTACTAGCTGAACTGCACTTCTCAAATTTTTGTATTTTCAGCTGTTTTCCTTGAAAAATTTATATTCACTGTCATTCATGGTTCTGACAAAAGCCTCTAATAGAACTATGTATGAAACCAGTTTCAAAGAGGACTTGTTAACTGGCACATATCTGAATGGCTGTTCCCTGCAACTACTGAGCCATGAAAGAGTTCAATGTTTCCAGGACACTGGCATTCCCTAGATACCTACCTGCTGGCCACAAATTCCTGCTAACACTGCTTTTCTGGTAGTGATGGGGAAATGAAAGCAAACTGATTAGGTTTGGGGTTTTTTTTGGTTTTTTTTTGTTAAGAATGGGGTTTCAGGTTTTTTTGAGTTCAGTAGTTATTTGTTCTTTTTTTAAACAGATAAATTATAAGAATGACCAAGAGGATGCCAGAGTCTGCACAAAGGAGAAAGCAACACTGGATAAACTAGCAGCAGGACTGGGAAGGAACAGAGCAGCTGTCCCTTTAGGCAGCAGCACACCATTAGTTTGGCTCAGCCATCTTGTGAAAGCTCATCCTTAGATTTTCGGTTAAATTACGCAGCAGCTTCTCAGATGTCTGTGCTGCAGATTTACTTAAAACCCTCATGTATTCATGCTTCATTGAAAGACAACTGCCCCTGACAAGTCTGAGGAAATCTGTTTGGAAATAAAATCACATGTATTGTATATTCTTGTGCGAATCAAGATTCAAGCCAGACCCATACACTGCACACCCTCTCCTCCTTCACTTCCTCCTTGGGATGTGATGCAGCGAATATTCATGCTTAAGAGAAGAAGAATTATACTTGCAGGCAGTGTAAACTGACTGGTTTATCTTCATGGTTTTCACACCCTAACCATCCAACCCACCCTTCTAATCCACATCACTTTATTTGTGCATTCATTATTAAAAAATCATACAAAATAGGTCACACATTTTACATACTTGCAAATTATGCCTTGGGAAGCATCAAAGAGTCTGCAAATCACTGTTATACAATACAAAGTAATGGAACAAAACTATGAGCTTTTCTATTTGAAGACTGTGGACAAAAATTAGCTGCGAAAAGAACCTCAGAAACAGATTTTACCTGAGGCCCCAATTAATAGCTGCACTAGCAGAAAAATCAGTACACCAGGGGTTTTAGAAATGTTTAACTTGACCATGGAATATATTTGACCAGTTTTCTAAGCGACAACATCACGTTTTTATAACATGCTTTTATTGCAATACAGGACCAGCCATTAGTGACACCACACATCCAACAAAGCTCTTCACACACTCTCTTCCAACCACTGTCAACCTTTCTGAAACATCTGTGTTAAAATAAACAGTCAAGAAATGTTTATATTTGATCTCACCACAACAGTGATTCAAGTGTGAGGCACAGGGACTGGTTATGCACTCTTTGGCTCACATGCTTTGCTAACAAAAACAAAACACATACTTGAGCTGTATGGGGATGGCAGCAGCGATTCACCTCTGCTTCCCCTCACCCCAAACCCTGCTCTGGAGTTCTGTCTCTTCTCAAGTGAACACAAAATACTGATGTCCAAGCAAGCTGTAACTAACCAACAAAACAGAGTGTGCATGGTGTGTCTTGTGTCCCAAGCACATGCAGGAGGTTCACATTACTGCAGTTGCTAGGAAAAAAATACGACTTAAGATTTTTTTATCTTCGCATGCAGCTCTAGTGAAGTCAGAGTGATCAAAATAATTACAGGATGCTGCTATAAATCACATGGAGAATTATTTTGCTGAATAATACTTTTTATTCATTCTGTGATAGGAGCAGAGTTTAACACTGAATGTTCTCTTTGTTGAGGAGATCATTAAACAGAATGCAGATATTCAACTTTTTCACTTTAATTTAGAGCTCCAAAAGCAGAAACTGCCCCGGTAAATATACTTTTGTGAGGTATTTGACATTATTGCTGTATTTAAAATAAAACAGGAAAACATTAAGAACAGGGTACAGTTACACTAATGACAAACACTGTCAAAATCTGGACTAAAAAGGGCCATTTTTCATCTAATCTCTCACCTTAGTGTATACACAATATTGAGAGCTGTGCTTTGTAAACTGTCAATAGCTTATCACGTAAATTAGAAATATGTATAGACAGTCTGTGCGAAGTCCTAACAACTACAGAACTGCTAGCACACCTTCCAAGTTAACAAATCACTCTCCATTTAAATACCAAATTGCCTTAGCCCTTCCCAGAAGGGAACCTGAAAGCTGGTGGTCATTTAAGCTAAGCTTTGTAGGTGAGATGTTGATTCAGGATTCTTCAGCAGTGAGAGCTGCCCACCATGGATGAGAATACAGCAGGGCAAAAGGAAAACCACAATGTGGCCATGGAACAACTCCTTCAGAAATTGCCCACAGCACAAAGTGGTCCCCTTCTGAAAACTGCAATAACAGACAGCAGTTGTCTTCCCTGCCACACTCCAGCTAACCAGACTTTCACCAGAATAGCAGCCTAAACCTGCAGGAGAATAGGCCAGGTTTTCAAAATCCTCACTGTATCTGTAGAAAAAGCATTGTTTACTTGTGGATAGGATGAATGTGCCAGATCTTTAGGTTTTTTCTAGAATTCCAACTCTCATTCAGAAAAATTTCAGTTAAAACTGACTCATCTGTGAATTCTGATGAATGGGAGACTACCTGCTATTTCTCCCCCCATATCCTTAATGTATAGTTAAAACCTGAAGAATTTCAAGAGTCTTAGCTATGAATAAAAATAATCTTAGTTTTACAACAAGGGATGGACACACACAGAGAAATGCTGACATAAGAAAGCCATGCCTCCTTCCTACTAAAAATACCTTTTAGACTTGTTTTTGAGTCCATATCTACAGAAACATCTTTCACACGCTGGTGTCTACCTAAATTATGAGCACATTTGTCATTCTTTGATGAGGTGCTTTGTGCACTACAGTGACTGAGTTGGAATGACACCTTTGGTTAAGCACATAACTCTGTATGCAAATCTGATTAACCTATAGCAGTGCAAGTGCCCAAGTTACAGCATGACTTCGTTATGGAAAAACACAGACCCAGAACAGACTGCATGCAATGCATGCAATACATAAAACAGATCCTGAACATGGCTTAACTTAGCCTCTCCTCATCTTAGATGTCTTTAGTCATCTTTCTTAAGAGGAATCCTCATTCTATGATCTTTATTCTCCAAATAATTTTACTCTCTTAATCCATTTACACATTTCTATAATCATGCCAGAAAACTACAGTCTCATGGCAAGAGATAGAACCAGTCCTCTACTCTGGAAGCCTCAAATGTACTGAAGGAGACAGACATTCTTCCTCTTCCTATTAAAGGCAAAGTAAGAGAAAAGGCACTTTAATCATGAAGTTTAGTGGCAAACATACACCATTTTTTTTTTCCTTAAAGAAGGGCCATTCTGAACAGTATTGTAAGGGTGGTGCCTTGTAAAAAGATCAGAGCTGCAACATTCTCTTCATAAATGGTGAGTCTCACACATCATCTGGTGCTACAACTGCACAGCCATCAGCCAGGCAAGCTTCAATTTTAATCTAAGATAATTCTTGGATCACCATTTCTGTATCAGTGACTTCCATTAGATTTAGGTCCTAAAAGAGAAAAGCTTTCTGCAGTCAAAGTTTCTGGATTTTGGCTCTGAAGGACAGAGGCACCTGAACAAAACTAGGTGTGAAAATGGACCCCTGTGTACAGAAATGAATGTGCAGGGGGTGCATTTCTGCATCTGCAAGTGCATTTTAACCACAATTTCTGAAGCACTGATTTTGTGGAGGTCCAACTGAAGGACGGCCTCTCCAGCAAGTGCACAGAAAACTCAAGTTGCAGTTTGTGGACAGGAAAGTAAGAATACTGTACACGGCCTAGAAAAATCAACACAAATAACAAGGTCTTGGGTAAAACACAAGAGTGCCAAAATTCAAAGGACTGCAGCATTAGAAACTGAAATAATGAATGGAGCATGCCAAAGAGTCAGCAGCTAAACTCCTTGAAAGTAGATGCAACTGGAGAACAGAGTGGCAAAGAAAAAGGAGGGTAATTAGTATACCAGGCCATGGACAACCATGGACAACCACAGATACATCACTGGAATGCATGAAATCTCTTTGCCCCTTCATTTGTTCCTCAAATTGTGCTATCCAGGCAGCACAACCGTAATGCTTTCTGCTACACAGGGAAATAAATTTTACTTTTTTCCTATTTGCTTGTTCATTTGCCTGAAGGTTCAAATGAAGATAAGCCCTAAATTGTTCACAAAGGACAGTTAATGCAACTCCAATACCCCTACAGAAAAACAAATTTATTTTTCCAAGGAATTTGGACGAAGATTTGATCATTTTGTCCAAGAAAATTAACGACCCCCATCCAAAACTTTCACTTGAACAATATGTAAATTAATAATCCTTTTTAAACAATGTCCAAGTTGTATTCCTTCCACTAGGATAAGCTGCTTACATGAACCACACTGAAGTCACAGGCACTTGTTCTAACTAAGCCGAGAAATACCCCCACACTCCAATTTCCTGTGACATTCTCTCAGTGACATTACACCCCGTGTGTTGTAATGAGGACCACAGAGAAAGATTACAACCTTTACTTGAACTACAGGACACAGAGCAAGTCACCAAATTATACAGACTGCTACTGACTAGAAAAAGGGCGTTTGTTCACTTCAACTCCAGCCTGATCCACAGGACTTTTCCCTCTGCCTTAAGCAGGCTGGATGCAGTAGCAGACAGCATGTAATTGTGCAAACGTGGAAACATTTTCAGAAGTTACAGCCTCTTGAATGAAAAACTGACAGTACATACTGGATGCCTCAAATCAATTAATTTTAACAAACAACATGTCAGAGAACATCCCAGGGATCGGAAGAATGACTAAAATAAAACAGAACACGCAGATGAGGAGACATAATTACACCACAGTCATGGGCTGAATGAAGTCATGAAAAAGCTCCTTGCCAATGAAACTATTTAAAAACTATTGGAGGCTATATGACTGAGTTCTGGCACTCACACTTCGAAACATCAATAAAACACAAAAAAATTACAGTTGATGTTTCTGAATGTGTACTTTCAGACACAGGAATACATGGCAGCTAGGAGACATGAACTGTTTATTGAAATAGCCTCACTTCTGTATTTTATTTCTTTTATATCTTTTTCATAAACACGGATAAACCCACCATTTCCCCACCAGAACATTTGTTTCTTGGGGATGCAACTGTAGTCTGTGTTATATTTCAGTAAGACAACTGCAAAAGGAAGAACATAAACTACTCAAATGGCTAAGAAAATTTCTATTAACATTAAGAACTTTTGGTTTAGGACAGATGTAGGAGGTATGGCTTGTGGCAGACAGAAAAAAAAAAATAACAGAGGAAGCAAGTTAATAACTGTGTGTATGAAGGAAAGTATGAACTGTTCCAAACTTCCCCAACTTACCCTCTCTCTCTCCCCCAGTAATTAATATGCAACAGTGATGGCTATTGCAACTTCACAGCACAGCAGAAAATACCAAATGACTGCACCTCTGATACAAATATCTATGAGCTCTGACCTCTTAATAGCTAGTCCACAGGCACTGCATTTCACTGAGCTAAGTTGTTTGGAGAGTTGTTTTTTTAAGCATAACTTCTGCTTAAAATCCCTTCTCCTTGCTAGGAGCTGACAGCCTTTCCAAATGCCTCCCTGTACTAAGCAGCAAAATATTTTATCCCACGTGGTGAGTATGGCAGGGCAGGTAGGATTTAGGAGAGGATTATTAAAGCCTTCTGGAACACAGAAGGTAACCATTTCTAAGTTAACACCCTCCCTCCAACAACAGGTTTCAGCTTCTTTTAAAACATTATTTTCTGCTCCTACCTACCTTTCCTGAAGACAACTAAACCTGTTCCAAGGTTAAATGAGAAGCTTCTCAATATGAGTGTATTTTGGCTGAGGTTCAAACTCTCTCCAGCACAGACATGTGTAATCTGATTTTTGCAAAAGGACGCTCTGGACATTGAAATACATAATTCACCTCTAACAAATTGTTCCTTCAGAAGTTTGAAAAATGGTGATGTAGTTTCAAGAATTCTTTATGGAGTTAATTTTGCAAACCGGTCAGTTATAGAAGAAACGCAGTTCTTTCCAGAATGACCAAGACCGCTGCTGGAAATAAAAAATCACTACATTGATTCTGAGAGGAAATACAACTTGCATCCATGAGTGCCAGTCACTCATCAGGATCCTAACATGACTGGCACCCTCAGAACATGATTAAGTGAATATTGCTTGGCCCAGACAGAATTCTTGCTTCTTTCTAAATATCTGTACTACAAATTAGAAGTGGGAAGGCATAAAAGAAAAAACCACAGCAGCATCAAAGTATGAGCAGCCCAGTCACTATGAAAAACTATGTAGACAACCAAAATGGCACTAACAAGAATTATGAAAATCAATGAGGTAGCTCTGCATAAATTCATGTGCTGCTGTCTGAACAGCATGAGAATGAAAACACCAAGGTCCTTGCTTGAAAGCATTAATAAGCAGAAAACATGCCCATGCTGCTGCTGAGTTCAGCACCTTTCTGGTTATACTTCATTTTCCAAAGATTTCTTACTTAGAAGTGTTGGAAGATAAACAAAAGACACCCATTTTAGACAAAAAGCTTAGACAACTGCTTTGTTAACAGTGCAGAAATTCCTGCAGGCTCCAGCCAAAATTCAGAGCCTCACTGAAGCAACAGCAAAAAAAACCTGGAAGATCCAAGGAAGCTGCAGTCTGTGTAGACAGAATTTGGGAGAAAGAAAGGCCTTGCTTCAGTTTATATATCAATGAGATGCAATAAGATTCTAATTTTTTGAAAGAGCAAGGCAAACAAGTGAATTTAAGGATTCCAACCAAGCTGCTCATGACAGAAGGAGTACACAGCCATTCCAACAGAACTCCACACAGCAACAGTTTCACCACAAAGGAAACATGGGTGAAAAGGAAACACAAAGAGACAACCCAGAAGAATGGAGCTACAGTAAGTCATAAAAGTTGAATTACAATTTTTTCCAGTATTTGTAATACCACGAGTGCTTTGCCACCGTCATTTCTCATCATAGCAGATCATTTCCCCACTCCTAAACATTGTGGGCCCAACCGAAAATTCCTTCTTGAGTACAAGAATTTAACAAATCTGAACATATCAAATAATTCAAATAATAGCTAAAATCCCCCTTTTCTCTAAATTGCCTTTTTTTTGATCTCTTATTTACCTCAATACCTTCATTCACTGTCAGTTTTACAATCAAACAATACATGCCACAAAAAAAAGAAGTTAAAGATTCACCAAGGAATCTTTTTAGAGGAAGGCTCATGTAATTCCACTGCCATTTCTGTGTCAAAGGAAAAAACCAAACAAAAAGCATTTACTTTTTTTATCAAGTTCAGCTAAACCTATTCAGAAACATCAAGACAACTAGTCCTAGCCCATCCTGCCCCTACCCAAAAGAGTGAAGACATCAGGTAAAGAGCCTCTAGACCAGACTGGCTTTTGTCCACAACTGTTCTGGTTGTTCAAATACAACTGGAGTGAAGTCAAGCTACTGCCAATTTGTCTTTGTCAGTGTTTTAGCTAAGTGTTAAAATAAACCAGGAAAAAGATGCTCCATGGAAAAAGGTCCCAATGGAATTATTCACTCAGACTCCAAAAAACAAAAGGAGGCTTGAATAACAATAATTTAAAAATCAACAAAACAGCAACTGTATTAACTGAACTATTCCTGAAATATGGAAAAAAATTATACTCACACAGTCACTAGGTTCAGGAAACTGCTATTTTTTTTACAGCTGATATTGTTTGTTGCCTGTGGTAATGTGTACAAATTCTTACAGAACCCCACCATCCCTCTGTTGTATTGTTTCACTGATAACCTCACAACAACATCTTAAAAATTTAGTTAATACAGTCCTATATATTTCAAGAAAACTGAACACATGGAATCATCCCTCTATCTGCTCCTTAATTTCTTCTCTCTGTGTTTCTAGTTGCTCACCAATGTCACTGCTCCTTTTAAAAACTAATTATTTAAAGCTTTCAAACTTCAGATCTTTTCCTAACTTCAACAAGAAGCACCAGCCAACTGTTTATGGTTTGTCTTATGAGCAATTTATTTTAACACTATGGCAGAATGAAACCCAAGTGAAAATAAAGTTTGTACAGATAGAACTTGGGAGTACAATAAAAATAAACTATTTTGAGAAAACACAACCAGTATGCATGTGCCCAATAATTAGAAGATGATGTTTGCATGAAGGCCCCAAAACTTCCTGTTTAGTCAAGCACTCAATATTATGAAATAATACACAAGCAATTTCCCAGACCCTTCACTTTACATGAAAACATTTGTAGGGTTCTAATCTCAGCCAACATTAACACTATTCTGGTGAGGATATAGGAAAAGCAACATACAGGAGAGACTTGAAACCTGATAACTACACACGGGAATAAAACGGCAATAAAATAGGAAATGTTCTGAAGTTACAGCTGTAACCTGGCTTTGCTTGCAAGGAAATGACATCAAAACTATGCCAGAAGCACATTAAGACCTGGAAGTCAAATCCTCAAAGCTTAGGAAAAGCTGGAGTTTGCTCATTTGTACACACACAGAGCTTTTATTTACAAAGCTATTTTGCCCTCACGTCCCCAGCATTCCTATCTCATTAAAAGAACAAGGACAGAGGATGACTGCTGCAATAAAACAGATTTTTTTTGCCCAAGACTACATAAAAATATAAAAAAGAAACCAATGAAAAAAACAACCCTTGTTCTTAGCCTTTTATGCAGACAGAAGCTTTCAGGACAGAAGGCTCTCCTCTGAGGGGCACACGGATTGCCAAGTTCACTTCTATCACTACCAGCAAAGAGGTGATTTGCCCATGCTAAACGCGGCAGTAAAGGTGCTCCTCTCACTCCAAACCAGAGCTCAGGACAGCTCCAAACATTCTGGTCACTTAATGAGGACATTGTCGAATTCTTCAACAATCAAAGCAGTGCTAATGCCAGCATTTCCTAAGCTTACAGGGCCTTGCTCTGCAGCCTCACAATGGTTTTTTACAGAGAGCAGCAGCAGTTGATTTTTAACAAGGGTCTGTCCAAATACTTACTGTAATTGACTGAGGGAACTACAAAATTATTTACTGACAGCAACTGATTCTTTCTTCATTAAATTTTCCTACAATTTAATGCTAGCTGCTTAACCACCCACATTTTTCCACATTCTGCACTCCTTTCCAAAGACTGGGTTTTACTTAACAGCTGGAGAATTCCTTAGACTCATCTCCAAACACAAAGAGCTCAGGCACAGTTTACACAGTTCTCGTGGCTACTGCATTTTAGAGCATTTCCAAGGAAAAAATACCACAGAACTTAATGAACAAATAGCTATGATATATGGTCAAGAAGAATACAGGCTACCATTCGAATTTCAGATGACAAGGACAGTTGGCAGTAAAAATGAATTGCACATATAGATACAGAAAATCCTTCAAGTTACAGCTGAGACCCAAACATGTGAGCACATTTCATTCTCTAGGTCACAATCCAGCAAGGCATTTGAGAGCAACATCACAAATCTGAGCAGTCCCACATAATTCAGCTGCACGTGGAGTATCACCACAAGCACACTGAAGTGCTTTGCTTTATTTAAACTGCAGCTATCAAAATACAAGTCATGTAACACTTGAGTTTGTTGGGTTTGTAAATTATTATCTTAGAAGACTTTAGAGACCTTTTTATCTACTAAGACATTCTTACTTTTGAGAGCTAACCTGCCAGCAATGAAGAGGCTTATGTACGTTTTCCTCTCTCTGTAAACTGCATTTCTCTACGTTTCAATATTGAAACATGGTTAGCCAGTTTTGCTTTTTCCTTTGTAGCACTCTTAGATGCTCTTCTGATACACATAGATCTATACTGCTATAAAGTTTACACTCTAAACAGTAGAAGTGTACTTCATTGGAACTATCTGGCAGTGAAAGAAGTTTTTATTCTGTTGTTTGAGTCACATATAAACACCTTTTGAGAAGAGCTGTTAAAAAAAATCTGAGCCACTCTTTCATGTATTTATAAACACCCTCTGTTCTGTAGACTCCAACAGGCAACTGAAATATCCATTAGTGAATTGCACTGGTATTTGTGTTTAAACACAAACAAAATAAATAAGAAAAAAGATAGCAACTTGACAGAAATCTGTAACTCAGCATGTGATTTAACACAGAGCAGAGTTTAGCACACAGATACAGAAAAGGAGACCTTGCAGCACTGGCTTAACACCAGTAACACCCACTGGTTACTGCCTCTACCCAGGAACAAAAATCATCCTGTTCACTCCCATCCTATCACCCTTGCTTTCTCCTCCTGCCCTGATTACAATTCCCTTGGTCCAAACATTCTTCTCAGTCTTAAGAGTCAAGTGATTTACTCTAGAAATATTAAATCTTAATAAATGCTAAATTGTTCCTTGACAGACAGAGAGCAACATAAAGAAGCTACAAGTAGAAAACGTTATCTCCACTGTGATCTGCACCACATCATGGCTCAAATACATGAATCCTCCTTTAAAAATTTTTTTAGCTCTGGTGAATGGAACGCACATAAAATGCCATAAAATGTACATTTATGCACATTCCCTGGATCTTCTAAATATCCTAAGAACACTGTCATTTTTTCAAGGATTACATATTGTATACAGACTTGATACTTCGCATTTGCCATTCATTCAACGAAGAGGATTGTAGTTAAGCATGTGTAAATGTTACAGAAGTTTATTTCTTATCCTAGTATTCTAAACTGAAATTTCATGTGATTAAAACTACAGAGATCAGTAAGAGTTCAGCAACCAAGTATTATCCAAAAAGAGATTAATTCCCAAAAGAACAAAGGAGACTACAAGTTGCACAATTTAGAAAGAAACAGATGATACACCTATTTTTTAAATAAAAACTAGAAGTCAAGTATGATTTATGAGAAAAGAGGAGCAAAAATTACAAAGCTCTACATGCTATAGTAAGAATAAATGCAGTTTGGCTCAGGTTTAACTATGATAAACCACTACTGTCTCAACTTCAAACACTACTACTATTCAAGTCTTTAAGATGTCTTTGGCTTGCAGAGGCAAAATGAAAACAGTTATTTTACAGTACTTCCCATTCTAAAACTTGTTTATTTATTAGCACAACCTGCATCATTCCATCATTTAATTGCAATGCCATTCTGCTTAGCCAATTACGTAAGTATTTTGTACATCAGAATAGACCTGGACACATCAAAACTAAGCCAATAGCCATGTCAACATTCTAGTAAGAAATACACTATTCTTAAATTATTTAGGTCATCTTGTAAAAGCAGCTGCTTTACATTCTCTAGTTCCACTAAAAATGAAAAGTGCAATAAGATCTCTTATTGACAGCTGCATTCAAAAACATACCAGTTACATAAGTTTGCAAATTATACTGTGCCAGAGTTAAATATCTAAGCATTTTAACAACAGTTCTCAAAATGCTATCTCAGCAAGAATGACTCAACTCCACTGTATAAGCTGCACCCCAGATAAGAAGCAACCAGCTCGATTTTATAGGAAAAAAAACCCAAAGCAACTTCTTAGTATTCTGCTTTAATTCAAATTGCTCTGAGTGAGTTCTGCTTGTTTGGACCTGCAAGCTTTGCCAGTCATTTGGCATTTCCACCTCTCCTCACTTTCAGCAAAAGTATCCCAAGCATACCTACAGACAGTTAAGGAAATACTTGGAAAACAGGAATAGTTTTCTACTGTACCTCCAGGGGAGAGATTTACCTGACAACCATCAAGCAGAGGACTAGACCTGTAAACCAGAGCTAGGCCTTGCTTGTATATGAGAAGAACATGGCTGTGCCAGAAGAGAGGGAGAGGACAGACAAACTCTCTCCACGTTTATCCCAGGAATTTAAGAAAGATCTCTGTGAGGAAAACATTAATAACTGGCACTATGCATCAGCAAGTCTTTTAGCCCAGTCTCATATACAAAAGGGAGACCCAGAAAGGGCTGGGAGTGAAAACTTTAGGAGCAACTAATGCTGGTGCACCAATCCAAGCTGCTGTCCTTTACCACCTTCCCTTTGAACACTTCTGTGATTGGTTAGGTAGAGTGCAAAACTTCCCTGGCCCACGTTTTGTCTGATGTTATTCATAGAAGAAACTATGAATAGCAACAGACGGGAAGCTATCAAAGAAGAAACGTGGCTAGAAATTGCACAAGTCTTGGTCATTTGGCAACTCACTCAGGGTCCTGAGTAACAGCAGCCATCCAGCCTTAATTCCACCAGTACTTCACAAAACCTGCTTCAGCTGCCTAATCACTGAAACAGCTCAGGAAAGTACTACAAGGGCTCATATTTGGAAATTAATTTCCTAGAATCACAAGAGTTAGAATTTCTACTTTATAAATGGATTCTGCTTACTCTGACGCTAAGTATCACAATCTAAGGAAAACATATCACCTACCTCTTTCCAGCTATTGCTCTCATGATCTAAAATTCTGTTCTGCTTAACAAAATAAAAATAAAAATTTCCTTTGGATGAAATACCTTAAGGACCTTAAACCTTAAGGTTACCACAGCGGCCACCCCAGTGCACACCACTTTCCCATTTGACAGAAGGTACAGCTCAAAAAAATTTAGTTCTTCCTAAGTGCTACTGTAAACTTAAACATTAGCTCTGTAACCATAAAATTTTGCCATCCACATGGCAACACTAAGAAATATTTTAATCGTACCAAATAAATACAAATACATGTCAAACAGATGTCTGCAAAATCAATTCTCCTGAAACCGCCAACATCTAGCTGTTGTATCACAGCTACTAGAATACAATCCAATGTAACAAAAAGGTTAGACGTATGCTCAGAACCTCTGGCATTTCACACGCAAGCCCAATTACCCAGCACATCACCGCACAACTTTCTCACCGAGGACAGCATTTTCTTCCACGGACTTTTACCACGCAGGCTGTGACAGATCACAGATCGTCAGCGCAACCTTTGCTCACGACATTGTTTTCAAAGGCACCGAAATCTCTCACAAACTTTAAACGCCCGAAAGGCGTTGGCGAGGGAAAGCCGCCCGCTGCATCACGATGTCACTATTTGGGGAGCGCTTGATGCTCCGACCCTCGCCAGGGTGGAGTGCTTTATAAATAGATACGTGTTGATTTTTTTTTAATTATTATTATTTTTTTTTTCCCCCAGTCAGTGCCGTGCCCCGAGCGTTTGGGTGGCGATGGGAGAGGAGGCTGTTTATAGCCTTTATTAAATGAACTCTGGGAGAGGAAAGGAGGGGGCAGGGAGAAAGAGAAAGCTGCTGCTCCTACCTGAGCCAGGCCCAGACCCCGCTGCTCACCCTCCTCCCGCCGTGCNGACGGGCGGACACACGGACACACTCGCACTGCGCTGCCGCCGCCGCCGCCCCTCTGCGCAGGCGCGCATGCCGCAGGGGAGGGGAGGCGGGAGCGCGCGCGCGCGCCCCCGCGCCCTTTCCCTCCTCGCCGTCTCCCTCCCCCCCTAAAAAAAAAA
>VXAX01003738.1:129044-244100 GCA_013399835.1 Leptocoma aspasia | reverse complement strand
AAAAAGCAGCACCCCGGCAGGGTACCCGGATGTGGGACGGAGCGGGGCCGTTACGGGTATTACATCACCCTCCGCCCCGGGTCCCGCGCCGCGCCGCGCGGGGCGGTGACGTCATCGGCCCCGCCCCTGCCCCTGAGGGGGAGAGGCTGGCGCGAGAGCTGGGGCGGGTGTTCCCCGTCCCGATCCGAATGGCGATCCCAGTCCCCATCCAAATCTCCATCCAAATCTCCATCCAAATCCCCATCCAAATCTCCATCCCCATCCCGGCCCTGTTCCGATCCCGGTCCGGATCCCGGTGCCGGTGCGGTGGCGGCAGCAGCTCATCCCACCTGATGACGATGGAGCGCACAGCGGGTCCCGAGGCGCTGGCGGGATCAGCCTCGTCTCCCCGAATCACAGAATCATTTAGGTTGGAAAAGATCTCTGGGTCATCGAGTCCGACACCACCGTGTCAAGCAGACCGTGGCACTGAGTGCCGTGTCCAGTCGTTCCCTAGCCGGTGATTCCATCACCTCCCTGGGCAGCCCGTTCCAATACCTAATCACCCTTTATGTGAAGAAATTCCTCCTCACGTCCAACCTGAACGTCCCCTGGCACAGCTTGTGACTAGGTCCTCGACTCCTGAGGGACTCCTACTCCCCTGAATCGGAGCCCCGCAGGATTTCCCGTTGGAAGCAGAACCACTGGCAAAACCAGCAACGGATTAGCAGTAATGAACATTAATGGGTGTAATAATCCCAGGGGTTTCAGCCCCCTTTGATGAAGGCTGGCCTGTGGACAAAAGACATGGGAGTGTGTTCATGGAGAGACTCCCCCACCAGTCTGTGGGGAACAAATTGAGAGGAGAAGCTTTTAGACAAACCTCTCTTTTGTCTCAAGGAGGGGAGGAGGATGCTCGAGGAGGCTGCGATGGGAGAGGGGTGATTCTGGGAGGAATTGCTTATTCCAGCAAGCCAGGGTTAAACCTCGTGGCTGGGGATTTCTGAGGTGGAGTGGGTGCCAGGAGGAGTGCTTCAAGGGCAGGATTAGGAATGCACGGTAGCTCTGAGGATGTGAAGAAGGAATTGGACAAAAAGGGAGAGATGCTGAGGGCTGGGAAATGGGTGCTTGGCAAGGTTGTCTAGATAGTTTCCATCTTTAACAGTAATCGCAGCAAACAGCCATATGTTAATGGATTTAAACCAAGAGTAGTTTTAGATTGGAAATTGTGAAGAAATTCTTTACTGTGAGGGTGGTGGGGCCCTGGCAGAGGTTGCCCCATCCCTGGAAGTGTCCCAGACCAGGTTGGACGGGGCTTGAAGCAGCCTGAGATAGTGGAAGGTATCCCTGCTCATGGCAGGAGGTTGGAACTGGATGGTCTTTGAGGTCCTTTCCAAACCAAAGCATTCCCTAAACTGAATGTTCGGAGAGGCCTGCAATTGCAGCTTTTGTTCCCACTGTCGGCAACCATTAGTGCAGTTCCTCAGTGACTGAGGGCAGTTCACAGCAAAACCCTGCCGGAGAGAGCTAAAAGAGCTGTGAAAAATACAACAAAACCTCATCGCTGTATGGCTTTCCTGCGATAGATGAACTGACCATGTTTTGGTACCGACTGCAGAATCTCCATTTCCCCTTGCTGCCTGTGGCTGCATGGAATGTTTGGACCCAATCTCTCTGTATTCCCCCTAATCGTGATCCTTATCACGATACTGAGCACTGCTCAGTCGTGCTCAATGTTCTGGTAACTATTAAGCGCCTTTAGTTTAGAACTTTCAGGCCTTTGTAGTTAAATGCAGTAAGATTTGTTGGTAGAAACAGACCTTGAGAGAGATTTCAATGCAAGCCCTAACCCTTCCCTTCCCAAGATTACACAGAATTGTTCCTGCAGGCATGTGCCATGTTTCTTTACCCTCTCCATTTAAAAATAAATTTAATTTTTCAACCTTCTTTTCACTTCAATAAAGCTCTCCTAGCACTTTGAATTACAAACAATAATGGATTTCCTTTAGATTCCATGCTACCTACATCTGTGTTTTGAGTGTTTTTTTTTTTTTTAATAAAACTGAATGAAAACATGGCCCTGTATCTTTCTGGTGATGCCCTCATTTTAAGCTGCAAGAATGTAATGACAGCAGCGAATTTGCTGCTCTCATTTGCTATTTATACATTTTTCAGGGGAAATTGGACTAAGGCAAATTACTAAAATATTTTCTTAAAGCATAGCTTTTATTTAGTTCCCTAGATTTTCTTGGCCTGTTGCACTGACAATAGTAATAAATATTTACAAGAAATTCAAGCATCACTTTTAATTAGGATAAAACAGCTGTGTATATCATATCCCTCTACTAAATGTATTTGTAGTTGATAAGACTACATCTCCCAGCATACAACTATTTATTTTCCCTTTAGCTGTACATCAACTTGTGATACAGATGGTTGAGACCTGTAGTCACCACACACATTAGCACCACAGTAACAAGAACCATTGTGAAACTCAACTCTGTATCATAAATCATTTATGAGTTATTGAGAAGGATCATATTTCACTGTTTGGAACAAGAAAATTCTTTTAGCATTATGGTCATATTTAAAATGATGTGCCGCTCCCCAGACTATTTTTAGAAAATATTATTTTGGACAATTTAAATTCTGTTTCCTGTTACAGCTTTTTAAAAGTCTTTAGATAGATGGTAATTGTCAAGAGTATTTCTAAAAAAAAAAAAAAAAAGAATCCTGTGTATCTAAATAAACAGCTTTTTGTCACCAATGCACACTCAGTTATTGCAGGTAGGAGGATGACTTTGTCCTGTCTATTCATTAAAACTCAATTTAGAAAATTCCACACTTAGCCTGATGAAGCTTTCCCAATGACATCATTTCCCATAAAAAGAGGAAATGGGACTGCAGTTGCTACTGGGATCACACGGCAATTTAACTGCACTTTGGAATCAGCTTCCATTGCAATGGCCAGGTTCTGTACCAGCCTGCTGTAATCTCTGCAAGCTGCATTGCCCAACACCCCTTTTAACTCTTTCTGCTTTGACACCAGTGATTAAACTTCTTTTATTGTAAGGTGTATAATGATGTATCGGAGTTTTGTCTGTGTTTTCCTCAAACAAGGGACTTTTACTACCAATATCACAGAATCACAGGATCACAGAACAGCCAGGTTGGAAAGAATCTCTGGAGATCATCCAGTCCAACCCCCTGCCAAGGCAGGGTCACCTGGAGCAGGTGACACAGGGATGCATCCAGGTGGGTTGGGAATGTCTCCAGAGGGGGAGACTCCACACCCTTCCTGGGCAGCTGTTCCAGTGCTCTGCCACTGTCAATGTAAGAAGTTCTTCCTCGTGTGGTGGTGAACCTTGTTGTGTTTTAGTTCATGGTCTCTTCTCATCCTGTCTCTGGGCACCACCAAAATGAATCTGGTACCATCCTCATGGCATCCACCTTTGAGATATTTGAGATCCCCTCTCAGTCTCCTCTGCACTAAACAGGCCCAGCTCCCTCATCTTTCCTCATAAGAGGAATGCTCCAGACTCTTGATCATCTTTGCAGCCTCTGCTGGACCCTCTCCAGTAGCTCTCTGTCTTTCTTGAACTAAAGAGACCAGAATTGAACACAGGGCTCCACATGCGGCCTCACCAGGGCAGAGTAGAGGTGGAGGATCACTGTTGTAACTGTGAACTCTTGTATTGCACCATTTAGATTTCTTGACTTATCAGAGAAAAAAACCCAAACTTCTCTCATCTGAAACTTCAGTTTCAGCTTCCCTTACTTACTGTCCCTGTTCCTCCTGTCTTTTATGGTCTGCCATGAACATCTGATGGAGGTGTGAAATAATACATTTCAAGTTATTCTGCAGCCTAAAAATTTGGTAAACTCTGGGGTTCTGTTTTGTTTGGAAAAGGATTTGTATCACCTGGTAATAATCATCTAAATATTAGATGTATAATCAAGCTGTTGTCCAGGCTGCCTTGGTTTGGTGGAAGGAGACAGGTGATCATTACTGTCATGTCTTTGCTGGTGTCTGGAGCAGGTTGGGTGAGTCCTTTGAAGGTGTCTTTTTCCTCTTCTGTAGTTTCTGTGAGTTCAGAAGAAGCTGAGGTGACTACTTAGACTAGATCCTTAACTTTTAGATAGCTAAAATTAATTTCTTACCTTAGACTTTAGATATGCTTAGAGGTTACCTACAGAAATCTTCATATTAATGATATGTGTGACCTGTAATAGTGGGATGTTGTCATAACTTCATGTTTGGCTTGGGAAGTACTGATGTCCTGCCCCATCTCTTCTCCAGGGGGCTGCACCTATTTTTGGAATCCCAAAGCCAGATGGATATTACCCTGCAGGTTTTCCATCTTCCTGGTGCTATTCCTGCAGCACCCTGGTGTGATGACACCTGTAGTGGTCTGCTCAGGCAGCTGTGCCATTGGGAACTCCATAAAATGCTGGAACTGTAGCATTGATTAATAATCACATGATGTTTAAATCATCAAAAGCACACACCTAGCGTGTATCCTGCACCCAAACTGAATTTATCTGAAGGATGTCACAAAGATTTTGGTCATCACATGCAAACATCCTGCATTCTTGGAATGCAGCACTTTTGATTCAGTTCCCTTTCTGCTGGACTTTTGAAAAACGTGGTTCCCAACCTGCCATACTTGGTTGCCTCTGAGACCAGATCCATGCTCTGCTGATTGCTTTAAAAAACAACAGTTATGACCTCACTTAAAAACCAAATGCTGGTAATTTTCAAACTACAAAATTAGGTACAAAATCATTAGGGCACCACAATGTGGTTTTCTTATTTTAGCTATAAGAGAAAGCAAGTGATGCTCAGTCATGAGTTTTATTTTTCCAGGGAGAATTTGCTGATGGAAGTAACCTATAATTCAAGAAAATCAGCAAAAGCAAAGTACAGTAAAGATCAAAATATCAACAGAAGCAAAATCCTTTAATGCTGAAAATTAATATAAAACATACTCAATACAGAAACATAATAAAAATACAAGCTTGTAAAAATAAGCACAATAAAAACATAAAGCATAATAAATATAAACATAATACAAAACAAAGCATATAAAATGCAAGCATATAAAAATATATTATAAATTAATAAAAGATAAAAAGGAGAATAAAGGTAATATATTTACCATGAATGTAAATTAGTATATAAAAATGTTATTCATATTCTAAAATATTGGGGAAGGGTCATCCTTTCATTTTTCTGTTTTTTGTATATGAATTATGGGAAAAGCATGGCATCTCCCAATTTCTTCAAAAGCCCAAAGATGACAAAAATCCAGGCAGCTCTGGAAGGGAAATGCAGTTTATTGAGGTTTTCAGAGCTCATCTGCAAAGCACCTGCATTTCACATGGTTCCTTCTATCTGTAGCAAAATGTCACCGAAGACCCAGTGGCTAGGAAAATTTGCTTTTCCTGCGACATGGGGAAATTAAAAAAGAATGTTAATATCATCTACAGGAATTTTAAAGAAAATGAAAAATGAGGGGAAAGAAGAAAAACATTCAAACAGTGATTTTTTTTCCCCCTCTAGAATCTCTGCTGCCTTGGTAGCTGAAATGGAAAAGCCTTGCTAGAAAGCCTGTGAGTCCCGAACTCATTATGGAAAAAGGGACAAAATAACCATGTTTGATGTCTGAAGAAGTGCTGGCATGGCTTGCCTGGCTATGCCAATTCATTTTGG
This sequence comes from Leptocoma aspasia, assembly GCA_013399835.1. Taxonomy (NCBI): domain Eukaryota; kingdom Metazoa; phylum Chordata; class Aves; order Passeriformes; family Nectariniidae; genus Leptocoma; species Leptocoma aspasia. Next base: position 238,408 of record VXAX01003738.1, on the reverse strand, counting down.
CCCCTGTCCCTGAGCTCTCCACCAGTTTCTCAGCAGCACAATGCATATGGTCTCTTTGGGACCATCTGTGCTTCTCCGCAGCACAGAAACCATCAATCAGCTTAAAGGCACCTCAGGAGACAACATAAGTTGATTTGAAGTATTTAAAAGGCTGGGGCAGATTAATACACACCAGGTGACTCCAGCAGGGATAACTTCCACAGTTCTTTCCAGAATGGAGGGCTGCACTTCATTTAATCTTCATCCTCAGACACCAAGAAATGCCTATGTCTTGGTATTCAATGTCTCAAAGTCTGATTCTCTTGACAAGATCTTCTTTTGCTACAAGACAAGCCGTGAAGTAGAGAACACCCAGAATATTTTATCAGCCAGGCTTTCACCTATTCTGTTCACTAGAGGCTCTCCTCTTTTCAAAATGTGAGAGCACGTGGGAATTGCTGGTTTTGTTTGCTCTTGGTCCGTGCAGGGAGGCCTCACCCTGTCCCCACTGGAGCCGGTGACAAAGATGCCACTGACCTCGGCGTCGCAGGATCAATCCCCCAGTCATTAGCGCCTTGTAAAAACCGCTCTTAGCCAGCCGGTTGTAGTGGGCCTGCCCACAGCTGCCGGTTGTTTAACCTAAGAATTAGCTGAGCAATCACAACTGAAATTACATGAGAGACCAACGATGCGTAAGAATATTTCATCCTGAGTCATCAAGAGTCTTGTGATGCTCTTAAGGGGTTTATAATTATTAACATCCAGGCAAGAGACTCTGAAATTTGATAAAGACTGAATTTTCCAGATGTGAGTGAGATTAGTTTAAATGAGAGGATAAGATTTATATTCTGGAAAATCCCTTTCCCCCCCCGCCCCCCCTCCCGTCCTNCCCCCCCCCCCCCCCCCCTTTTGTCTTACCAGTCCCTTTCTTCTTTCAGTGGTCACATGTAGTCATCTTTGTACAACCACATACAACTTATGCTTTGCTACATTCATTCACACAAATATCTTTAACCCGTATTCTCTTTTAACAAGCTGTTTAGCTGGGATACAGCTGAGCAGACAATATTTTTCTGTCAATTAAACAGTTAAATTAAGCTAAAAGCAACCTGTCAGAATCAAATAACAAAGGCATGGAAATATTTAAAATCTAAACATTACTCACTATTTTGCAAAATAAGTTTTCCACAGTACCAAGGATTCTAGAGAGTCCTGGATTTACAGGGTAATCCTAGTCTGGAGCTGGATTTTTGCCACCTATGCCTCTTTTTATTTGACAGGATAACCAAAGTTTAAATTTAGTTTGATTACATAGGTGCTGATGGGGTATGACTAAGAAGTAAAGACATTGTTTCATGTTTGCTGGCATAAGGGACATGGTAAAAATGGATATGACATCGCAAGTTCCATGTGTTGGCTTTCTTAGGAAAGCAAAACAAGCAGCAATTTGGATTTTTAGCATTTTATGACAACCCTCACCCTGCAATGATAGCGTTCTTCTTTGTTGGGGATAGTGCAGAACAAAATATTAGCAAAACAACAGGAGCCATTATGAAAAGAAAGTGCTTGTTGTGCAGTTCAAGCCCAGAGTCTGTGGAGAAGGAACGTAGCAGGAAAGGAAAATCTCTTATTGCAGATCATATTAGCATACGTTCTTTTGGAGAACATTTAAGTGCAAGTAACATGGTGAAGCTTCATATCAGAGGATTACTCAAAGCATGGATGCTTCTTGGAGACAATCCAAGTCTCCACCCTAACCACAAAGGTATCCTTCCTTCTCAGGAAATTTCAGTTAATCCAAAGGATTAGGACAGCTATTTATTGAGGGATTGTGAATGTGATTTCTTTTAAGGATTTGAAACATGTTTTTTTTCCTTGCTTGTTGTCTTTCTTTGTAGTATATGACTCCTATATTTATTAAGATAAAGCTATGTTTCCATTCTCTTTGTGTGTGTAAAGGCATTCACTGTGTTTTTACAAAGTTGTTGGGGTTTTTTTTCTTTTTTAACCTTCATAGGAGTAATCAAAATAATTGGCTAGTTCTTGACATTTATTGTGTTGTAATCACTCCCTTGTGTTGTTGTACTCTGTTTCATGTTGAAGATAAATAATAGGATCCCTTGTAAGAGACAAGATAAGGAAGAGGGAAAAAGCTTGTCTTACAAAGAAAAATGATGAGGTGAAAAAGGGAAAGCAGTGGCCGTGTTAATTCACAGCAGCCTGCTGAAAACAGGATTGGAACCATTAGCTCACTCTACAGAGGTCACAGGATTGCCATTCTATGACATAAATTTCAATTATTATAGACAGTGTCTCAACATGAAAGCAGCAGTTGACCTGAGTTGAACCCACGTTAGACAAGAGGCTCATTACCAATAACACTTGGCAAATGGGAATTTTCATGCAAGTGCAAATTGAAAAGTGAAGTTACACCCCCCCAGAGCACTGAGCAAACTCCTGCTCTCCTGGTGACTCTCTGGGCAAGATTTGTGACTACTCAAAAGAGAGCAGTTCTCATCTAACTGCAGAGACAACCTATTGAGAAACTCACAGTTAAAAAAAAAAAAGCAATTTCTAGTGTCACCTACAAAACCAAAGTTTAGTATCTTTTCTGAACATGAATCCTAAAAGCATTGAAGTTGATCCAGTCCCTTTCAAGTTAAGCTCAAGATTCCCACTGGCTTCAGTGAGTCTGGATTGGGCTTAAATTTCTTATTCACTCAGGAAAGCATTAGAACTGTCAAAGTAACTTCCATCAGGTTAAGCTGGATTAATGATCCAGTAGTCACTTACCATAAAATCATGGAATAATTTTGGTTGGAAGGGACTTCAGGAGGTCACCTAGTTCAATTCCTGGTTCAAAGCAGGTCCAATGAGGAGTTGCTTATGTTTTTGTCCAGCTGAGCCATAGAATCATGGGGTATCCTGAGTTGGAAAGATCATGGAATCCAGATCCTGGCCCTGCACAGAACAACCCCAGGAATCCCACCCTGTGCCCGAGAGCATTGCCCAAATACACCAGGAGCTCTGTCAGGTTTGGTGCTGTGACCACTGCCCTGGTGGTCAACAGATGGGGAGCCTGTTCCAGTGCCAACCACCCTCTGGGTGCAGAACCTTTTCCTAACATCCAACCCAAACATCTTTGAGAATGGAAATCTCACCTGACTGGGTGCTTGCTTCTGTGTTTCCCATCAGAATTTTCTGTGTTATAGTTTGTAGTTATTTCCTGTGTTGTCTCTTATCACTACGTATCTCTGAAGAGTCTGTGATTGAAGGCAGCAATAAAACCTTCCCTTATCCTTCTCCCCTTACAGCTGAGCAAAGACAATTCTCTAAGTCTCTCTCCACCTTGGTTGGCCTCCACTGCACTTTCTCCAGTACATTCAAGAATTTCCTTACCCAGGGCAGGTAACAGGAGGCTGCTTACAGAGCTTTGATTTAAACAACCCATGGCCAGGATCATGCCTGTTGCTGTGAGATGTGAAATGCTTTTTAACATCATTAAAAATTTCACCCATGCAAAATAAACCATTATTGTGTTTTATGACTCTCCTGAACATCTTTGGGTCAACACCTGTGCTACCACCCTTTTCTGCCTGATCCTGGGCAATGCAGGAAACATTTTTAGGTGTTGGTATTAGTTAGAGCAGTCTTGGAGCTTCCTTTTCATAGTTTTGGATAGCAGAAAGGAACTCCTGGAGTACCAGGTGCACCAAACTTTCCTTTCTCCCAAAGCCAGCGTGTCCTGTCCTTCACCTGATTAAGAAAGTACTGTGCTTTAATTCACTTCTCTGACTTCCAGGGATTTCCCCAGATAATCACATCTCTGTTTTACAGCGTGGCTGGAATGGGTGCTAATATTTAGCCCTGTACCTCCTTACGTGTTTATCTCTTTCAAATATGTGCTGTCTGAGCAGGACTACTGCCTCTAGATTTTGTTAGCTGAGATAGAGAGAAAAACCCCATCCCCAGAAGCCTATGCTTCTCGAGCTCCTTACATAATATCTTCATTAAAATGCCAATCACAGGGTGCTGCTAAGAGCCAGATCAGGCTGGGATCAGCTTTTTAGGCCATGTTCACTTTTGGACTTTTTGCCTGAGAAATTCCACAGGTTCACATGCATTGATTATGCAATTATTTTCTTGAATTAATTTTAAAAACTCCCCCTATGCTGAGTTCACAGCCCCAAAACTGATCTTCCATGTGATTTATATTCTGATAGTAAAAGGTTAAGAAAGAGAAATCTGGATTTTTCTGTTAAAAAGGTCCGTTGGTAATGAAAAATCCCTAGTATTTTGTGTTTTGCTTTGGGAAGACCAGCAGAGGGGGCCTAAGCCAGAGAGCAAACCCCGTCCCAGATTTGTGCTGGAGTTGTGAACAATATCAGTGTAAAAAAACCCAAAACAGCCCCACTTAATTTTAGTTCTCTATTAAAACCAAAGAAGAATACAACTATGAAAAGGAAGGGAAAGTAGCTGTCTTAGGAAAACTGCACTATTAAGAGGCTGTCCAAAAAGTTGTACTAATTATTAAGGGAAAAAATAATTGGCAATTAGGAAAGAAATTTAAATTATATGATTCTGTTATTGGCTAACAGCTACTAAAAGACCGATTCCTTGAAGTATCTTTTCATGGGTTTTGGAAGACATTCCCTTCACAAGCTACTCCTTGAGTTACCTCTGTGTCAGGAGATGGAGGAAGAAAAATTACTTTGGTGCAGGATTTAGAGTAGGCTCTCAACTTATGTTCCCTGGCCACCCCCACGGTGGAATTTGTTTCTGCTGACTATTGCAGGTGCCCAGTGAGGCAAACCTCTGCAGAATCAGCCTTTTGGAAATACTCCATTTCCTCCTCCTGCCCCTCACTCACAATATTCAATGTCGCAAGAAAGTTTTCGCTGTTCCCTTTGAGTAACCCTTTCAGTTCTAGTGCACTGGGAGAGCCCACATGGAAAAAAACCCCTTCTAGATTCATCACAGCAGATTTAAATGGAATAAATATTGTATATATACACATATGTAGAGATATATACATATATAAAATTCCAGATGTCGAAAGGAAGTACAAATCTTTCCATTGAATTTGGTGACCTTGAAAAAACCACCCGAAGGTGATATACACAAAACAGGGATCTAAGAATCAGAACGTAAATATCAATGATATTGTCTGCCTCTTCACCATGAGAAGATGGTTTGTTCTGTAGGAAGAAAGCAAAAAAGCTGTTCCTTTAAAGCAAAACAGAAGCAACACATTCTATCTTGACTTCTTCTAATGTTTCTTTTGAATAATCATAAAGAATTGTGTAGAAGTAATATCACACAAAATGCCATTATCATCAAATGGGATTTTCTTCAATTTATCTGAACACGTTCTTTATTTCTGTTATTTAAATAAACACAGGTGATATAGTCACACCTCTAATGTAAACTAAACAAATTATGTTATGAAAAGGAAATGGATAATATGACTCAAGGACTCTGGGTTCCATCACTGTCCCATCATAGTAAACAAATCTTATCTTCATATAGATGGCCCATCTCCGGCAAAAAAGGCTGAAGTTTTTCTGGATTTCTCTTTTTATTGTTTCAATGAGTAAAAGTGCTTTTAATGTCAATAAACAGGAAGAGAAGTCAAAATAGAGTGGTCTGGAGGAATGTGCAGGTCTCAGGCAGACCTGACTAGAGTTCACCCTTATGTGAAGGACACATCTGGATCATTTCAGTCACAATGAAATATCTGGTTAGGTCAGGGGGGGAGACTTGATGTGCAGGAGTTCTTTGTCGGCAGGCAAACGTTGTCCTTAAAAGCAATGTGCCTCTTTTAAACAAATACAGTTAATGCATGTGTCAGTGGATGCTCACAGAGCACTTTGCAAACAAAACCCAAAGCCAAGCAGTTTATAATCAAATTGAAAAGTCATGGATGTGAAATTGGGAAGAAGGGCAGGGCCAAGTGGAGCTGCAGGTGGTTGGGATCACTGCAGAGTTTTACTGCTTCAAACACCAGCGTCACACCAGGTACAAGGTGGAAAATAGCTCTTGCTTCTTATACTGAGGAAATCCTGCCCAGGATATGCCACAAAAAGTCACTGAACAACAACCAGGAATCATCTTCTGTGCCTGAAGATGCTCCTATTTTTGTCCTGGCTGTCTGAATAAGCATTATCTCACCCTTGTGTATTTTATACAAATTTTTATGCTCTGTTATGCTCTGCTCTTGTAACAACAGATGCTCTTTTGTTATAAGACACTTTTCTATATATTTTTCTATTTTTTTTTTTGAGGGAGCAAATAGTGAGGTGTAAGGAGGGGAGAGGTGGAGAGAATTATTTACTCACAGTTACACTTGGCTTAACTAAACAGCTGCAAAGACTTGTGTAATCACCTTTGCTCTATCTTTGCTAGCAAGTAAAGCCATCTTTGAGCTTTCTAGTACTGAGACCAACTGGTCTGACCTGGCTTGTGTGTGTAGCTGATGTCCCTCAGACATGTCCCACGTTCCTGGGGACAATGTTTGTGTGCAAAGCCATACCAGGAACCTCAGTAACAGACTGAAAGTATGGATGAACCAGACGCCAGTGTGTGACTCCACACCCTGGCCCCGTTTGACTGGCTGGGACAGATGCAGCTTACTCTGGCAAAAAAAGTGCAATGTCTCTAGTTTACCATCTACTGCTTGGGAACAGGATGTATTAAACTATAAAACAGTGGCTCACAGCTGTGTTTACTGCTTAACAAATTGATAGAAGACACAGTATTTCATCTTGTCCTAATTGTTCAGACTGGAGAAGGGAAGGCTTCAGGGAGTCCTTAGAGACTCTTCCAGTGCCTAAGGAGGCTCCAAGAGAGCTGGAGAGGAACTTTGGACAAGGGCCTGGAGTGACAGGATAAAGGGCAATAGCTTTAAACTGACTGAGGTTAGATTAGAATTTAGGAAGAAATTCTTCCCTGTGAGGGTGGTGAGACCCTGGCACAGGTTACCCAGAGAAGCTGTGGCTGCTCCATCCCTGGAAGTCTTCCAAGCTGGGTTGGATGGGGCTCTGAGCAACCTGGGATAGTGGAAGGTGTCCCTGCCCATGGCAGAGGGGTTAGAACTGGATGATCTTTAAGGTCCTTTCCAACCCAAAACATTCTATGATTCTATGATAATTAGACTTCAAGTTTTAAATTGATGGGAGCTCACACACAAAAGTTTAACTAAACAAAGTGAAATGAAATGTATGCAATTCATAAGCAAAAATAAGGAATGATTTGAAGGAAGAAAAGATGGGAGTTATTTTCTTCAAGTCTCTAAATTGCTTGAGAAAGGCAACAGGCAGAAGGGGCTAAGTGTGAAAAAACATGAAGGTGGAACAACATGCTGCTAAAAGCTGAAATGAGAGGCAATTAGGGGAGATAGGAATGCAGAAGCTTAAGTGCTGAAAACCTCAGAGACTTGAACCCAAGACGGTGACTTGGATGCAGAAAGCAGAGGAGCTTGTGATGTTTGCAAGCAAGAGGAAAAATTTCATTGATGTGTCAGCAGAGCTGTACCTCGAATCAGCATCAGATCACAATGATCGCCACATTTAAAGGGCTCAAATGGATGCTTTTTACCTAGGATACAGTTTTAGGTTTTCAGTAAATGCTATTACAAAAGAGATGACACTTTTTGAAATAGTAATTTGTGATTAAACAAGGTATAAAATAAAATCAATAGAGGGAAGGTACATATCCATTGTCTGATCAGACAGATGTATGTAAGAAGCATTTTTGGCACTCTGTTACATTTACATGGGACTGTCTTTGCCTGGAGGTGTGTTTGTTTTTCTCCTCTTCAGGCAACACTAAACCATACAGCGCAGACAGCATTCTGAAGCAGATAGCATGGAGACATGGCCTTACTTCACTTGCATTCATTTTATGACAGATTCTCCCTAAAGTTTTGTTTTCCTAAACAAAGCAAAGAGCTTTTCCCCTTATAAAGTATTCTGTTTTGCTCATGGTGAAAGAGAAAATAGAGGCAGAGGGTGCTCTACTTACTGCTGTTCATTTTAGTGTTACTGTACTCTCATAAATAATTGAGTGAAGTAAGAGCATTTTTCAAATCTATGTTTTACACAGACACTGAAATAATCTCAGATAATTGCTCTGGAGCTTTATTCACTCTAATGTGGATCAAAGAAATTGCATCACAGCACTGTGGAAAATACTCACACCCATGCTGTCACAGTATTATTAGCAGGGCTGGCAGCAAGTCATGCGAGGCCCACCTTGTGAACATTCCAAGAGGAAGCACTTCACCCATAAATGTGTGCAAATTTACTCATTTTATAGAATCACAGAATGCTGGGGTTGGAATGGACCTGAATGACCATCTCATTTCAAGCCCCTGCCATGGGCAGGGACACCTTCCACCAGACCAGGCTGATCCAACTTGGCCTGGAATACTTCCAAAGCAGGGGCAGCCACAGCTTCTCTGGGCAACCCCACCATCCTCACAAGGAAGATTTTCTTCTTAATATCTAATCTAACCCTGCCCTCTTTCAGTTTAAAACTGCTGCCTCTTTTCATGCCACTACACCTTTTGTAACCTTTTTGTTTCTTAGAAATCCCTTTATATATTAAAAGGCCACAATAAGGTCTCCATGGAGCCTTCTCTTCTCCCTGCTGAACAACTGCAGTTCCCTCAGCCTTTTGCCGCAGGAGAGGTGCCCCAGTCCACTGACCATTTTCCTGGCCCTCTCTGAACTGCTCCAACAGGTCCACACCTTTTTTGTGCTCGAAATCCGTAGCAGGACACAGACCTTCAGTTGAGGTCTCACCAGTGCAGAGTAGAGGAGGAAAATGTGGGCTGCAAGATCACATTGCTGGCTCATGTGGACTTTTTTACCCATCAGTATCCCCAAGCCTTTCTCTGCAGGACAGCTCTCAGTCCTTCCATCCCCCAGTTCTACTTCTGCACAAAGTCTCAATACTGCAGACCTGGAGAAAAAAAATATATAAAAAGAGCAATCCAATCAAATATATATTTCTCCCATATTGCTTTAGAGACAGAAGGCAGCTTATCTTGCTTTTTTTTACACCAAGTGGGTCAATATAATTTGTGTAATTCTTGAGAATAAGGCTTGTTATCATGTTATGTGTTGAGTTTAATTGACCTGTTATCTGCTGCCACCAACACAGCACAGGGAACCTGAGCCAGGCTCATGGAGGGTGTGGAACAAGACTGTGACCTCCCACATTAGTAACTGCTCATGATTTTGTTTTCAGAGCCCTACACTCCAGCTTTACATTGGCTCTTGCACTTCCCAGCAAGCATGAGTTAAGCACGTTGTGCAGATACCAGAATGTGTTTGCTGAGCTCCAAAGTGCCATCTGCATCAGCCACAGGGCAAAGTGCAGCAGAGCTGTCATTCATGCTGCTCATGTTCAGGTTGACTTTGGTTGACTTTTAAAAGCTGCTAGCAGTGATGGCCTCTTCAGGAAGTGAAAATTAGCTTCTCATGTAGAAGCTAAGTTCAGGCATTATAAGGAGAAATTTTTTTTGGTCTTCCTTAGAAATGAAGATGTTGGTCAAACCCAAGGGCTCCATTATGATGTGATCTGTCGTCTTAACATTTTATGAGTTTCCTGGGTGCAAGCCTGCTGGGGTTTTTCTTCCCAGGGGAAACTTCACTTTCTCAGCACAGAATTCTATAAACATATCTCTGAGCTGTGTTTTCAAGGACACAAGTGGTGTTTTTCTACCCTGTCTCCCAATATGAGAGATGTAGTTTTTCTCTCTCTCTCAACCAATGATGTAGAGAACTGTTGTCACTGGATTGTAAACATTCTAGCATTCTGGTACTGAGCATAAAGAAGTAAACAGCTGAGCTCTGTACCTAAGCACATAATAACCCAAACCTTCTGAACAATAGAATCATCTTAATAAATCATATTAAAGTCTTCTGATATTAGAGTCAGAAAGTCCTGTTTCACCGTCAAACCACAACAATAGTGATCCTTTCAGAAATCATAGAATAGACTTGAATAGAAAATTCCTTAAGAATTTTCCCAACAATTCCTTAAGAATTCTCCCAGCCTAGCTTGGGAGACTTCCAGGGATGGAGCAGCCACAACTTCTCTGGGTAACCTTAAGTGTATTTACCTATCATTAAGAAAATACTAATGAGATGAGTGTATTTGCTTTTTATAAGCTGTAAAACAGCAAGAACGGACATTACCTTGTAAAGGACATTTTAAGTTTTCTGAGCGCTCTCCTTCCCAAGCTCAGGTTGACACTAAGCAGGAACTTCATGCCTGTCTCAGGGCAGAACATAAAGTCTCCACTGATGGAGACTGTGCAGGTGTACAAATGCACAAAAACTCCCTGACTTAACCTTTTCTTTAACCTTTTTAAACAAAAAATTAACATATTTTACTCAGCTTTGTTGCAAAAGAAGGGTTGAAGCACAGAGTTAACAATAAATTCTCACCACTAACCAATCACAAGATGCTGGAACTTTATCACAAGATGCTTGTGAGTTTCTCCTACTCATCTTTTCTGTGCTCAGCCCCAGCAGCTGCATTCCTGTGTCTTTGGGGGGAGCTGGGAAAACCCCCACTGGGCATACACTGAGCACCTGCAGTTTACATATTTTTCCAGCTTTCTACTGCCTGTTTGGGTGTGTTGTGGCACAAAGCTCCACGATTCTGTGTGCACCCCCTGCATTTAGCACAAGTAGGAAATGAGACCCAGAAAACACTTCAATTACTTGCTGTTTATTTATATTATTTATATTTTCTATGACATTAAGGTTCCATTACACTGTGCATTGCATTAACACAAGAGAAATAGTTCTCAATTCAGTAAAACAGGAGAAAACAGAGGAATATAAAGAATAGCTGTTACCTATAACTGTGTAACTGTGAACAGTCTTAGTTCTGTGACTTCCTTTATAACCTTCAGAGGCCTGTTTCTATTCTGAACTACCACAATCATTTAATTTACAATTATTAGTTTGGACATGGTTGATGACTGGGGCTATTTACAGAAACAAAGTATGTTGATGGTGTATTTTTATTTTCTGTCACCTTTCCCTTGTTGTATGGATTAGGTTTGGACTGCTTTGCTGAAAAATCAGTAAGAGCCCAAAGGTTCAAAGGTAGACCACGGCTGTATTTTGCCTCAAAAAGCTGTAATGCAAATTTTATGGTAATTCAGGAGGTGATTCATGAATTCTTTGCTCACTGGTGGAGCCAGAACAGACTGAGCAGCTGTGTGTGGTAAAGAGCCATCCTGTGCTGCATCTGCTGATAGATCAGGGGCCTGAGCCTGTGAGATTTTGGGAACAGGATGTATGTCCTGTCCTACATAAGCTCTGCATGCATTTGTGTTGTGTCTGGTGAGGAGCCAGGAATTACTGTGGGTTACCCTTTTCATAGAATCATGGAACAGTCTGGGTTGAAAGGGACCTCAAAGATCATCTTGTTCTAACCCTGCTGCCATGAGCAGGGACAGCTTCCACTACCCCAGGTTGCTCCAGGCCCCATCCAACCTGGCCTGGAACATTCACAGGCATGGGGAAGCCACAGCTTCTCTGGGCAACTTGTGCCTCACCACCCTCACAAGAAAGAATTTCTTCCTAATATCAAATCCAAACCTACTCCCTTTAGCTTAAGGCCATTCCTGCTTGTCCTATCACTGCATGTCCTCGTAAGAAGTCCCTCTCCAGCCTTCTTTTTGCATCTGTACCTCCTCTTGTGAAATACTTCGGTACATCAAAGCAGTAAGAACAGAGTTTTTCGCCTCTGCACATAAGCACTAACAAATCTGTCATTAAGAACTGTAGATGAGTGATGTGATGACCAGAAATGCTGCAGTCCCTGGTGTTTTTAGTATCTGGGGGTATCCACCACCACGAATTTTGGGACCCAAGGTCTGAAACATTGGCCAGAGCGGGTACATGAGAGAACTGGGTTTGCATTCACAGGTGGGGAAGCAGGAGGCATGTCCAAGGGCACCATTCCTGCAGGAACCTGGCCGGGAAAGGATGTGACCTGTCACAGGGGCCGGGGGTGGCTGCAGCTGGGCTGGAAGCCCTCGGAGAGCTCCAGAGGGGAAAGGAATCGCCGGTGTCTCGTAAGAACAGGCAGAGGCTCTCCAGGGAAAAGGGCACAGGTTTTTGTTCTCTGAGCAGTGTTTGTCCTCCGAACAGTGTTCGGTCTCTGCGCACCGAAGCCAAGCCCTGGATGCGGTCCCGCTGCCCGGGACGTGCGGTGGGCAGCGCTCTTGGCAGCGGGGAAAGGCCGGGCAGCCCTGGCTGCCCTGGCAGCACGGCGAGGAGGGGAAACAAAGCACTCCGCTCCCAGAAACCGACCTTCACCCCCGGCCGCACGCTCGGCCTGTGCCCCACAGAGCCCGCGCTTATCGCCGCAGCCTTGGCCGCCGCGGGGCCGGGCAGGGAGCGCCTCCCGCCGCGGGGGGAGCGGAGCGGAGCGGCCGGGGAAGGGAGGGGACGGGGTGGAAGGGCAGGCAGGCGGGAGGGAGGAGGGAGGCGGGGATGAGGCCGGCGCTGGCTGCGGGCAGCGGGGGCGGCTCCCGATAAAGGGGCGCCGTGCGGGTGGGTGGCGGTGCGGTGGCGATGGCGTGGGGGTGCGCGCTGTGCCTGGCGCTGGCGGGAGGGGCACTCCTGGCGCTGCTGGTGCAGCTGCTGCGCTGGCTGAGGGCCGACGGGGACCTCACGCTGCTCTGGGCCGAGAGGTGGGGGAAGAAGCCAGGTAATGTCGCCCTCCAGCAGCCCCCGCAGGGGACCGCGGTGGCGCCGGGCGCGGGGCGCTCGGCAAAGGTGGGGGCGGGGAGCACAGGGGTGCTGGTGGCATCACCTCCCCCGTGGGGTTATCCATAAACATACCCCCAAAGTGTAATTTGCCTGCCTTTTACCTGGGTAAGGCGCGTGGTGCCCCTCGTGCCGGCAGAGAGGCTCCCAAAAAGCCACTTGGCGGTACCCGCGGGTCTGTGCCGAGGGCCGGCTCGTTTGGCCCAAAACTCTTTGTTTTGCAGAGTTCCTGGGCAGTTCCCGGCCCTGGCAGGGCCCCGCGGAGCAGCGGAGGCTGTGGCGAGCGCTGGGCACAGGGACAATGTGGAAGGAAGGCTCGGGAAGGGAGGAGGGTGCCTGGCCCGTGTGGCCGGGACGAGTGCCTTTGGAGCCTGTTTAGCTGCTGCTCTGCTCCAGCTTGTTCTGACATCTTCAAGCAGATATTGCGTTCACAGGAATGTCGAAAGTGTTTACGGTGAAGTAAACATGAGTATTATTAACGTTGGGGCCAACAGCGTTTCCTGTTCCGTGGATTGTGCTCTGAACGGCGCCGGGGACCAGCCCCGGCATGCGATGCTGTTAGGGGCTGTACACTGCATCTCTGTGAGGTGCTGCCTTGGTCACCCACGGGACAAAAGTTCAATGAAATACTGTCAGACAGGCACTTTCAGTTCTTGCTCGTGTTGAACTTTCTATTCTGACTGCAATTCTCCCTATTTCTGGACAAAGATCTATAGCAATCATAGGTTTTGTTGGCTTAATAGAGGCTTTTGGTCAGAAAAGGCACAAATTTGTGAATATCCCCTCTTAGTTTAGCCTGCTGGGGTGATTTGTGGCTGCTGTGAACTGCTGGCTGAGGGTGCTTTAGGTAGAAGTGGAGACTGGGGACAGAAGGTGGGATGAGAGACACTATAAGATATCCCATGGGGGAATTGAAATGGGTTGTTGGCTTGAGATAGGGAGAAGGGGCTGCATCAAATGAAGGTGGGCCAGGAGTGAGGGTTTGAGCTTGGGACCATGATTCCTTAGGGGATGGTGGCGCAGGTGAAGTTTGGCATTAGGAGCAGCTGGAGAGAAGAGTAGGACAAGCTTGAGATATCCTTGTCTCCCACTCTCAATAGAAGCTTCCTGCTAATGTGCATCCTTTTCTGTTCTCCATTAGACAGACTAGGAGAAGTAATAAAGCTCTGAGAAATACTACATTTCAATCAGTGTGAACAATCTCCTGTAGCTGTTTGGGTACTCAGTCCAAAGTTTTGTATGAACTTCATCAGAACCTTCCCTTGCTGTAAGAAAACTGCAAAAAATCTTAGTGAGTGGACTTTGTAAAGAGCATGGAAAGAGTCAGGGCAGAGAAGTGAGATACATCTTGACTAATACAAACAGAAGTTAAGTTTTGTCCTGAGGGATCAATGTGTAATACACATCAAGATGTAGCTCTCTTGGGTAGACAAAGTGTTATTTGAATGTAGCCTTCAGAATTATTGAAGGCCTGGAAACCCTTTAAGTAGTCTCTAAAAATTCACATGTGAAGACCAGTGTGGTGTAATTTTATGATGGAGTTGTTTTAACATGATTAATTTTTGCCCGATTCTTCTTGTATAACAACATAGAGGTCAGCTGTGTTTTGGCCACCTCCCCTTTTCCCCCCCAGCCTCTGTGCTTGTAATTAAGTAAAATAGATAACTGAAATGGTATCATTTAGCAAACCAGGTAGGAAAACAGAAGATACAAACACTAGAAAAGATGTTTCATTATAGAACTTCTCCCTTTTCTTTCTCCCCATATTGTGCATGTAATGTAGGGTGCCTAGGTAAATAATTTGTGGATCGCTTAATTTTTAATTAAAGGTGTTATTAGAGCTGTCACTCTTGCAGTCATTATATTGTGTTTTCACTTCTACAACATTATTATGGGTGTTGAAGTTTTTGGAGATGAAGGTATTTAGCAGAAAGTGAACTGATCTCCTATGCTTCTTGTGCTATAAACTATAATTACAAAGAAAGGCCTTAATGTGGGTAAGACTGGTTCCAATTCAACGATTCAATTCTATAGGGAAATCTGAGTTTTGGATTATTCATTGGCGGATGCTGGATTGCTTCCCATCCTCTGCATATGTGTGTGGTCAGGAGAGAAGGATTTTTGGGTGCTGGATGCCTTTCCTTCTGTGTTGTGTTTTGCTGGGTGCACAGAAGTCACCCTAAACCCTGTTCTTTTCACAGGCAGCTTAATATTATCAAGCTAAGGGGGAACCTTCCATGTATGAAAACCCTGCTCTAAAATTTAGGAATAATGGTGTGATTCTTTAGGGCTCTGGAGTCGATGTTCTGTTTTAAACTTCCCCACTTCTAATATTTTTTCTGAAAGAAATTACTTGGCAACCTCGTGCTATAAGAGCTATGGAATGTTGGAAAAAACACTAAGTAGAACTACAAAACAACTTTTTGGGTTACTTGCAGTGCTAGTCAGTTCAGCCTCTCATTTGTTATGCCTTGTAGCACAGTAGTTAATGGTTAGTAATGGCATAATCTACTTTTATGTTTTAATTTGGCATGGTTAATTTTCAAACTTATGTCCAGCAACAACAGGACATTTATTCTGGAGCAAAGTTGATGGTTTGGTACTTGTTCTGCCCCAGCATTTGAGGTTTCCCATTGTGTTAACTCTCAGTAGCTCAGTGCTTGGTAACCATCAGCTCTGGGGAATCGGTGGGAAAACTTTCCTTATCTCAGTTAATTATTCTGTTCACAGAACAAGATCCTGAATAACTGCTGAGAAGCTGCCCAAGACAGGTTGGGAACAGGGAAACTAAGTGGTAGGAGGAAGCGGATTTGTTTTCAGTAGCAAGAGGAATGAGAGTGGTAAGCAGGGTTGAAATTACGTCCATGTGTTGTTTTGTTCGTGTAGTGTTTGTCTGCTCGGGTTCTCTGCAGAAAAAAAATGTACTAGGAGAGGCAAACCCCCATGTTCAGTGTGTTTAATTGGGAATATATTGGAATAAAACTATAGGAACTGTAGGAAAAGGATGTGAATAAGCTTTACAGACAGCTGCCATTTGTTCTGATGATGAACACAGTGGATATTCCTACAACTTCGACAACATCTCTTTCCTCCTCCCTAGTTCATAACCTTGGAATACATCTCTCTTTTGGGAAGTGACTCCTGTTGCAATTGTTAGTGTTTTTAGAAACAAGAAACTCCAAACAACCCCAAGCCACAAAAGCCTGGGTTTAGGAGGGATTTTTTTGGGCTGAAATGCAGCCAGCTTAAAAAAAGACAAATAATACTTATTGCCAGCCCCACAAAGTCAAGCTGAGCTCTGATAATCAGTCTTGAGTGCTCGCTGCTTTTGTCTGAAGGGTGAAGGGTTTTGGTGCTGGTCTTTTTGTGGGATTTGTGTCACTAAGACTCTAAAATTAGAAACTTGGAACACAGTGTGGCGTAGAGAGAACCAGGAACTGATCACTGGAGAGAGCAGGAAGTAAAAGCAGTCCCAGCCACAGTGAAAAAGGAGTATTTTTTCTAGATTAAATTAGTGGTTATATTTCAGTGAGCTGGAAAATGCTACTCTGAGCCTTTTCAGAATGGAGCTGGCTTTAAGTCTCAGGAATTGCATTTGGCTCTGGTATTTGAATTATGCCATGAAATCTTTCTTGGTTTGCTAGATGTTGGAATGCACAAACTTGAGAAACAGAGGGAAGAGCTCCTGTCAGCAGTGCTCTGAGTGAGTCAGATTTTCCCCAAGACTGATATTCACTAAGGCTGACCTTGAGGAACACAGACACGTGTCAGGCAATGATTCCTTCTGGAAAGTGCTCTGATATTTGCGATCTTTCATCCCTAAATCATGTTCTGGGATTAATTGAGTGATTTTTCAGACACCTGTGGTATTTGATGATTTTGGATATATGTCTGGAAAGCTAAGGTTTTCCAAGGTGTACCACAGAGTGGGAATGGCTGTAGACAAGTGGGAACAGGCATTATCAGCAGAGGATTAAACAGAGCAAGATGCTCTTAATTTTACTACAGGTTTAAAAAGCGTGTCAGGGCAGGAGCTGGGGAATCCACATGTGAATTTACACCTTGGGAACTCTGTGTACTGTGCCCTGGCCAGTGCAGGATCTAACCTGCACCAGATACAAAACAAAGTGGATGAACACCCATTTGGGTTTTTGCGATTAGCTGTCTTTGTTCAGAGAATTTTACTCAGTCAGCAATTACTCTGGAACATTTTTTGGGATAAAGCATTATTTGGAAAGATTTGCTTAGGCTTTTGTTTGTATTTGCAGTACAGTAACTGTTTCCTGTCAATTCCAAGAATAGTCTTTTTCCTTTTCCTTTGAAGCTGTTTTTAATGAGGTTAGTGGAATTGTTATGCGTGGATGGCCTGCAGAAATGCAATCAGATTTCTTCCACCAGGTAAATAACCAATGTTTATTCAGATTAGCCTTGGAACAAAGTTCAAATGGCAACAGAACAGCTACGAACAATTTCACAACTGCATGTGACTAAAAATTAAAGAGGTTAGGGTTTTGCAATACCCCCCCAAATGAACATATTTCTTAAAAACAGCACCAGATCACACCCCTGCAGTGAGTTAGATGCTTATCCTAGCATTGGCAATGTGTGAACTGCTGTCTTGATTCTTTTGATAGAACATGAACTGCGTGGCAAGGTTGTCTGGGTGACAGGAGCCTCAAGTGGCATCGGAGAAGAATTGACTTACCAGCTGGCAAAGCTGGGAGCCTTGCTTGCCATCTCTGCCAGAAGGGAGGATGAGCTGCAGAGAGTGAAAAAGAAATGCCTTCGTAAGTACAACTTAGCACTTCATGCAAGCAGTACCACCCTGGCTGGGCTGGAATTGCCACAGGAACACTAACCCACATATCACAAGAATAAATTTAATGATGAGAGTCAACTTTATACAGAGCTGGTATATAATTTTTTTGAGAAGCCTTTGTATAGACATGCATTTCAACTTCCTACATAAGCCACTGTTGCTTAAAAATCTCATTCTCAGTTGCAAGTGCTCTTGTAAGGTACTAGATTAAGAAATTGAATAAATACTGCGGGGACTGGAGGAAACAATCCTGTAGGTATCATCCTGTAGCTGCTTGCTGCTAAGAAATATTCTTTCTTCAGGTTTGTGCGTGTTACAAGCAGACAGAAAACTGACTTTGCTCTTTGGAAAATGGAGTAATAAAAATGTTCAGCAAAAGTTGTTCTAAGAATGTGGAAGGAAGAGGATCTCCTGTAATCAAGAGGAAAAAATGTGAAGCAAAATTTTTAACTATTCCAGTTATCTTCCAGTTAGCTTTCATACGCCTGATGACTCAGTGGTCTGGCTTAATTCCTCCTGTTTCTCTTTTTCCCTCCTTTTTCTGGCTTGGCAGCAAGAGGAATAGGCAGTTAATTCACACTGATAGAGAGTTTGAACATGATTAACGTTATGCATTTTGTCAGACTATTTGTCCTCTATAGCTCAGGATGGAGTGTTTTATGTGGAATGTGTTATCATACCAAGAGTTCAGTCTTAGGAATGTTGACAGAATGTCCACAGTCTATTTAGAATGTGTGCTAGAGAATAATCAGATGTTTTTCTTGGATTAGCACCTAAACATGTCTAGAAAGCTGAGAGTTGCAGCAGCCTACTCAGAAAAGCTTTCAAGGAACTTTCAAAAATGCACAGCTCCTTTTATCCTGGTTTTATTTTCTGAGGGCTCCAAAAAGCAGTCACTCAAGGAGTTTGATATTTAAAAGGAGGCAGGGGACATGTGGTGACAGTGTGGTTAAGTGGCAATTGTGACAAAATCCCAGTGCTGTGTGATGCAATGGTGAGCAGAAGTCTGCAATACCATTTGCATCCATGGCTGTTTGTTGTGATTGCAGAACTGATAACACAAGACAGGCTGGCAGCAGCTGCAATCCTGGATAGGCATTTTCAAGAAATACTTGTGTGATGTGCTAAGGAATATTCAGAAATAGTATTTCAAGTAATGTGGACCAAGAGCATTGATTTATCTGAGATGATTTCTGCCTCTGCCAAATCTCAGTGGCCCTGTGAATGTCTGAGCTGTGTTTACACATCCTTGAAAGTCTTATATAGCCCTGTGCTTTGTAAATACTTGCTACTGAACTTTGCTTTAACTGAAGGTTTGATTAGTAGGAATATTGGAAACTCTTCAGTGACACAGAAACATAACCAGGGCAGGAAGTGACAGGACAAGGGGGAATGGCTTTAAACTGACAGGAACCAGGTTTGGATTGGATATTTGGAAGAAATTCTTGCTTTTGAGGCTGGTGAAGCCCTGGGACAGGTTACCCAGAGTAGCTGTGGCTGTCCCATCTCTGGAAGCATCCAAGGCCAGGATGGGTGAGTCTTTGAGCAGCCTGGTCGGGTGGAAGGTGTCTCTCCCCATGGCAGGGGTTTAGAGTGAGGTGACATTTAAGGTCCCTTCCAACCTAAACTAATCTGTGATTCCATGATACTTCATGTTTTCTACAGCCAGCTTCTAAGCAGTGGAAGGCAGTAATTGGACCCACATCCACTCTTATCCTTTGCTTCTCAAGGCTGTGTAAATCCAACTCCCACCCCTTTCCTTGGCTGTTTTGTGTGCCAGCCCCCCCAAACAACTTAGTGGCCCTATGCTCCACTATCTCCAGTTTATCAGTATTTGTTTTGAACTAGGGAGTCTAAAATTAGACACAGTGCTCTAGGTGCAGGCTTAGAATGCTGTGTAGAAGCTCTTAAAAATCACTTTTCCTCAGTGTGCTTTTATTAGTGTTGCCCGTTAGTATTTGTCATTGCCAGAGCCAGCTGCTGGCTTGCACTCAGCTTGCTGCTGTCCTTCCAGCAGGACCCAGGTCTTGTTTGGAGATCTGACCCTCTGGATGCTGGCCTGCAGTACTGCAGAGCAATATCCTGTCCCAGGTATGAAAATCTGCATTTTAATTTATTGAGCTTAATGAGGTTTGTCAGACTATTCTTAGAGTTTAAGGTGCCTCTGCATAGCAGTCCAGCCCTGCAGCAGGACTGCTCCTCTGAACTTGATGTTAAATCAAAATTTTATGAAAATCTGTGTTTTTTTCCATCATCTGGGTCATGAATGAAGATATTCAAACATATTGATCATGGAGGGATGCCACAGCTGATCTCAAAAGGCAATTGAGTTGGTTAGGCAGTATATGGCCATGCTAAATCCATGCTGGCTTTTCCCACACACCTTCTTGTCCTTCAGTTCCTTGGAAATTGATTTCAGGAGGAATTGCCACATCATTTTCCCAAGGTCTGAGGTTAGGCTTTGTGGCATTTGTTTTCTTTCTGTCCCTGGGGAGCTACTCCACTTAGAAGAAAATTCCAAAAAGGCGTGACATTGGTCAGCCCTTGTAAATCATGGATGGATATATTGCCCTGCTTGTACATGCATTTTGTCCCTAATTTGACTCTGATAGTGTTTTTTTCCCCAGAGTGTAGCCTCAGGAGTGTAGGAGTCCTGAGAGGAGATCTTGCCAGAGAAGGCATTAAGTACCTCATGTTTGTTTGTGCATTTCATAATTTCTTCCCCACCATCCCTGTCCAGCAGTGAGCTCACCCTGTCTTTGGCCTCCCTTTTTTTGCTGCTGTACCTGTGAAGCCTTTGCTGCCTTTCACATTCCTCAACTCCAGTGGAGATTTCAGTTTCAGCTCCACCTGGGCGTTGATCTTCCTGATTCCATCCCTGCCTGCTTGTCCATGTGCTTCCTGGGTGGCCTGTCCCTGCTTCCACCTGCATGTTTTCTCTTGGCAGCTGAGTTCAAGACTGTCCTGTAAGGTTTGAGTAGCACAGGGTGGATGAAGTCTGAGCAGCAATGTGCAGCATCAGTGTGAATTTGGCTGATTTATGGGGCATAACTGGGGCTCATGTGCTGCAACACGCCTGCTGTAGGGGTTGAACCCAGCAGCAACTGAACTGTGTCAGAAACAAGCACATATATCTTGTTCAAAGTTTAGTGACACCACCCTGTGGTACAGGTCTGTGCATTCTACACTGCTTGAAAGCTGAGGGGGAGAGAGAGGGAGAGGTAATCCCTGTTGAGTCATGCATATGCCGACTCAACATTTCACTGCACTTGGGCAGGAGGGAGACAAAACAACTTATATAACTCAGCTCCTGCAAGAGGCTTCTCTATTTCCCCCAACCACTCCTTCTCTTGTCAGAAATGTTGGAGGCTGTTTTATCTCAAAAGCTCTAAAAAGAAAACAAAAAAGTAGGGGGGGGATGTTTCCTGATTTGGCAAAGGTCAAATATGATTTAATTATGGATAGGCCAAATGAGTGACAGGCAATCTGTAAGCTCAAGAATTATACAGTAATTGAGGCTGAAATGGACCCCAGGAGGTCACGTTGATCAGCCTCTGCTGAAAGTTCAACCTCTGTCAAAGGGCATTTATACAAGGGAGAAATAAAAGACAGAAGAGGAAATGCAGAAGAGCTGGAAAATACTACTCTGAGCTATAGTGTTTATCATGTTATGAGAAGCTGCTGCCTGGGATTAACATGTATTGAAAAGAGTTGTTGATCTGAAACCCAAGCAATGAACTTTAAGGTCTCCCACTTGCGACCAAGTGTTTCTTCTGGATATCATAATTGTTGCCTTAAAAACATCACTTTGGTAGCAGGAAAAGGGGCAGTGGAACATTAGGGTTTGTTAGTAAAAGCAATGAGGAACACCATTCTGGCAGTATATAAATTGGGACATCTCTGTGCCTTCTACACCAGGCACAGTGCTGGTCATCAGCCAGAAAAACAATGGGATAGTGAATGGGAGAAGGAGTTTAGAAAAGGGTAACAGGAATGCTTGGTTTTTGTAAAAGCTGTCCATGAGGAGTGCCTGAAGTAAGGATCCCTCACCCTAGATATAAACTAAGGAAGCTGCTGGAGATGTACAGTTTGAATGTGGAAATCTTGTACAAGGTTTCTGGTTTAAAATTTCCTGATGTCAGATGTTTCTTACATCTTATAAAAGAGCACTTCCTTCCTTACCAGCAGTCTGTGTCTCTTCCTCTGCTCCTTCCTTTCTCCCCTGTGCAGCTTTCATGGCTGGGCTGACCCTGTGGTCTTGCTAACCCATGGCAGAAACATCCACAGCCCAACAGGTATCAGCTGGGCAAATCTGCTTCAGGCAGCACGAGGCAGAGGTGTGTCCCTGAGAGGGCAGCTTAAACCACGTTTTACTGCTCTATTTCTGGAAGAAATGGAGGAGAAAATGCACATGGAGGGGTTGAAGGGAGCAATAAATGGAGATACTACTTGCATTAAACCAGAGAGTTGGGTTTATTTTAACCAGTGGTTTAAATACTAATGACCTTTGAACAGAGGCTACTCCTGGGTTTAAGTAACCTCTTTATTTCTATATCACTGTTAAGACAAAGTTCAACTTTCCCTATATTTGCAAGAAGTAGTAATTAAACAGTCAAAGTCTGAGGTTCACTGAAGAGGGGAGCAACCACACTTAGATGTGGCTAGGAATCAATTCAGGAAAAAAAATAGCACTGACAAACTAATAGAAATAATGTAAAAATTCTTGTTAGATGTAGTTTAAAAAAAGCTTGAAATAATGAAGATTTTGTTATTGTGAGTCATCTGCCCCAAAACCCCAGGGTAACAAATCACTGCTCAAGAAATGCCTTCTTACGGAAAAGGTCAGTTGTTCTGAAGAGACAGTGGGGGGAAAAACGTGACAAAAAGGCTGGAACATGATGGCAGCTGATTTTTATTTCAGGGCATGGATATATTAAAAGCTGTCAGTTAAATAAAAGCCTTTTACCTCCGCCCAAAAATACCCCAATAATTCAGCTTCTATAAACTTTGCCTCATAGCTACTCAGGTATATATGTTGTGTTTTGGGTGTGAATTATATGAGTCCTGTTGTCAGGAATAAACATGCTCGACCTGTTGACATCCAAGCAAAGTGTCAGGGCTCCCAATGTGCTTCTGAATCCTCAGTGAAAAGTTTCAGTTGGATTTTACTCCTAACAATTGCAATTTCTTTGGAGAAGTGAAACTTCCGTATTGTGCTACAAAGCCTGTTTAATCAAGTCAGGCTTTTCTCATACAAAAACCTAATGAGAAAAACACTTGGTAGGAACAGATTAAAAATAGATTCTGTGTGGGGGTCAAAATGGAAACAAAGCAAGCATTTTATTTCCAACTTGATGTTATGGTTTCTTGATGTCTTCTTTGTGAAAATGTGGTGTTTAAAAGCATGTTATGTTTCTCACAGTTCTGACACTGGGAATCTTATCAGCTCCCATTCCCTTTATGGTTGTTTTTTAGAGATTAGCAGCCTGAGTGAAAATGATATCCTTGTTCTGCGTCTCGACTTGACTGACAGATCCTCTCATGAAGCTGCAACCAACACTGTGCTCAAGCATTTTGGCAAGGTAAGATGTGCTCCTGGGGTTAAATTTTTTTCCTTTGTCTTCTAGACCTGCTTTTATGCTCTTATTTCACTTTTATTTTACTGTATGATAAATTCAGCAGTGTCTACATCTTCCTTCAGTTTCAGTATTAAACTTGCCAAAAAGTACCTGCATTTTTATCCCTTCTGTTGCTTGCTTCTGGCTTTCAGCAACAAACCAATAATCACTGTCCTTCCCAAGGACTAAACACTCACTGAATTGCCTGAGGAAGCACAAATATTAAAGGAAATTGTCTTTATATTAATTTATCTTTGTATCTTTCCCGAGATTGATGTTTTGGTCAACAATGGTGGGCGCTCACAACGCTCCTTGTTCGTGGACACAAACCTGGATGTCTACAATGCCATCATTGAACTCAACTACCTGGGGACCATCTCACTGACAAAGTATGTCCTGAACCACATGATCCAGAGGAGGAAAGGGAAGATTGTCACTGTGAGCAGTGTGATGGGCATCATGGGAGCTCCTCTTGCCACCGGCTACTGTGCCAGCAAGCACGCTCTGCAGGTGAGTTGCAGGCTGGAAGTTAATTAAGTTAATTGAGAGGACCAGTAGCAGTGCTGTAGCAGAGGGCTTTGTTCTGTGCAGAAAACACAAGTCTCATCTGGAATTTCACACAGCATATGCAATATCCTCAGGTACTGAAAGTCCTTTAGAAATAATTTGCTCTGAAATGTGAAATAGCTCCCACACTGTAGATTTTTTTTTCCTGACTGGAGTTCAAGTGCCAGCTTAGTTGGTTCTAATCACTACGTGGTTAAATTCCAGTGTGAAACACAAAACCTTGGCCTCTGGCCTTCAGATGAGGGAATACCTCTACAGGAGGATTATTCTGTTGCATATAGAGCCCTAATGTTCTCAGTTAATTTAGGGAGAAGAGTCACTGGTGAGAATTCTAAGTTTTGAGGAAATCTTTAGGACAGTGAAGTGAGAACAGTGAGTAGTAAGGCAGACTACTCAGAGAAATGAGAATTCCTGATCCATCTGGGAACAGCTGAACAACTCTTCCCAAGACTTCTGTGTCTTTCTGTGGTGTGAAGAGCTGGCAGCTCAGTGCCATGGGAAGTTCTCTTCTGCCACTCAACATTGCCTGGAAAAAGTTTTTGAAAGCAGTGTCACTTGAGTAGAAAAACATAAAAGAGGAGCTCAGAAAAGTTTCTGCCTGTATCATTGAGGAATCTCTTGTTTAACTAGTAAGTTTGTTTGGACATATCTGTCTTTCATCGCTGTTTGGCCTCCTGCTAATGTACATTTTGATCTCAGTAAAACAAACTTCAGCTGTGCTCAGTGATGGTTTAAAAACTGGCATCTTCTTACTCCCTGCTGCATTTCAGCACATGAACAGAACAAACAACTGCTTAAGCCAAGGGATCAATATCTTTTTGACAATTTGACCAGCAACAACAAAAATATAACAAGTGGCTGACACTGCAAAGCCTCTTGAAAAGATGAAGATGTAGAATATGGTGACAGATCTCTGCTAAAAAAAAAATTCACTTAGTGATGGGGACAGATCTGCTGCTCTTCACTGGAGTGGCAATGCTGGAATTGCCCATTACAGGCCAGCTTTTGGTTTAAGCCTGGTTAGAAGAAGTAGTGAGCAGAAGCCTGACTTCCCTTCATGCTCCTTTATTTATTAAATGTTCTTTCGGTTGAATTATCTTTGGGTGTGGTGCAGTTGGGCTAAACATGGCTAATTAATTGCAGAGCACAAGGAATTCATGTGTTGCTTTAAAAATATTCAGAATTCTGAACCCTGTGTTAAGATTAAGAGCGCAGACAAAGTTTTAAAAAGATAGTTTACTAAAATTAATTAAAATAAGCTGACTGAACTGCTTCTATCTTTATTAGCTTCTACCTCTGCTCAGTAACTAGGCCAGACTTCAAATCTCCTTCCTTGTTTCTCTCACAGTAATTCTAGAAACACTAATTGCAGGTATTGAAACATGAATTGCAATATTGATTTTGGAAATACTCTGCCTGAGAGTCTTTGATCAGTCTGGAGTTACAGCTAGATGAGGGCATGAAGCCCCCAAAAACTAGAAAAAACTTTTTTGAAATAACAAGCTTAACCAGTGCAGTTCAGCTAAAGGAATTCTGTAGGAATGGCAGCCCTCCTTAGCTGTGTAGCCCATTTCTGATGGTGGCTAAAAAGAAATAGAGATTAGAAGAGGGGAGGGAGAAAATAAGCCAAAGCAAAAAGTGGTGCTTTTCCTGTTCAGGTTTCCCAGCAAGTATCCACCTGTATTCTAAGATCTTCTTGAAGGTTGTGTTTTGGCCACCAGTTACTAAATATGTGAGCCCATCTGACATGGATTCATCTGTTGTGGTTTTTGGCTTGTTTTGGTGTTTTTTTTTTTTTTAATTCATGCCTTGTGGTCTATCACAACTGACACACTTAATGCTGCAAACTTAATTACACTTCTTTTTTGAAAAGGTCCTTCCTTTTGCTTGTGGTTTTGTTGGGTTTTTTAGTTTTTTGTTTGGGTTTTTTTTTTAATTCCTTTAAATGGCAGTTGTAGGAGGAAGGAAGGAATTCTGCCTGGAATTAGATCTGCTCTTGAAACAATCATGCTTTGATTCATGCCAACTGGAATTCTTCATAACAATGTTCTACTGATGAAATTACCCTTTATTTCAGTGCTGGGAGTGCTGTAAGAGCATGAGTCAAGCCCGCGGGAGTCTGCATCTGCCCAGTGCAGTTTCCCTCCTGGAGGGATGATGCTCATGGAGATCATGTGCCATTCACCCAGTTGTAATTCATCTAATTGGTGGCATGGGTCAGGAATGGTGGTCTTCAAAATGTTCCTTCATCAGGAGCTTGTCTAAGAAGCACATGGACTGAGCAGCAACAGCTCCTCTCTTTGCTCTCTGTCTGGTCATTAGTGGAATTCCTTCAGTCTGGGCTTGGTGGAAACACTCAGGTTCTTCCTCTGTCACTGGAGTTCCTTTACTGCTCCCAAATCTGGGTCTGTCCCTGCCTGAATTTCAATAGGAGGAAGCACTTATTTTTCTTGCTGAGGAATTCAAAGCTTCTCTTCTGGGAGGAAGTAGAGGAATTTCATACCAGCTGTCTTTGAATGTCAAGGATAATTGCTGGAATTAGAAAACACGTGCATGTACACAGAGCCTCCAGAGGACACTGAGTCTATGCAAGGTTCTGGTTTTCAAGAGGCCCTTGTCAGTGTACATCAGCCAGGATTTAGGGTGAGTGAGTGTCCTGGCCCTCCTGTGTTGCTGGTGAAGGCTGTGCCTCTTCTCTGGTGTAAAACTTTGGAGCTGCAGCACGAGGGAAGGATGTGGGACAGCAGAATGGCTGCAGAGCAGGAAAAGGATCTTGCTGGCATCTCTGGCTACTTGCATTTCATGTTTACAGGCTGTGCAGCCTTTAATGGAATCACCCTGGCTTTGACAGTGCCCACGGAGCTGCCTGCTGCTGTGTGCCTTTGTGTGGCTGCTCAGGTGCCCAGTTTTAGGGACAGCTTGCATCCCAGGAGCCTCCCAGCATCTGAGCAGGTGTAGGAGCTTTGTCAAAAGTCACTGAGCCGTGGTCTGGCTTTGCCTCTATCCCAGACACACACCCTTCCACCTCCTCAGCTCCTGGGAGTGCATCTTGAGTGTGTTCCCTCCAGGGAAAATGGGAGCCAGTTCTGTTCCTCACCTCAAATGGACAGGGAGTGGTGAGCAAGTAGGGGTCTCTGTGCCTCAAAAGGCACATAGATTGATTCATGTGAATCAATAATTTCATTTTGTGTGACAAAATCACACATGATGTGATTTTGTCCTCAGCTGGATGGAGTGACAGGACTGCACAACCTGGGGGTTTGGGGCTTTTCTGAAAGAAGTGGGCTCAGGGCCCCTCAGGGAAGGAAGGGGATGAGGAAAGTGCAGGTTGGGATGTAGCATTAGCCTGGAGTGGTGGATAAAACACAGCCCTGTTTGTGCACGTGAGGGT
Organism: Leptocoma aspasia; assembly: GCA_013399835.1. NCBI lineage: Eukaryota > Metazoa > Chordata > Aves > Passeriformes > Nectariniidae > Leptocoma > Leptocoma aspasia. Next base: position 211,234 of record VXAX01003738.1, on the reverse strand, counting down.
GGAGGAGCCAGGGGAGGGCCTGGCTTTTTAAACCAAAGCTACTGGGTGTCCAGGAGCAGATTCCCATCTGTCCAGGAACAGATTTCTGGGCACATGAGTGTTCAGTGTTAGAACTTAGTGCTCTCCAGGCTTTGCTCACATGCTGTGAAGATCCAGCCGTGGATCTGGAGCCTGCAGGTACTCACAACTTTAAATTCATGCCCAGTGTTTTTAGGGAACTGAACTGTAAAGCCTGTATGGAATGCATAAACTGGAATTAGCCACCAGCAACTGGGAAATTGGGGCCCCTCTTTTTGGTCAGAGTGTGCTGCTCCTTGCTGAGCTTTGGTGGCTTGTCCCAGCTGCTGGTTCTGTGTCATCACAGGCCCATATCTGACTGGTTTTTAGCCTGTGTTGCAGCTCAGGGAAGAGCTCTGGGTCAGCCAGCCCTCCTCCCAAGCTGGATGGGAGTAAAGTGATAAAATTTTACTACAGTGGGAGAAGTTTATCGGCCTGTGCTCACTCTGTGTCTCCGTTGTGACACAAAATTACATGTTGGAATAGATACAGGGGACTATTGGTGGCCAGGTCAAAGATAAGACAAGATGGGGTGTTGCCTAAATCATCTTCCACAGTGCTTGACCAGCAGCTTTGGTGGAATGCACCCTTCTGAATTGGCCATGTTTCCCATAATAGTTGCTGTCTAAATGTGAATTGCTACAGAGATTTAGAAAACCTTCTATCCTCTTAGCTTAAAGAAGTACTCACAATTTTTGTAATTTTGGTTTAACTTGGAGATACTGGTAGCATATTCCTGAGCTGAAATAAGATTTGTATCTCTGTGGCTGCCAGTTTCAAACTCTGTAGCAAATTCAGTGCTGCAAATTAACCCCCCTGAAGTGTCAGGGTGTATTTTTGACTTTGCTATGCTGAAAATTTTCCTCCTTTTCTTACATAAACCGGTGCCACTTACTTCATAGAAACTGTGTAAACTCTTTATTGTCACCCCAAACAACAATTGACCTGCAAAAGGTAATTTCCATGATACTGCAATTCTTAGGATTGGTGGCATTTCCACTGCCAAACAGCAAGACTTGTCCTCAGTACAGGGACAGCAGAATCTGGCTGTAGTTTAGAGAAATTATTGTGTATTTAGTCAGATGAGGCTATATTCCTCACTGGTTTATACATCAATGTCTGCAACTGCAGATGAAGTGCTAAATAAGCCATAGACCGTGAAAAGTCAAAGAAAATAGTAGGAATTGCTTGTAGTGGAATCTTGTTATCTTTACAGTATAAATTTGTATGAAAAGATGTCATCAGCTAAACCTTGCAAAAAACATAGGAAAGGAAGATTTTACTAATATTTTTATCTTCTAGGGATTCTTTAATTCTCTGCGGACTGAGCTGACCGACTACCCTGAGATAAGCATTATCCAAATCTGCCCAGGGCCTGTGCAGTCCCAGATCATCCAAAATGTCTTTACTGAGAATCTTGCAAAGGTGAGGACTCAGTTCTCTTGTGACAAACCCAACTTTTGCTGTGGGGCCAAGGATCCTTTTGTGGGGTCCTTTAATCTGGTTTTGTCCTCCTTGCAAACACTAACCTCCTCTTCTTACCAAGAAATGCTTTGAGTGGTGCAGAACTGTGAATGCTCTTGTAATCCTTGGAGGTATCAAATGAAAATTGAGTTTGATAATTGCCATTCCTTCTCTTTTCCAACACAAACAACCCAAGTCTAGTAAAATGTACTGTACAGCCACTGTGCTGCAGTTTTGGGGGGGAAAGCCAGGATTTTCTGGACACATCTCTGCCTGGGGAGTGCTGTCCTTGCTGCACAGGTGGGGTTTTGTTTGTAGCCCTGGTCACGCTGTGCCCTGGTGGGTGACGCTGCTGCTGGCACAGCCCTGGCTCAGCTGACACGAGCTGTGCATTCCTTTCCTGTTAGGGATTGTTCCAGGAGGAGAAGCAAAACCTTCCAACTGCACAATGGCTTTTAGTAAAGGCTGTCTGACAAAGCAGCTGGCAAAAACTGCTACTGTGACACATCAAACTGTAATCTGCCCTAAATTCAATCGATTTGAAGCTCAGGATGACCCACCAGTGAGGGGGAGGGGATCTCTCATTGTTTAATCGAGTTCTGGAATGATTTTTGTGTTGCAAAACCTCTGACTTGCGTGAAAGAAAAGATGTACTTTTTGAACAACGGTGAAAGTTGCAAAACACATTCCTCAGATTTCGGTGTGGCAGAAGACCAGGGAGGAGGAGCAAATCTAGACCAGAACTGCTTTTGCCCTGTGAAACAGAAGGACAGATTGCTAGAGCAGCCTGTTATTGCTGGAGTGAAATGTGCCCAAGTTCACAGGGCTGTGGTTTATGTTCACTAAATGATACACAGGGACAAGACCTCAGGTTGATGTCCCTGCTCCAAACCACCTCGCTGCTTTTCTCTTGGTTGAGATGGAGAGAACTGGCAGGAACATTTAAGTTTATGGGGAATGTGACCTCCCCTACTAACTTGGCTACTTGAGTAACTTGTAGTGTAGAATGGGGCAGGCACTGCTGGTAACTGGGGAGTTCCCATTCCCCAGAGCTGCAGATGGGGGAGCTTGTTCAATAATCCCCATCAAGTGGAAGTCCTGCTGAAGCAGGACAAAGCTTGGAGATCCATTTTTTTTAACCTTTGACCCATCAATAGAGGCATTAATTAAAAGGGTGCTTTATTTGAGCCAAAGGAGGGTGGAAATTATTCCCACACTGAAAACCAGAGGACAGTGAGGGATGGGTTCCCCTGCCCCAGTCTCTGGGTGAGTTCTTGCAGGGAAACTGGGAGGAGTGTGTCTGTGGCATGGAGAGCGGCCCTTTCCCTCCCTCTGCCACTCCCAGGGATGCAGTGACATCCTCTAACCCCTCCCTGCTCTGTCCCCCCCTCAGTCCCTCGAGACCAGTGGGGACCAGTCCCACAAGATGCCCACAGACCGCTGTGCCCGGCTCACCCTGGTGAGCGTGGCCAACGACGTGAAGGAGGCCTGGATCAGCGACCACCCCTACCTGGCCGTGTGCTACCTGTGGCAGTACGCGCCCACCTGGGCCTGGTGGCTCATGAACAGGATGGGCAAGAGGAGGATACAGAACTTCAAGAGTGGAATTGTAAGTGTGCAGTGTGTCCCTCTCTCCCCTGCTTGCTTGTTGCACTCTGCTGGTGTTCTCTTCTGCTGTGGCAACGTTGGGGTTGCATTGCTCCTCAGTCGCACTTAGAGCCCTGATGTGCAGGGCAGCGTGCCTGCCCTGGTGGATGCTATTTATTCTTTTGGTACAAAAAAACCCCTCCCATCTTAAAGTACTGCAAGCACAGGAAATACAAAAGTAAGGGTGGCACATGCAACTTAAAACTTTGTGCCTTCACACTGTAAATGCCCGTGGTCACAAGCTGTTTCAGTCTGTCTTTCACTCACAGTGTTGTTTTTAACACAGCAGGAAGCTGGGTGGGGAAATACTGATTTAATGTCCTCTCCCTCCAGGATGCTGATGCCTCTTATTCAAGGAAGAAGAAGTAAGAACGAGGGTGTACAAAATCCTGCTGTACTTGTGCTAAGGCTCAGAAACTTTTCATATTGCATCACTGCAAACAGCTTTTTTTTTGGTTTTGTTATGTCTTTGTCATCCTGTAGCTTGTCAGATCTATCGAGCTGATGACACACTTGATTAAATAAAAATCTCTTTCTAAACACACCTGTTTCATGCCAAACTCCCACAGGCTGAATTTTTAGGCTTACAAGAACTGAGACACATGAGAGGCTGGGCTGCTGCTCTGACATGGGCAAATACCTGGTGAGCAGCCTAAAATTACAGACCCCAGGATCTTGTTTCCCTCACTTTCATTCCTAATTCATGTTTAAAAAAACCCCACAAGAAGGGTGTGGTATAGAGGGTAAGGGTCTGTGCTTGGGATGTGTTTCTTGAGCACAATGTGTGTTCAGGGCTAAATCCCTTCATTTCTGACACAACATCAGGATTTAACCTCTGGCCTCTCTCAGCTCTGCTGCCCTTACACTTCCCTGTGTGTGATCAACATCACAGTCTAAAGCAGGGAGGTGTTGGGAAGAATTAAATAAAGCTCTGCACAGTTGGTTAGAAAACAGAGCAGTTCAGGGGTCACATGGGAAAACAGTGGGTCCCAAGCTCAGTCCCACTGCTGAGAGCAGTACCAAGGTGCCACCAGTAATCCCAACAGCAGCCTGGGAACACAGACAAGGCTAGGGTTGAAGGTGCTCCAGTTCCTGAATTCCAGGTAAATCAAAGAAATTCTCCAAACCAAACAGGCCATGGTTCGAGAGCACACAAACAAACCAACAGCTGAACAGGGGCACTCGGCTGCAGAGATTTGTGGGACAGAACAAGCAGCTTTAACTCCTGTTTCTGCCAAAAGCAGAATGTAGACAGGTTTAAGGTGAGGGTACTGTGACTCAGGGTCTCAGGGCTGTGAACACCCTGGACTGTGCCAAGGGGCTCCGTGAGCAGTGACTGGGGGTGTGGGACACACTGCTTGTGACAGCAGGGGACAGGATGTGGCAGGGCAGCACAGCCCAGCTCCACATTCCTGTGCTCCAGCAGGAACTCTGCCCACTGCTAATTGTGCTGCTCCATCTGGTGCCAATCAGGATCTCTGCTGGAACACTGGGCCCAGTTATCAGCAGCTCTCCTCAAGGCTGGGGACCAGATGGAGAGAACCCAGAGAAAGGAAGGGAAAAGGATCACAGCTGTCTTCAGTTTCTTCTCAACTGGTTTATTCAGTTTACAAAAGAAAAAGGATGAGGGCAGAAATTACAGCCATCTTCGAGTAAGAACTGCTGCAAAAAAAGATAATTAAATTTTCTGTGACCATACAGAAGACAAGTAGTAAGAGACTTACAATGAGGGAAGGGAGGTTAATTAGATTTAGGAAATTACTCCAACTTTCCAGCTGCTGCAAGAGCAGCAAAGAACTGGAGTGAACTGCTTGAGGAGTTCATGACACTCATGACTGCATGACATGACATAAAACTTCCTCACCTTGGAAGTTTTAAATGAGAGTAAACATTTGCCAGGGTAGTTCCTTGTGAGAAGGAGCTGCAATAAGTGCTCCCTGTAAGCCCCTTCCACATAACTTCCATGGCTCTGTATTTCCAGATGCAGCTCAGGGCCCAGCATGGCACCAGCCTTCTTTGGAAATTCACTACACCACTTGCATAGTTTTTCAAAACCATTTCTGGCCACTATCAAAAGGAACAGCCAGCTGCCAAGTACAAGGTTCTGTGGCAAATTTCATCTGAGACAAAAGGTCTTAAAGGTGAGGAGTAAAAGTAATAAATGTACTCAGACAAGGCTGGGTGTTCTAAACCAGTACTGCTTCAGTTATGGAGCAGGTCTGATTTAAACTGATTCTGTAGGACTAGGAAATACAATTACCTACTCCCTGCTCAGCATTTGCCTACAGTGTAACCACTGACCTACTGAGAAAACACAGTTATGTGCTAAGACTGGTGGTAGTGAACAGGATAAATGAGCCACTGGAAACTGGACCTGTTTTCAAGGTGACCTGTAATGTTACAAACCAGCTGCCCAAGTCTGTTCCAGCCTGTAGTGAGGTTAAAAAAAATAAATTACTTCTGGCACAGACAGCTGGATTTCCACCCACCCCCCATCATCAAACTCTCACTGCATTTGTGGAAGACTGGTTAGGGAGGTGGACAGAGGTTGCAAGTAACAACATATATATATACACACAGATATATATAATATATATCATATATATGGATACTGGAAGAAGGAGATTAAATCATACAATTTGTTCTTAAAATTTCCTCTGTCCTCTAATTATATACATTTACTTTTTTCATCAATAAAGTCACCCAGGCTATCAATATGCCAGAGCACACACTGGTTTATATAAATTCTTTTTACCAAAACAAGTAGTTTGGTAAAAATTGTCCCTTAGAATTTAGTTAAAGCATGGCTGATAACTTACTACACGTAAGGAAGATCAGTGAAAGTCATATAACAAATGCTGGAACTGAACTCAGTCCAATATAAAATGGCCAGAATAAAAAAATTCATATAAATAGTCCTATGTACACTTTGGTTGCCAACTCTGGGGCTGACAACACTACAAGAAGCCGTAACCTGACTGGCAGTGCAAGTCACCTGTCCAAGGGAAAAAAAAAGGTAAAAATAATCAGGATGCACCAAAAATAGTTAATGATCAGAATTATGGTAATGGTAAGAATTATGTTGCTCTTCTCTAAACTGGAGAAGAGAATTTCAGCACGTGGCTCATCAGCCACACAGACAATGGTGTTTGGTGTTCCAGCAGCAAGAAACCAGTCCCCAGCTTCCTGCCTGCTGAAGGCTCTGGCCAGCCCATCCCCGTGCCGAGGACGTGCGCTGGCCTGGCACCGCCACCCTGAGAGCAACGCCTGATCTGCAGCGCACAAGGAAGCACGGACGTTTGGTTCCAACATGCAGAGGAAAAAGACAAACCAGTAACAGCCAGAAGTGAAAAAGGACAGCCTAGAAGAGAGGCAGCTGCAGGAGCTGTGAGGAGTACACGGGGTAGCCCAGGGGCGGGTCGGCCGCTTGCACGGTCAGGTTGCGCAGCAGGGCCGGGTGTGCCTGGATGCTGTAGCGCTCCTCGTCATCGTTGGTGGCATAGAGCAGCTCCCAGGACAGGTTGGCCCACTGGCCTCGCACGGCTTCAGCATTGAGCTTTCCCACCTGGACTAACAACTCCTGCAGAGTGAGGACTCGTCCTGTGTAAATTCCCTACAAGAACAAACAGATCAAGGTGTCCAGTACGTTGTCCGAGAAGAGACAAGAGTATTTGGGTTACAAAGCTCTGAGTGAAGCTTTGGGACCACATTCTATGGACATTTAAAACACAGCAAAGTATAAACCAGTGCCCTCAGTTCAATTCCTCCACTGGAATATAATCAGGAAACACTGCTGCATCTGAAGAACAGTGCAGTGGGGTTTTCAACATCAGTAGTGCCAGTTCCTCTTTAGTGCAAACCAACCTTGCAGAGCCTTCATGTTTCCGAACACGATTACAAGGAGAAAAAAAAGAAACCCACACTTTGACCTAGTAATTTTTCTCCTTACCATGCTTGGGTCATGCCCCAGTGAGAACAGGTATGGCTTTTCCTGCAGAACTGCTTGCTGCCACTCCAGGTCTGACACCAGCCCAATGTACCAATCGCTTTCGTATTCCTCCAGGTAATTCACCAGCTCTTTGAAGTTCTCTACTGGGCCCAGGCTGGCTTTGTCCAGCATGAGTTTAAAGGTGTATCTGAAAGGTGCAGAATGTCACACAGTCAGTTGTGTGGCAAAGACAGCAGGGAGAAAGGCTCTTCAGGCCACAGAGGGTGGAGAGGCTCCACCAACTCTGTCAGGCACTGCTTGTCAGCTGAGTCACTGCCAGTCAGTCTGGGTGTGCTTTTAGCTCACCCACATGTAAAGCACATCAGCTTAAACATCTCTCATTCACCGCCAACACCTCCCCACTGCCTGATAATGGATAGTGCCAAATATCTAAATCCAGCACAACTGCTGAGATCTGGGGACAATGAAAATAGGTTGTTTTTCCCTAGTTAACACAGCAGATTGGAGGCAGCTGCTGTGGAGAAGAGAAGAAGAATCTCCACACCACAGGCTTCACTGCCTGGAGTCACGGGCAGTATTTATGTAGGAAAAACCTACAAATAAATTTAAACTATATGGGTTTAACAAAACATTGCTGAAGTGACACTTCTCTATATAAATTTCTAATCTCAGGAAATGGTTTTCTTTTACCTGAATGCTTTTAATGCCAGCTGGAAGAGCTCTGGCTTGCCTGTCAGCCAGTCCAAGCCAGCAGACCAGGGAATGCCCCCTGTGTATGCCCTGAACACGTGGCGAGGGGCGGGCACGGCGTTATCCAGGCCAAACAGACCAAAGCAACACGACAGCACCCCGTGGATGTACAGGTCTTTCAAAGCTTTATCTTTCATAAGGTCTGTGAGTAAACTGGAAGGCTTCTCTTTCAGATGAAAAAAGTCCAGTTGGCTCAAAACAAAGCGGTACCATTCCTCTGGAAACCTCTGCCTCATTTCACTGACTTTGGCAGAAGGCACTGGCGCTGTTCTCCATTCCTCAGGGATGCTCAGCAGCTCCGAGTAAGAGCAACTGAATTCTACACGAGGTAAAACTTCTGGCTGGTTCCCTTTGTCCACAGCAGGCAGCCCAAGCACCACAGCCCTGTTTAATTTATCTTCTGGTGACATTTCTTGTAGGAAATCTTGGCTCTGTGTATCTGTAGACCCTGGAATAGACAGGTGCACTTTTGGTGTCAGACCAAACTGTCCAGGTTCTTTTCTGTCTCTTGTTCTGCTGCTGGGTTCAAAATCAAAAATGTCACTATCATCAGTCCAGTCCTCCACTGTACCAACACTAAAGCTGTCTTCTTCCCTCAGAGCTCTGGATCCTTTCACTGCACCACTGTGTTGATTTTCTGGAAATGATCCTTGTTTGTTCTTGTTGGCACTGCCTGGGCTTTCCCACGTCTTTGATTTTTTATAACAATACTGGACAAGCATCCATACAAGCACTTTAACAAAATCATCTTTCAGGTGCTTTAAGTTCTCATGGGAGTCAATTATTCCAGATAACACATTCCTGGCATCAGAATACAGCCGCACAGGAACAACAGTACAGGGAGTCAGGATGTGTCCAAAATGGGGATTGGGAGACAGAATCCTTGTGTGCTCCTGATGTTCAAAGGCCATTTCAAAAATTTCATCCACTCTGTGAGCTTCAGCAGCATGGCAGGATGTTTCCTGCAGTTCTAGCCCCTAAAGCACACATGAAAACAGCTTCTTGTTAGTCTTCACCAGGACATAACTTTAAATGCTAGCAAGCTCTTTGCTTCCAAAAGAATTATTCTGAACAAGATGATTGTCAGTATTTCCACAACTGAATCTACAAATCTATCTAAAGATAACAGCAATAACAAAGCACTCACTGCAATATTAGGCACAGCTCAATGTCTTAAATAAATCTTTGCCTGATGCAGATCTTATTAGCCAGCTTATTAAAGATATTGTGTCACAAGCTAAATGATAAAAAAATTCTCATCTGCTACTTATGTAAATTGCAAGACTAATTAGTATAACACTCATCTTAGAAAATGAAATGTAAATCAGTTACACTGCTGAAATGTTACACAGCAAAATGTTTGCACAATTTCCAAACATCAACATCTCAGTGCTCAGCATGCAGTCACCTTAATGTTAACACCACAGTATGTGAAGCCTTTCTCCAGCACCAATATCCACATCAGCCTGTCCTGAAAGCGGCACAAGTAATGTGACCCAGGAAGAGAGAGACCTAGGCAAGAAAAAAAAAACAAATAAAAACTACATATTGCCTTTTCTACGTGCCAATGAAAGGATTCAACAGCAAACACAAAATATTTCTGCATCAACATCACAATCAGTTATCACTGGCTAATTAGCACCTTAGAATCTTGGAAAAAATGGCTGAAATTGCAGCTTTGAAAAAGCTGTGGAAAGTTGGGAAACCTCACACAGCTGCAGGACTACATTATTCCCACCAGACCAGGGTTAAACAACTGCACCCTCAATTCCCTTTTCAGAGATGACTCTCATGATTAAAGACCATTTTTGGCTGCATTTCCAACCTCACAGTTCCCACTGGTGTTCTCTGGAGACCTAAAATCCTTCTTACTGAGAATACATTAAAGAATCATGATATAGCACAGGAGTTTCCTAATGGCCCAATTTGCTGTGGAGTAGGAAGTTTATTTGTTATCAGAGAAATAAAAATATAACTGAACTGGAATTTGAAAATCAGGTCCTGTACAACAGCAAATTAGTACTCAAAAAAAAAAAACCCCCAACCAAAACTTTTTCTCTTTTTTACCTATGTCACAAAAAAGAGCAATGCCAAATTTCCTAAGAACTGGTGGTTATACTGCATTTGAACTATAGCCTAATGTCAATCCTCCTAACACAATGGTTCTATTCTTAAGCATGTCATTTGCTGCCAGTTTATGACCTGCTTCTGCTGTCACTCATGTCTGGTGACCACTCACTTGCAGAACATTTTAGTTTTAAAATGTTGTAAGGTGAAATCAGTGAAACCAACCATTAAGCTGTAGTTAAAATTTAAGCAACCTTTTCTATCCCACTGAGCTAATGAAGTGCATTTTCTTGCTAACATTTTGCAAAGATTTTAATTCCTTTCTTGCTAGCTGTTAAAGCTACTAAAACTCCTTTACACAGAAAAAACTGTGGGTTTAAATTAGTGACACACAAAGTGGTACTGCTTCCTTTTGAACTCATCTGAGAACACCACAGTTTTTCTTGCTTCAACACATTCATTCACAGGTTTTCCCATTAAAGAAGAGACTTTTTACCCCTCAAGACTAGTGTTTTAAATAATTTATCCTAAGGCATACATGCCACCATGGTCATGATGGGAATGGGGAAAAAAACCCCTATTAAAATATGTATATATATAATATGGATAGATATAACAGATAACATATATATATATATGACAGATAGCTATATATTATAATAATATAAGAAATATACCTATTGTAAATATAAAACATAATGGACTAATGCAGTAGACAAACTGAAGTATTCTTCTTCAGAGAAAAAAGATTTTCTGGTTTTATTTAGTACCTCTCTCTAACCAGTGATGAAAGTGCAGCACATGTTTCCTAGCACCTGGATATATTCTTCAGAAAAGCATGATTAAGGTTAACTTCCAGTGCCTTCAAATATTAGGCCTCTTTTTCCAGCCATAAGCCATTTTCTAAGAGGCTTATGTAAATATTTGCCTCTTGTTTAAGGGCTACAATCTTTTGATTATTAAGGCTACAAAAGGGCTGTTTCTCAAGAAAATGACCTTGCAATTTTAAAACAGTTACTCTGTCTCCAGCTGGGAAAAAGACTGGGCATTTCTTCACCTCTGTCTCTGTAACTCTGTGAAAGCATCTCATGATGCCTTTCACAGGCTGTAAAGCCACAAGTGCTGGTACAATCCTACCCCAACTGCCTGCACAAGACATGACATTAAATCTTATCAATGGGTTTGTTCTCAGCTGTTTACTGCTGCTTAGGCTACATCATGTATTTCACATGCATCCAGTCAATATTCACCATAACCAATTAACACAGCCAAATTAGCCAAGTCACCTTATGGATGCTGAGTAATGAGATTGGTGCAGAGACAGACAGACCTACAGAGAGCAGTCTGACACACATCCTTCTCTATGCTGTCTGGCTAAAGAACCCAATTTACTGCTTCCACTTAGGTGGGATCAATGCTTTCCATCCTTTTTATTCAGTCTAGAAAGATTAGGATTTATACTGTTTCATCACCGTTTAGTCTCTTCCTAACGGTAACAAAAGAGTTATTTTTTTACAGGATTGTAACAAGTAAACAGATCTCCCAGATAATCAAGCCCAGCCTTTGACTGAATACCACCATGGCTATGAAATCATATCACAAACTGCTACATCTACTTGTTTCTTGAACGCTCCCAGGGATGGTGACTCCACCACTTCCCCGGGGAGCCTGTTCCAACGCTTAACCATTTGTCCAGTAAAGAAATTTTTCCCAATATCCAACCTGAGCCTCCCCTGCTGCAACTTTGTACAAGAAGGATAAAAGTAACCACTTTGTCCTGAGCAATCTCTGAATATCAGATTTAACCCAAGCTGTGAAAGGTAGCTTTCAACCACGGATTCTCATGTTCCCCAGCAAAATTTCCTGAGCTATTCAGCTGCAGCGTTTCCGACGCTGCCAGTACGTACCCAGCCCGCCGGCCGCTAGTGCAGACTGCAGCGCTGCGGCCAGGCTGGGCACCAGCTGCCGGTAGTACACGGTGTCGGAGCACACGCAGGCGGTGCCGCCCACCGGGCCCGGCCAGCTCCGCAGCGGCCGCGGAAAGCCCACCAGGAACACGGGCAGGGTGAAGAGCGGCAGCAGCGGCGAGGACAGCAGCGCCGAGACGGCCACCAGGGCCAGCAGGACGGGGAAGAAGGCGACGTTGAGCGCGATGAGGGCGGCGCTGGATCTGCGGCGCTGCTTTTTCTCCGTCCACGACGTCAGGAGGATGGCGATGGCGAAGTGCAGCTTGGAGAGGAACTGGAACAGCCGATCCCGCAGGAGACCGACCTGCAGCAGGCAGGCAGGGAGCACATGGTTTGTAGCCTGCACACTCAGCACAGCTACAGTGATTTTAAGAAAAAGAAGCATGGCTATCATTGCCTGGTGTCAGAATTTATCTTAGTACAGTTTTTAGCTTCTATCTACTGGGTCCTGGCCCCTGTTGTAATTCTCCAAGAGAAACAGAGACTTCAGATCACAACTATCTGCTTAATTTTACATTATGACCATTACCAGCAAGAGTTTGATTCCTGTATCAAGGCTCCTGTTCCACCAGAGGTCTGGATTAAACACCAACATTTGTGCTGCTGACACAACCACCATGTCTAGTAAGGCATTTTCTGTATTCTGCCAGACCTAAAATAGAGATATGTTAGAAATACATTAAAAAATATATCTATTTATCTCTGCATTCATGACCTGGAATATTTCTTCCAGGTCACCTTGGTTCTCAAATCATGTAGAAGAGCATTTCTAAGGCTAACATATTTAAAATTCAAATTACCATCCTAAATATCCTTGTGAATCCAATGGAAACAGACACGGAATGAAGGTTTTGTAGTGAATGGTCAAGTGACAGGAATGCTATCATAGCAAATGGAGACACTGCAATTGAAATAAAAGAATCATTGAGCTCCTTCCAAAAACACAACAAAAATCAACAGAGGTAAGCAGTCTTATTGCAGGATGGAAATCCCAGCATAAAAAGAGAAACCTTCCCTTCACCATCACAAACTCCTCTTTGTATTACACTGCCACGATATTGAACAACTTATTTGCACTAACAGCCCCGACAACAAACATTTACGTTGATGCTTAGTTCTTGCTATTAGTTCTTTTGTCCTTTATTCTCCAAGAGAACACTCAAATAAGTAAAAATTAAAATGGAATAGTAGTCATCAATCTACTTTCCCAAACAAATGCTTCTTTATGAAATGAAATAATTTAAATCACTTTTTTATTCCCTCAGAGCAGATGCATTTGTCTCTAACCTACCAGAAAGGAGGCTCTTCCTAGCAAGCTCTAAGAACCAAATATTTAGTCAGCTTGAAGACTTTCAACTCATTTTGTTTCCAAGTACAACTTTTCAAAAGTGGGTACTGCAGTTTTAACTAAATTCTTTAAAAGGCCCTGCTTTCTCAGCTGGGCTTTTGAAAGGCTCATTTTTTTAGGTTCACCCCTATAAAAGAAATAAATAAAATCACTTTCAAATTTAAGCACTTTCAAATATGCTGGACCGGTAACTTTGACCTCGAGGCACAATTTAACAAGACATCAACAAGTATTTCCAGCCACTTGGTTTCCCCTTGATTCATTCACAGAATCTTGCACATACAGCAATTCTAGAGTTTCAATCTCCCTACAAGCATCATCTAACAAACAACAGACAGTGGTGGATTCCTACCTAGTGTTAGTAAAATCCTCCTGACAACACCAACTTTCATTAGCCTTCTTTGCTTCTCCATGAACACAGCCACAGTCCTGACATCCTTTGGGTAAAAGGGGTTTCGGAAGACTCCAAACAAGTACACTCTCTGAATCTCTCTAAGAATCCACAGAATTACAAGTAATAGCATCAGAATGTAACTTGCTATGGCCTGGGGACTGCCTTGGGAAAATGATGAGGAGCCTGCAAATTGATGCAGCAGGCTCGCTTCTGTGAGAGCAAATGTCAGCACAGTCACATAGAAAATAAATTCCCTCCACCCAAATTGTATTCTAAGACCTCTGTGCATATTTTTAGATTTGCTGGAGGCTAAATGGCTGATCATGGTGTGTTTGAAGGCAAAGCCAATCTCACTTAGGTTAAGACTCAGTATGAACCCAAATCCAGTCATGAAGAGGATCACACCGAGGGGGCTGGGAATGAAATACGATGCTATTGCTGTTCCAGCAGAAATGAGAAACATTACTAACAACCTGTGAAGGAGAAAATAAAGAAGATTTGCTTGAAAAGAAAAAGGTTATAAACAATACTGATATATTTTACAATTGTATAAACATTTACTTTGTGTTACTTGACATAGGTGAACCTCCTAGTCCAAACTCCAACAGTTGTTCCATTCCCCAGAGAAAAAGTGCATCAAGAGGGGGCAGAATTCCCATTGCCCACAAGAATGGCAGAAAAAGAAACAGGATGTGCAAAATCTGGTTTGTCTGCTCTAGAATGGGTGCGTTGACAGCAAACCTGGATAAAAGAAGAAATAGATTTGACTTCTGTGAAGATAAAAATAACTTCTGTGTAGGAAGACTTCCTGTTTAATTACTACAGCAAATCCCAAAGTAAAAACATTACACATTCAGCCTATAAAACGAGTATCTTTTAAAAGGAAAAATAAGAATATATATTTATGCTTGGGACAGTAACACATTAATTAGAACACCAGAACACAGACTAAATTTTCTTTTAAAAGATTTGAAGCCTTCAGATGGTGCAATTATCCTGATTATTTTTGTTACTGTTTTGAAAATACACTGAAAAAAATACTTGTACAAAAAAGAAAGGGCCACAGGCTCCAAGGCCTCAACTGTTTAACAAAAAATTGTAAAGTATTTTTTTCAGAAACACAAAAGCAAAATTTTATGCAATTTCAAGGCCCAAGATCTAAGCTTTAACACTAGAAGAACTGGCATGTTATTACACCTACAGATAATATTGTATATTCCTAAAAAGAATTTATTTCTACATAAAAGTGTCAAAATCTTCCTGAAAAAACACAAAGATCAGTATTAGAAATTTGCATAAATTCTAACCCATATGTAGTTCGCCAGTTAAAGGTGGTAGACTGCCAAGATACTTGGTTTCTCTCTCCTTTTTAATAAGTAAGCAAGCCTCAGAGGAATTTTATCAGGAATTTTGACAAGGTCTTAGTCTTCTCCTCAGGAAATTGAATAGAAGAATTTGGAGTCCAAGACCACACGTATAATTCTCATACCTCACCTGCACTGGCAGTTAGGGTAAATCATTAACAAAGACATTTCACAGTGCAAAACTAGCAAATTCAAGCATTGCTTTTTTTTTTAATGTAGCTGAATTACCCCAACCATAAAAAATGTACATGTGACAAAGTGCTATAAATATCACCTGATAGGGAGAAAGAATGCAGCATCTAAAAGCATCTTGTTTTAGGAGCCTGATACTACAAATACTTCACTTAAGACACTAATCAGAAATGTGACTGTCCTAATTTGTAGATTGACACAGCTCGTTTGTATTGCAAAAGCATTTAAAAATCCGAGTTCAAAATCCATATAACAAAGCCACAGCAATATTCCCATTTGCTTATCTATTCATTAAAACCAAATTCAGAGGGGTTTGGGTTTTTTTTCTTTTGGTTTTGTTTTTTGTTTTTTTTTCTTTGCCTGTTGTATAGAAGCCTCTGCTATCACTTTACAGAGCTTAAATTAGAAAGTACTCCAGGATGAAATCTGGACATAAATCCAGCAATCCTGAAGCCTGCAGTGTTTAGATTTATGATTCTAGGTCAGGAATATGTGTTTTCATAACACACCCTTTAAAAGGATATAAATACAAATGCTCCAATACAAAAATATGAAAAATGACATGGTAGAAGATAGGTAAAACTATCTCTCACTTACAAACTGCTCTTCCTAGTTTACATGGAATGCTATAAAAACTTAAGAGCCTTTTATACACAGCACAGAACCTCAGCTTTTATCATATAAGCATCAATCTTCTTTCTTTGAAGTTGCCACAGTTGATTAGAATCTCAAAATAAATTTTCCTTGGAAGAATAATTTAACCTTTCCCATCAAAAATACACAGAATAACCATCATTTTAAGTGGGTTAAATGCATTATTACGTTTACCTGTGTGCAAGATCCACTGCAATAAAGACAAAAATGTAGAAAGGCCTCATCAGAGCAGTGATTTCATAAGTATCCAGTGCTTGGAAAGTGGCTGTTTCGGTGGCTGTGTTTATGATTAATGAATACTCTCCTATACATATGGTCACCCATCCAAACACAAAGATCACAACAGTTCCTCCAATGTTGCTATATAACAAGGTTATTCTGTTTGGCAGCAAATACCAAGTTCCCAGCCCACACAATACCCCTGCCAGAAGGGAGTGGAATACAGTGTTGATTATGTACTTCTTGCCAGGAATAATAAATTTTACTGTCTCTGAACCTACACAGCTGGAAAATTCAAACTCGTCTTCATCTGTCAGGGTATTCTGAATTTGCATTCTTTCTACTGTCACTGTTTTCTGCTTTGCATAGAGGTTTGTCATCTGGAGAGCAAGTGCAGTAACAAACATGAGCGCTCCCGACAGCGCTGCGGTGCAGAAGTCCTTCAGCACTCCCACCTGGTACAGGAGTGTTCCCACTCCTCCCCAAAGCCATGGTGTCAGGAAAAGGATGATCTGGTTCACATAGATGTAAGGAGGGGCACAGTAGCCTAATTTGAACCGGGGACCTCCCAGCACAGTCTGAGGGAAGCGCTTCAAGAAGAACTCCTGTTTGTAGTCATTGAGCAGGGGGACATCTGGCCCCATCCTCGTGCTCAGGAATGCTGGCTGGGGATCATCTTTCCTGTAGGAGAGCACAAAGGAATACATGGACACATTACTGATTCTGGAACTCAGAACCCAGGGAATTCTTGTGTCTTCTTTTTATTTACCGAGTTACAGTGGAATTCTGACGTGTCGTTGTTAGAATTTCCCAGAATACAACTACCAAGCAAACATCTATTTTAAAATGTGAGCACATTTTTTCATCTGAAGGTTGCAAATAAAAATATATAACCTGTTCTTGGGAGATAAAACCAACCCATCTCCACATCAGAATACCTTCCTAAAACTGACATTCTTCCCACCCAATCTGATTCCAATCACACCTTGCCACAGACCTCCAATTCCAAATCCTGTTAAGGATCTCTGTATACAGAGTCTGTGATTTCAGTGAACAGCCCCACAAGTGCAGGGACAGAGGTACACCAAGGTCCTAGTAAAAAAAATCAAAGCTTTATGCAATAAGGCTTTTCTACATAAATATGTTAAAGAATGCAAGTTAAAGAATGTAAGTAGAAGTATTACAAATTGTTTTCCACGTCAGCATTGTTACTGTCCTCCCTACACAGCCCAGCTGCAGGACAGGATCTCACTGTAAAGTAAAATAAACAGTTCACTTTCTGCTTCCTAAAACATATAAAATAAAAACACAAACAAACACAATACTTGTGACTTGTAGCAGAATCAGCATATATTCTTCTTTGTGCCAATGGAAGAAGCTGAAAGAAAGGAAAAAAAAAAGATACCTGGAGACATTTACAGTGACCCATCAAATAGAAATAGGTTTGAATACTCATTTAGAGAGGATCAGGCAATGTAAAAAGAATGAATGAAAGGCGGTAACTAAGATATTCAAATATAATTCTGTGCTACTAATCATGAAAGCAAGAAACTATGAGTGACAGGCTAAGAAATAGGGTGAAAAAACCAGCACAAAAAAAGCAGTGCCAATGTCATTAATAAGAACTCTAAAAAAGAGATGGTGTGCATTAGGAGATGTGCAAGGACAGAAATTCTGACTGACTTTCTTCCACTGGACCTGTACAATCTGATGAATACCCATTGCCAGCACTGGTGAGACATTAAAAATTAAACATTTGGCTGCCAGAGTCCTCAAACTACTGTGATCCCTTTTTGCTACAATACCAAACCTTTCTGAGCCCTTCTGAGAACAATTCACCCCATTTATTTAAACAGGTATCAGTCACTTGACTGCTGGTAGATGCTGGTCATTGAGGAATGAAGTTTGAAACACTGCAAATGAGATTTTTTTTATGCATTATAACGACTGAAAATTTACATTCTGCATCCACTAATCAATACACTCCACCATGGAAAGCAGGACCCCACAGGCTCTGTAACTACACTTTATGTAGGCTGTGGATTTTTAAAAAAAATTTTTAATAAAATACTGAAAACACAGGATTTTTGGTCCTACTATTTTAACCCACTGAAAGTTTCTTAAATGTAAGGAGAAGGCAGCAGTCAGTTCTACTGGAACTAATGGAAAAGACACATGTTGACAATGGAGAGGAGAATTCATCCCAGTCAGCTCAGGAATTTGAAAATGTAACAGTGACACACCCAACTAAAAACAAGTTTCAAGCGTAATTATAAAATATCACAATTCAGTCAATCTTATTTAGAAAAATAAGCACTGTTTAGAGGGTGCATGGGCATGGAGTTTAAGTTGCTGGGATAGTTACATGCAGTAGAAGATTTATAGGCGTGGAAATGACAGAAGCAGAGCTTAAAAGAAAACATAGAACCAAAAGGTGCAGAGTTTTCCTTGAAAAAATAGTTTTTGGGCAGCTATGTTTTTCTGCTTTGGGAAGGGCTTTTTGTTTCAAGTTCCAGTCTGCATTTCTGTTTGTCAGTTTACATTGCTAACCAAATGTTAACAAAACATTCCTCTTACAGTTTCTGTGTAAACAACAGGCATCTTTGTGTGAGACACAAGAATCTACGCACATAAACAATATAGTTCCACTTGGCTCTGCCCCAAAACGAGGTGAATTTATTTGCTGAAACTCGCTAACTATGGAAACTCTTCCCTCTGCTGCTCTCCTGGCTTCCAACTAGTCAGGTAGCACATCAGGGCTTCAAAGAAGGGCTCATCCATGCCTTATTCCTGTGCAAAGCCTTAGCAACAAGGCTCCACATATTTGTGAGTGTCTACAGGACCTGGCTCCAATACACATTCCTGACATACAGGCCTGGCCCCACTTGGACAACTTGCCTGGATACCCAAACAACCCTAACACAACAGTCTGTCATCACCGGGGGGATCCATGCCACTTGGATACTATCACAGCAAGGATGGAAAAAAGGCTTAAACACCATAAGTCACTTCACAAGTTTTCCCTGCAATAACCTCGTTATGCCCCTATGACAAAGGAAACAAAGCAAACCTTGCCACAAACTCAGGAATTCACAGTAGGGCACGAATTTTTGTCTAAATGAACACCATCCTTCATGTGGGCTGATGTTGGATCAGCTGAGTTTGGTTTGCTTTTATTTTTAGCAGATTACAGAGTATTTGTACAGCTGTCTGCCACCTAAGCAGCTGGAACACATAGGGCTTAAAAATCCTTACCTCGGTAGTCTTACAGGTGTTTTCATGAGATGATAAGTAAGGGTTACAAACCACCTGCTAGCCAAGCTGGAGGAACAGGTGGGAGGTGAAGGGGAGGCTGTGGCATCCCTGTCCCAGCAAATCCAGCACCCCGTGCCCAGCTGCGTGCCCGCACACCTGGGTAAAGATTCCCCGGACGAACATCCATGGCTAAAGACCCCACTGAGCTGCAGGCCAGCTTCCAGCCAGGAGCCAGGCAGAACAGGCTGCAAGCCCCTGCTCACCAGTGTTGATTCCATCCCCCGGTGAGACCGGGGACACAGCATTTTAGGACAACACATCCCATCCAGTTACGGCATGAGCATCCCGGGATCACCTTTGGGAAGGGTCGCTGGCCGCCTCCTCCCGAGCCACCTCCGCCCCTGACCAGAGGGGCTCCCACCTGGGCCACCATGCTTCTCACCCACCCAGCTCCCCTCACCTCTTCTGCAGGGACTAAATAAAAACACCCAACACCAAGCGAGTACAAAAAACCCCTCTACGGTCTCCGGGGGGCGTAAACCCTCGGCAAGGAGCCTCGGCGGGGATGGCACCTACCTGTGGCCCGGGCTCGGAGCGGGGCAGGGGCCGGCAGGGCACGGGGCCAGCCGGCGCTGGGGGGAGGAGGAGGAGCATGATGATGGCGGAGCGCTCCCGTTCTCTGCCCGCCCCTTTTTCCCGCCCCTCAGCCGCCGCCGCCATTTTGCCCGCCTGAGGCAGGCGGTGCGGCCGCGCTGCCTGCGGGAAATGGCTCCGGCGAGCCCCGGGCTGCTCCCTGCGCTTCCGCGGCGGGGTCGGTACCGGAGCGCTGAGGGGCCATGGTGCTCCCGCTCCCTCACGGCGGGCAGGGCCCCGCAGCGTCCCAGAATCGATCCGGGGGGGAAAGACCTCTGGCATGATGGAGCCCAGCCCATGGACGAGCACAGCGTGCCAGCCAGACCGCGGCACTGAGCGCCCGGCCAGCCTCCAGCCACCGCGGCTCCACCGCTGCCCTGGGCAGCCCATTCCAATGTCTGATCATCCTCCCTGGAAGAAATTCCTCTAATGTCCAACTTACCTCCCCTGGTACATCTTCAGACTGTGTCCTCTCATCCTGTCCCTTCGTCTCTGGAAGCAGATCCCGATCCCCACCTGGCTTCACACTCATGTCAGGGAGCTGAGAGCGAGAATGTCCCCGGCATTCTGACATCCCAACAGAATACCCCCCAAAGTTCCCTTGATCTTGAATATTAATAGCCTTTATGTATTAACTAATTCAAGACACGATCGCTGGTTTTAGACTCGGGTAGAACCAAATCCATTCTGTTTTCTTCGAGGTTAAGTCAAATTGAGCATTCAGTGGGAAACAAATATAAATCCGAATCCTGCAGTACCACTTCAAATTGCACTAGTTAAACATTTAGAATGTTTAACAGAGTCAGCACACACAATATAATTATTATCTAATAATACTAAAATGTATAATTCAATGTATTAACACCAGGGCACACGTGTCTACCTTAGTACCTAAAATAAATTCTGCTGACCTCCAGCTGTCTTTTTCTGATTTTCACACAATATATAGCTGGAAACATGAACTATCTCACTGAATTTAACAGGACTCCTAATCCTCTTACAATTGTTAGAACAATCACCTTGTAGATAGTTAGAAACAATTATATCCATTTTAATCTGAATACCTAATTTAACACACAAGCATGTGCTTGGAATTTTAGACAAAGGATTGATTCTAAGCAGGTCTTATCAGAAGCACCGTAACCTTTTCGTAGGTCTGTTAATCTTTATTTTTCAGAGATAATAAAAAGGCTGTTGGATTGGGGAATCCAGTGTAAAACCTTGGAAACACCACCAGAGGAAAATGACTCTTTGTCTTTATTGAATTTAAGTGTAGCTCAATGGCAGAGATGATTCCAGCCTCTTGGATAATAAATTTTAAAAAATATGGTTTTTTCACTAACCTTGATCTAATATTTTTTCCTCCTCTCTTTCAAATGAATCTGTTGCAATCCTATTAAAATTACTTATATCTCATAGGTATTCCAAGGTAAATAGCATCTCTCTGAAATTCCCTAAAGGTTGATAGCAGGTATTTACTTTTTGTTGTCAAGTTTCATCCTGTCCCAGTGTCCCAATTCAGTTCTAACTTTGTAAAGATGACAATTCTCTTCTGGAATATTTAAATCCTAAATAACAACAACAGAGTGAGGGAAGCAGGCGCTGGATTAATTTCTTTGCAAGCTTTGCCATTTGTGTTTCAAAACTCACAGAAAGCTCCTTCAAAACTCTGAGGAATAATTTCCTATATTTTCACTCTTGCTCAAAAGAATAAATCAGAATTTTAGTCGGTGCAAACTCTAAGCTACTGGTGAAGGGAGCATAGTAATTTATTTCTCTTAAGAGTTCTAAGAACTTTATTCTTCTTACCCTTGCTAACAGGGTAAACTGTTCCAGGTAAATTCTGCTGACCTCCAGCTGTCTTTTTCTGATTTTCACACAATATATAGCTGGAAACATGAACTATCTCACTGAATTTAACAGGACTCCAGATCTTCTTAAAATTATTATACACATAAACTATTTCCAGATTTGGGACTTGGTTTTGGCTTGCTTATATTCAATTTGTGAATAGTCCATTAGTCCTAACTCCCTGAATAATAATATGAACATTTCCATATTTTTAATGTTGACTTTGTTTGGTCCAGCTGCAGGTACAGATATTTTTCTTACTGACCTTTCTTCTCTTTAAAGATAAACCAAAAATTTTTTTTTTCTGTTTGGAAATGCATCTTCGTGTGCAGCTGTAAGGGTAGGGGAAACAGATGCTTTCTTCTAGTTATTGATTATCAAGAAACAAAAAGCTTGTAGGAAATTTCTTTTAAGAGATTTACTGCTAGAGGAAAAAAAAAGTTTACTTTCAAATTAGATAATGGAATTGTCTTTTTCCTGATGCCCAAAGTTAATTATTGTTTTATTGCAATCTGCAGGCTGGCATTTCCAAAGGGAGGGTGTCAGAGTGAAATCTGACTCTTTGTTTTGCTCAATCTGTCCTGCATCCTGCAGGGAACCCATCCTGTGTCTGTGTGTAGGTTTCTGGAGATGTGTGTGTGCTGGATGTGTGTTATCCGTGACTACTTTCCTGTGGCTCCCTTGGAAGTAATGCCTTTTGACAACGTGGCCGTAGGCTGGCAGAGGAGCTCACTCCTTTCTGGGTGACTTTGTCCCTTTAAAATAAACTTTAGGAAAAGGTATTCCATTCGTACATGTGGAAGATACCCATGTTTTCCCAGAGGGGAAGGCTTTTGTTGACATTCCTGAGCAACCATCAAGAGTTCCAGGGTAACATCCATGTAATAAGTTTTAGCAACTGAAGTATCAGCTCTCTTTCAGGTGCCCTTCCTGCATGGCAGCTAAATATATGCTTCAAGTAATTTCAGTATTCCTACCTAGCTCTTTTTTACAACATTAAAACATGAGAGTATTTTTCATCAATTTAACTTTGTGTGTAATGTGGTTTGGATTTTATAAGAACTGTGTTCTTCAGATGGAGGATAAAACACTGAGTTTGCAGATTTCTGTTTAATTTGTAGGATATTCTTAAAATCAGGAGCTTTGAGCTAAATTCTTTTTGTTGTTTAACATGGTAAGGTTTTCCTTTTTTTTCTTCTCTTCGCCTCTCATGCTGAAAACATCTTGATTATGGAAGCAATCTAGTTAAATATTTTATGTTTTGGGAAAGACTCACTTCTCTTGGAAGTCTCTTTCAATTGCTTTATTTTGAGAATCTGTCACTGATCTGAGGAGAAAGGGACAGAGAGAGAATTACAAATCACGAATTTTCGTACGACTGGAATCATAAGTGACAAGCCAGGATTGACTATGGGATATTCTGCATCTTTAGTTTGACAGGGTGCAACAGTCCTGTGGCCATGCAGCCTTCACAGTTGTCATTTATACCCCAGTGCCTGGCCACATGGATGTTGTGGATATAAACAGAGACAGATCATGTGGGAGACTGCTCCAGCAACACACAAGCTCTTACAGCTGGAGCTCCAGGACACTTTGTAGCTTCCAGTGGAGTAGGAATGTTTGAATCACCAACAAGGTAGCGTGTCCTGTGTCCTTGACCACTTCACCCAATTAAAAATGGTCATATACACACTTGCTGCTTGTTAAAACTTGGCTCCACTGTCCAGCATCCAGCTTCTCAAAGAGTTAAAAAAGTATTCTTGACCAAGAAAATTCAGAGATCTCAGTGCAACATTTGGGCTTTGTGGGAATGAAGGAGGTGTCTCTGGAGGGAGTTGGATGCTCATTAAGTGTAGAGCTGCTGCGTTGGTCATCAGGAAACATCTCTCCAGAAGCAGGTCTGAGCTGCTGGTTTGTGATAGTGCAAAAAGTGCCTTGGTCCACTCAGAACTGGGATGTTCTGGCAGGGCTGGTACCTGCTTAAGGAGGAATGAAAAGCAGTGGTCTGGTGTCAGGAACCGCCTTGTTGAGGGGGGCTAGTGGCCCACCCCAAGAGGAAGGAGGCCAAGGACCTCCTTAGCTCACTGTGCCACTCCTAAAAGATGTCCTAACCATGAAGCTATGGACAAGGCTATGGAAGAGCCACTTCCAGCTTTGTAGTGAAATCAGACTAGAGAAGGAGCCTGATCTCATCCCTCAATCACATTTCCCTTGTGTGCCTGACTTAAAGTATTAATTAGTCCTTACCTGTTGTTTCTAATTGTGTCTTCAGAACAGCAGCCCAGGGAGGGAAGATCTCAGTGTGAAGACTCTCCTGTGAAATTCCCACAATATTGAGGAGTTCAGCTATGATTCCTTGGTATACACCAGAATCATCTCTTGCCCCTACAGCATTATAGACTATTAGGTTCCACATGGAGGAGGATTCCCAGCCAACCATCCAAATCCTCCCCAGGAGCAAAGCTGGACCTTCACAGCTCTTTTTGGTGGCAATATTGAACTGTATCTTAGACAGTAGAGAAGCATTTTGGGTAAACTGGTTGCTATTGTGAAGAGCCATGGACACACCTCTGAGCCTGTCCAGGTCTGTCCTAAGTAGTAAAACAATATACAAAAAGACAGAAATGGTAAAGTCCTGTGCTGTGCTGATGCACAGCACACTGCAATACTGTTAATTAATTTTTGTTAGTTTGATGTCCAGTTTTTCCTACATGGGTTTTGATCTAATCTTGCAGAAGTCTAAAACTCTCCCTTTTTTCTTTTTATGTGCAAGTACATTTAGAAGAGATTTTCATAATTTCTTTGTGTTCAGCTTCTCTAATAAGATTGGACAGATTCTCACAGTTTCTGTTGCTAATATGATTCCTGGCAAATAGAGCAGAAGGTTCGGGAGAACAAAAGAAGTGATCTAATTTTAGTAATGGTGCAGACTGAGTCTGTCATTTTTCTCTCTCTTTTATCCTGCTACCCTTTCTGAATGTCAGAACCTCTCCCTGCACTGCCTCTTTTCAGTTTGAATTGAATTCTTGTTCCTCGTCAAGGACTGGGCATGATGAGTTTTTAGATACTCCTCTGAACAGACACTGAGTATTTGAGAGGCTGATCAGGGAAATTCTGACTTGTCACAGGTAATTTGCTAAGAATGAACCACTTCCAGTGAAGCTTTTTTGCAGATTAGACCCTCTCATATCTGAAATTTCACTTAATATGTGTGTCATATTTCTATTCTCCATTTTAGATCTTAAATTGAAGTGTGAATCTATTGCAGTGTGAAGACAATAAAGGAATTTAGTTTCTGAAAGACAAAGAAGGTTGCATTTAGTGCAACAGATCTACTCAGTTTGTGAGGTGCTCAGATCTCGGTCCAGTGAAAGTCATTAGTTTGTCTATAATTCAAGTGTGAGAATTTCTGTAGAAGCCTTAACATAAAACATACTCTTTCAAAGGCAATGGAAATACAAGCATGTTTTAAATTAAATACGTGCTTATAAACTTTTCTAGATTTAGATCTCAGAGGATTGTTCTAGTGAACAGCAATTATACTTGTCTTAGTCAGCCTTTATTCTTGTGCTCCTGTTTTGGATGTGAGAAATAAACAGGCTGTGTATGCAATTTGGAGGATGGCAATTATAGACATCTGATGTGCAGAACTCGACAAGAAAGCAAAGAGTAAAGAATAACATGTTTTGAAGTGAAAATTGCTTGAGCAGTAACAAAATGCAGAGGACGTCCTTTGTTGGATGTTTATTGAGTGTGCTACAAAAACACCAGTGTTGTTGGGAATAAATTATAGTTCAACATACAGAGACATAATGTATTACAAAATGAAAAATAAAGCCAAGCTAAAGATTAATTTTGTTCCTGAGCAGGTCTACTTAATTAACCATGGCAAACATGATTAAAAACGTGCAATAATTTTTCAAAATAAATAATTCCGTAGCATCTAGCTCCAGTTTATTTCATTTCATGTCATCTGTATAGAAGGGGGTAGACAAGCATTGCAATTGAATCTTTGAAACCTACAACCATATGATGATTGATGTAACAGACCACACTAATAGATCTAAAAATGGACTGTGGAATACACTTGATGTACTTTAAAATAGTATTTTTATCTGTCTTTGCAGATGAAATAATTAGGTAGACCTTCTTCCCTAACTTACATGATGGACTTAAAAACTAGGCTGAATGATTTTGAGATGTGAGGAGTGTTGTTTCTTAGTTTGTGTCTTTAGGAATGATGCTTTTTCTGAAATTGTTAGGCCTGAAAAAAAAAAAAAAGAAAGCTTAAATGTATTCCATGAACTGGAGGTTGAAAGAGCCCTCTACCAAACAGGCAAAGCTGGCAATGAAATCTCCCTTATCAGGATCAAACAGCTCATCATTTAGCCTGGAAACGGAAGGGAGGAACCATTCTTTCTCCATTCCTGTTTTCCATCCATGAAGATGGAATGGTTGGCTTGGATGGTTCCACCCAGAAGCTCAGCTGCCAGCCCACCCCTTCAGCAGTGTTCAGCCTTGCTTATCCCTTACCTTTTCCTGCTCTGGTGCCTGCCCATTACTCCCACTCCACCTACAGCCACGGAATAGCACAGTATTTCTGCTGAAATGAATGTTCATGAAACGCTTCTCCTCCAGGGGCTGGGTGGCAGACTAAAAATGAGCAGGGGATCTGAGGGCTGCTGACAGTTTTCCCCAGATTACAGGTAGGCCAGGTCTGCCAGGCCTCTCTGTTGGCTGCTCTGGAGCCATCTCCGTAGTTCTTTCCTATATCTGGCATTTGTTTGCCACGGAGTGATTTTCTGGCTGGGCTAAGGCATCTGTACCCCTTTTGGTGGAGCAGATCCAGTGGCACAGGCTCAATCCCTGTTTCAGCCAGCCCCTCCCACTGCTATCACATGCAGCTCTTATCAGGCTGCTACTACTGTGGCTAACAAAGTTGATGTTCTCGAGGCACACTGAGAAATCTGGCACCCAGCCCTCGGCTAGAGCTCAGATTCTGCAACAATAATGTTTATGTTGGCAGCCCATCGAACAGAAACTCGCGTCCTCTCCAGCTGACTGGTGTGATTCTAGCAATTAATTCAGCTTTTCCAGTCACAAAAGTTTGTTGATACAGCTTGTGGCTCTTCCTGCTTCCAAACACATCAGTAACTTGGAAAAAAAACTGGCTCGGCAGTCACAGAATCATAGAAGTGTTGAGGTTGGAAGGGACCTTTGGAGGTTGTCTAGTCAAGCCCTGTTCAGAGCAGAGTCAACTTACAACAGGTTTCTCAGGGCTATGTCCTCTCAGATTTTCAGCATCTCCAACTCTGGGCAACCTTTTCCAGTGTTTGATTTCCTTCTCAGTATAAACTTCTCATATTTAAATGGAGTTTCCTCTACTGCACTGCATGTCCATTGCATTGCCTTTTGTGCTCTCACTGAGTACCACAGAGAAGAGGCTGTGTTGTAATTTGAGTCCTAAAATGTTGTGTTTGTAGCATTTATGTTTAAATGATAGCAATGCTGCCCCAAAATAAACATGTGTAAATGGAATCCTCTTAGTTATGAATGAACCACTTATATTTCTATTTATGTGTATTTATGTGACTGAAATTCATAGTTTCCTTTGTATACTGTTTTATTCTTCATGGTTGGTCTTTTCAGCAACAAGACCTCACTGTCTCTGCCCTCAGCTTACCAATGGTGAGAATGCAGAGTATCCATCTGGTTTCCTGAGTACAGAGGATACAGCAAAATGCTGGTTGTGAATTGTCACTGACTGGGATTCCCCTCAGATTGCCAAGTGTCCTGAATATGTCCAATTTGTTTTTTGCCTTTATCATGTTGCATGCTATTTTGGGGTAGAAGGACCTAAAGCCTAATAGAACTGTCTGAGAATTCCTGGTTTTTAGCTTTGCTTTTGCCATTCATATGGGACAGTCACTGATTCGTGACATGGATTTACACCCATCTGTGAAATTAGTTTCTTTGTGCTTTACCTTGAATCCAGACTTTCCTGTCTATATTGGATGGCTCAGATAATGCACTAAAGACATTGAGAGCACAGTCCTGGTTTATGGAAAGTCAGTAAGGAAGATGCTTTTGTGCTGCCTGTATTTTCAAGCATTTGGAGATCAGGAAATCCAGGCCTGTTCTTTTATCCACACTGAGAAACTTAAGCACATTCAGAATCCTCTACCTGCCTTTCTTTACCCAAACTCACTGAGTAATTTTTAACATTAACATAGTTTACTTTTTAAATTTTACTTCTCTGGTTTGAAATGTCTTTGTTTTCTTTCAGGTTCTATACTGCAAATTTATCAATCATACCAAAAGTTATGTCAAAAAAGTGTGGGACTAGAATAACAATGTTATAAAGGAGGTGCAGTAGAGAAAGCAAGTAGAAATGATGTTAAAATTAATTTATGATATTTACAATTAATCTGCTCACTCCTAACTTGACTGTTGGAAAAGTTCAGGGTAGAGGATCTTCATGGCATGGTCGTACGAATCTCTTTGGGTTCATGAAAATCAAGGCAGCACATTTTAACCCCTCAGCTCCATTCCTTGCATGGCAGGACATAGCCCAGTGCCTTGCCTGGGGCTGCCTTGCTCTCTGCATTCCCTGCAAGTGCAGTTCCCCACGCCTTCCCTTCAGAATGCTTCAGTTGGAAGGGTGGAAGAATGGCCTTGAGTTTAAGATCCTGGACTGAGATGCATCCAGGCTAAAATAGTAAAAAAAATGTTTTCTTTAAACGAATGTGATTTCTTGTGACCTCTGTAAATATGCTAACTCCAGCTTTCCCCCTGCAAATCCGGTACTGTCCAACTAAGTTGGCTGGATACCAGGTAGTAGGAGGGTAAACATAATTATTAATAAAAAAACCCCAAATCCTGCTTCATGGACAGAGCTCATCTCTTCTAAGTAGCTCAGAGTAGTTTCAGAAAGCATAACCACAGTCACACAGTGTTTAATAAGCCCTGTTAATTCACACTTTCCCCTCCTTTTAAAACTTCCATTTCGGAGTCAGATGAGTCACTACAATACGGGTTTTTTCCCTTCTGCAGCTCACACATTGTCCCGGCTCTTGGCAGCAGCCCTGGGAAGCCGCGCTGGTGAATCCGGGTCCCCCGCTCTCCCAAGGAAGCTCCCCTGAGCGGGTCCCTGGGATTAGGCAGGAAGCAGAGGTTTTAATGAAGCAGACTCCATTCTTCCAAGGGGTGAAGGGAGGTAAGGGAAGCTCCTGTTGCTTATGTGATTATTGCTAATTACTGTAATTGAGCGTCCTCATGACAGGAATATTTGGTGCCTGAGGTAAAGCTTGTTTGCTTCCATTCGTTTTTTCAGCTGTCTCGTGGTGCCCTCTCGAGGCAGGACAGCAGCCCCTTTATTCCCTTTTTTACAGCTGCAGCTGCAACACGAACTGGAAACGCAGATGCTGGTGGAGAAGCTGAGAAATTGCTGTTTGCTGTGAAAAAACAAATTAAAGGTGCTCTAAATCCATGCAAAATCAGTGGGGTTTTTTTATTCCCATTTATAAAAGCACACTAGTCTCTTTGTTTCCATCTTTTCCATGACACCCAGCACTTGAAAGGACGTGAAAAGCACAGGGGATGCTTCTTTGCAGATGCTTCTTTGTACCCTGAGGCCACAAAGGTGCATTTCCCTGGAGCGTGAACCAGCAGATCATACAAGGTTAAAGGCTATTTCCATGAAGGAAGGGAATGCATTTCCCACAATGTGCTCTTGTGCCCTTGAGGCAAAGCACAAAATGCATCAGGAAATGCTGATGTGTTTGGATATTAAAGTGGATTAGGAAACTTGACACAGAAGGAAGGCTGACCTTAGGGCTCAAGTCAAACAGAGGGAACTGTGCTTGTGAGGGAGGTCTGAGAGTGAGATGCTGGTCTTTCCAGCCTGGAGGAAGCCAAATGCCTTGGGTGTCATCACCACCTCACTGTGAAGCACTGCAAACTGTTGGTTTCTCTTTAAATGTGACTATTAGATGCGTGGCCTTCAAATATCTCTTTCCAGGTGACAGCAGATTGTCCTTCCAAGAATGCTTCATCTTAAATTCATCAAGGAGCAAGGACTGGCAATACACTGGGTCTTGAAAAGGCAGTGAATTAATCAGTTTTGGTTTGGACTGGGATAGAGTTGATGCTGAGTGTTTGGGGCAAGGACATCCAGTTTGAGAGATGAGAACACTATGGTGCTGATTTATTAAAAATATTCTTTTTCTAAACACCTCTGCTACTTGTAGATAATTTTTGACGGGGATAAATTTAAACAGATGCTGAGCAATGTGCTGGATCTGAAGGCATAAATCCTCTCCCCAGAGCTGCAAATTTAAGGCTCAAGGCTGTGGTTGTGTTGAAAAGTGACTTCTGGGCCCAACAAGGGGTAAGGTGTTAATAAAACCTTTGTTCACTGCTCCAAAAGGGAACAGCTAAATGTGGTTTGGGGTTTCTGCCAATTTAACTCTTATTCCCATTGCCACAAATGCCACTAAGAAACCTCTTAACATCTTATTAAAGATCAAGAATGAAAAACAATTAATACTCTTCATTTTAAATACTGGAGTTAAATCAAAAGCTTTAATTTTTCAAACATTATTTATTTCTTTTCCCTTTTTCTAGACTAGGGGCTTTGAAGAAAATTCACATTTTATGTGGAATTTACTTTCTTCTTGTGGGGAAAGAAAACCTTAGCTTAAATGGTCTAAAACTGGCACTGTCTTTAATATTAATGGAGTTTTATTTTCTCTAAGGTGAAAATTCAGGTGTTCTGAAACCCCTCCAAACACGTGCTAACCTGGCTTGTTTTATTATGTCCTTCTCTTTGGTCTGTTGGGCTCTGTCCATCTGTGGTTTCTCCCCCTGTTGTCATCAGCAGGAACCATGAGCAGCAGCACATTCAGACCCAGGAGTGGACAGAATTGCTGTGGCAATTGAAATAACAAGCAATAACAAAAAGCTATGGAAAAATAAGACAACATTAAATAATTATCTCCTCTTTATATTTCTTCAGCAAAGAAGGGAAAAAGGGAGCTGGCTTCTGTCTGCAGTCCTGCCTTTCACTGTGCTGTTAGGGAATCAGAGGCCACTCAATACATGGTTTTGGAAACCCTGTGAGTGAGTGTGAGGTGGTAGGAGGTGTTGGTTTAGGGCCATCTCCACATGACATTATTGTATTATCTTGAGAACAGGGAAGAAATGAAGGAGAGAGGTGTCAGGGGTGCCTGGGTGTTCTGGTCAGGACAGGATGTCTGGAGCATCAGGGTCACACAGGTCCCATGGTGTTTAAAATCAGGCTGGCAGAATATGTTGAGATGACAATAACATTCCCTCCTGCCCTCCTACTCTCTGCTGTCCTCTGTGCCACCCCCTCATCTAAGGAAAGGTGGCATCTTTGTTCTGGTAGAATTAACTAATCAAAATATGCTGTTGGTGATTTCAATTATGAATGTTCCCTCCCATTCTTAAAATGTTTTCACTTGTTTTCTTGGCAGGATCTTGAGGATCTCTCCTGAGAGCTCCTTTCACATAGATATGCACAGAATGAATAGTTTATCTCCACCTCCTGCTGACTTTCATGAATAATTTGATGTAAAAAGCTAAGTTGGACTTCTGCTGTGTCGGATAACTTGGGAGTACCAGCTTCTAATATTCTAGCCACAGACAGAAACAGATTTTCTAGTTGTAGAGGACAAAGTGGCCTCTCTGGTTTCCATTTGGTTCAAATACCTAACCTTTCCCTCCTTCACAACTATAACCAGGCTCATTTGGGCTTCCAAAAAAATGAGAGAGGCTTTGTAGGCTTCTAGCTGACAGAACATCCCTTGTCAATGAAAGCTCTTTATGTGGACAAAGAAGATTTAGTGGGACATATGACCATGATTTTTACAGTTTCTTGTTTGCCTCCCAAGGTATATGCCAGAAAATCCTGTGGTCGCTCCTGAAGCTGAGCAGCTCATTTTATGGACTGATTTTTGCTGCCCACTCTCACTGAAGGCAAACAGAATTGCTTATCTGAGTAATGTCACACATGTGCCTAAATGATTGCAAAAGACTGAAAGGAGCTGGGAGTAGAAATAATAGCACTACTTCATCTCTCACAGAGCAGTGCCAACAAAATAATGAAGCCATGTGAATAAAGAACCAACATCATAATCAAGCTCTAACCATTTTTGGAAAATTAGCACTTCTTCCATAACAGTCACGGTTGCTGGGAAAATGGTACAAAATATTAACTGTCAGGTTAAGCACACCTTAATCAACATGTGCCAAGGCCCACTGATGTGTCCTCAAACCTGTTACTTAAGTACTTGTTAAGGCCCATTAAATAAACAAAATTTTAAAGCTTAATAGCATAAACCACATAAATAACATAAAAGAGCCATAATGATTGAATGGGTGGGTGTTTAGCCCTTCTTGATTTAAAATAGTGAAGTGAAAAATGTTGGAGCCCTTGAAGGTGATTTTGAAGACGAGGAAGTGACTGTGCTACACAAACAGCAATCAGAGACAATTAAGAGAACTGGGACAAGTGCCTCATTCTCCCCGCAGACTGCATGGGAAATTGCACTTTACATTTCAGTCTCATTGCATTTTCAAATAAGGCCCCCAGCTATGTCATTTTTCGAGTCCAACTCAAATCAAAAGATATTGCTTAAAATCTTCCTATTACTCCAGAAGTAAAAGGAATGATTGTCTATGCTGATGAGCCTGGAAGATTGTCTTGGAAAGAATTTGACAGTTTTGTCTCCCAGTCCCATTATAATGTTATTACTGCCCTGAAGAAGGCTGACAGAGGCTGAATGTCAGTGTGAGTATGAGGGTAGTTGAGGATGGCTCTGTGCTGCTGCAGATTTTGTGTTGTTTCTCTGCAGAAACAGCAGAAAAAATGCTCTATGCTGGGCATGTGTTTTCTCTTAAAGCTTAGTCTGATGAAGAATCTCAGCGAGACCCTATGTTAACAATACAACACAACATGCAAGCAAGCTCAAAAAAACCCTCATAAAAATGGAATGAATTAAAATAGGGAAATTTGAAAATAATTATCCATGTCTAATTATAACCCTGTGCCTATACAGAAAGCACAACCCACCAGAGGTACTTTTAAAAGAACTTTCTGTTAAGCATGGGAAGTGTTCCAGTACATGATTCAGAAATTTCCTCAAGTGAATGGTCCCACTTTCGCAGCCTTATCCCCACAGATGGGAGTACACTGGTCTTGCAGAGCTGTGGCAGCTGATCAGGTTTGCCACAGTAGGTGATGGTGCCCAGGAATGAGCCCTGCCCTCGTCCCTGGCCCCTCAGGGGGAGCCAGTGCTGGCCCAGCCACTGCTGGCCCAGCCACTGCTGCTGCTCCGGCACAGGTTGGAGTGCAGAGGGAAGCAGGAGGACCTTGCATCCATCTGACTGCCCAACAAACCTTCCCTTAAGCAGCCCTGATGCCTCTGCTCACTGTCGTGGAAGCTGTGAAATGGAGGAGCTGTGGTGCATCCACAGAAGTGATGCAAGCTTTGCCTTACAGCAATTTTCCCATGGAATTATCTGTGTCAATCTCATTTTACTGTTTCCTTTGCACAGGGCACTTTTTTCTTTTAAAGATTTTAACTTAAACTCCAAGTAAGCTGCTCCCGTTCCCCTGTTTCCCTCTGATGACAAAGGGACAAAGGCAGAGATTCTGGGTTGAGATATGTTGCTGACAACAAACATCAACGGGATGAGAAATGAACAGTAATGGCAACAATATTTATAAAAAAAACAGTCTAAGAAAGGGTGATTTACGCACAAAGGGTGCTCCATTACCTCAATGCAATTCCACGTGGCCACTGAGACAAAGACAAAATGGTAGATATTTCCACAGCCTGGGAGGTCCTTCAAAACAGGGAGCTTTTTTCAGCCACATGGCATCATACACATCACAGTAATCCATCAGTCCTATTGCAGGAATGCTGATCTGTCAAAGCCATCAGGTCTGTGTGTGAAAATACACCCCCGTGTGATGGGGCGAACCAGATGGAAACTGAGCATTGCATCAAAGTTAGGAAAGTGTTTGACTTAATTGTTTTATTCAGCAGAACTGTTTGCTCTTTCACCCAGGGCTGAGCCAGCAGACTGAAGTCTTTGCTTTTGCTGGTTGCAGAAACAATTCAGTTCGACTTGGAGATCCAGGCTGTGCCCCCTTCTCATCACCTGGGAGAAAAACTAGGACAGCTCTAAATGGAAATGTTCATTTATAATGCTAATTAATAGAAAGTTAGTCTAAGATCCCTCCACTCAGATACAATCAACTCTGCATAAACAAGGTCATAATCGAAAACAAGAATGTAAACCAATTATTGTCAAATTAAAGATTCAAACTTCTATGTTTCACTCTGTAAAAAATGTCTGAGAGATAAATTACGGTTACAGTGACACTCTGGCTCTTGCTGTCCTCAATCCAGAACATAAACTACTCATATCTCAGAAAAAAAAAAAGCAATGTTTTGTTGCCTAGTGATGGTTGTAGAGCAAATATGCCCACTGATATTAAGAGGAATTTATGAAGGAAATAGTCTGCTTCTGAACCAGGGATTTTAGAAGTAATTATTAATTGTGATGGTCTCAAGAGGAAGCCTTTCACAGGGTGGGGTCAGAAAGCACCTCCAGCAAGATCATTCACATATGGAGCTATGTAAAAGAAAGAAAAATACTACAAACTCATGTTCTCTGCACTAAGAACTTTATCCCAGTCCCCAGAACTGCAATGGATAATCTCTCTAGCAGAAATTAATTTGTTTTGCTGGGACTTCCTTCGAGCACAGTACTGCTCAAATGATGTTTGCAAATTTTGGTCCTAACCTGCTTGTTTTAAACCAGCTTTAGCAAAATTACATTTAGGGCAAGTTCTTGTCATAATAAGACCAAGAGAATTTTTGTGATTGAGTTTTCAAACTATACAACAATTCTTTTGTTATGCATTCGTGTACCTCAAGTATGTAACTCCTAAATGGAAGAAACACATTTATGTACCTAAAAATCATGTATATGAAAATCCAGTATTTACTGGTTTATGTTCACTAGTATCTCTATGGCTCTGCATCAACATCCCTCTGTCATTTTCTGAAACAGAGCCGAAAGGCCAACAGGAGCGAGATACCAACCTGAGATAGCAGTCTAGCAAGGAAGGCAGTGCTGTCACTGCACAGGGACTTGGAGCAGAAGAAGTGACACTTGCAGTTGCTGAAGCTGTCAGTCCCAATCCGTGTTGCTTTGGTACCCTGGGTAAAGACTGGGCCAACCTGAAAGCTGGCGACACGCCACGCAGACAGATGGACACAGTGGTGAGCAGCAGAGACCGTGCTGGAGCAGCAAGTGGGGGTTCTGAGGGCAGCATTCCTAGCTAGGAGACTCCAAACAGCTGGCCAGCCTGAATTTTTTACAAACAATTCATGTTTTAGGAAATGCTGCAGTTTGTTTGGTTCTGGGTGATGTTACACACTGAACAAGCCGGAGATAGGGAGAGGTATTGTTATTTAATGTTGGCAAATATGGCCTGAGCTGCACAAAGAGAAGGAAGTGAAAAAGGGCATTCCCTCTGAGCCCTGGAGAGAGTGAGGATGAGAAATGAGAATAGAATTTTCCTGCATTTTTCTGTGACAGGGCAAAACAGATCCCACACACATCCAGGCAGAGCAGCAGAGGGAGTGTCAAAGCTGCACATGGGAAATGGGGAGGAGAAATCTCACCCTGGATTCAGAGGCTGAAATTCATCATAAACTCACACTTCAGCCTTCCTCTCCCAAGAGGATCAGTGTTAGGATAGGAGCCCAGTGGGACAACTCCTTTCCTGGGACAAGGGTAGACATAGGATGACTTGAATTTTTATTACAAACTGAAACCCAAAGGTGAAAATTGGATACCAGTGCATTTCTTTTTTTTTTTTAAATAAAATAGTTTAGAGGAGTTAATCTGTATTTCTAATTTTAAGCAGCTTATGTCCTTGGACAACAAACTTTAAACAGTTAAATTAAATAATTCAAAGATAACTAAATATTAGGCTGCTCTACTGGAATTTGAATGGATGGTCCTCACATGCATCAGCATCCATTTCTCTTAAAATATTTCATCCCTTCTTTTTGCAAAAGGGGAAGAGTTTTCCCAGGCAGATACTTTATCTGGACTGCACCATATTATGTTTTTCAATAATCAATCCAAACTGCATGTCAAACACCTCTTCTACTCAATTTTCTTTAATTGAGTCCTTATTTACTTCGTATTCCTGGGTTGCCTCATGTTTCTTTGCCAGCAGGATGCATATTGGGCAATCAGGTCATTCCAGGTTGCTCTTGTTTTTGTTACTCTTGTGAACTCAGTTTATGCTTAATCCTGAGAATAACAGGCATAAAGGCCAACAGAAAAAAAAAAAAAAAAAGATTCATCCAGTCAATATCATGTGCAGTCATAGAGTTAGAATGAGTGAAGAGATTGATGAAGGGCAAAAGCTTCTAGTTTTTGGAATTGGTTTAGGTTTGATAAATTAGAAACCTATTATGAAGTTGTTGCAAGAACATATTATAAGTTTCTCTGTGTGCAGCTTGCAAGAAGAAATTTTCCATGGGAGAACATCCTTTTGCTGTCTTTTTACTCTGTATAAGTTTTCTATAAACAAAATCTTTGTGTTGTTTTTCAAGAACATTTTAAATTCCTCTCACTGTCTCCTAGCAAAGTTCTATTTCAACTTATGAGGTGAAGGACTGGTATCTTTCTGATATTGTAAGCATTCTGAGATTTTTGTACAGAGCAATGAAGAAAAAGCATCTGAGCTCTGTACCTGGGCACATTATAGCCCAAATACTTATGATTATGAAGTCATTTTAAGAAATCATATTTAGCCTTCTGAAATTATTGTCAAGAGTCCTTTGTTATTGAACGGACCACAACAATATGAAGTAAGATCACTGATTTACTGCTGGGCTTTGTCTTTGGGACAGCACTTCTAGTTCCATCTCAGTTCATTCTTCCATATTCCCTGGCCACTGCAGTTCCCCCTTAAAGGTAACATGCACAAAGGCTGGGTGGTGTATTCAGGATGTTTGGATGACCAGAGGCCCAAGACCACAGCTTTCAGCAGAGACCTTATCTAATTGTTGGCCTTATCTTGGCTGCAAAGAGCAGGCACAGACCATTGTGCACCACCAGCAGAGAGGACAAAGCTACCACCATGACCCCAGCTCTAAGTCGGTGTTACAAAGGAGCGAATCAGGATTTAAGTCCACCTCAGTTTTTTTAAGGTCACTGATTCTCTTTAAAGAAACAAAACAACATGCAGACTTGTGTGCACACAAACACACACACTTAATAATTAAAAGAATTAACACGGGAATTAGTTTGTGTTGCAAACCAAGAGACTGTTGTTAAGTGGAAATTTGCCATATGCTCTCCAACACTAGACACAAAGAAGAACCATTTTACCACTTAAACCTCTGTTTTGCTGTAGAATTGGGATGCCCAGTGCTGTTGATTGGCTCGTTTAAAGAGCATTAATGTTTGTTGTGGGGTCTGTATATCAAGGATATCAAGGTTACGTAGAAGAAGTTTTTGGAAACTCTTTCTCTCAGGCTGCTGAGCTTTTATTTTGAGGAGAAAGTAACACAAATAATAAAAGACAGAGGTGCCAGTGGGCTTAGTGTAAAGAAGACTTGGAGGTTTATATTTCTTTCCCTTTTTTTTTTAACAGTCCAACAGTCCAATTATGTACCACGTAGCAGCAACTGGGCTAACACCAGCCATATGATGGAATAGCTTGTAATCCGGTTGTGAGTCTAACTCCATGAGACAGACTCCAAGTAGATGAGTTTTAAATCTCCTTAGAATTAAGAAGGGTTTGGCAACCAAATTAATTGTTTTGGAAAAATCCTGCTTTATGGATCATGAAGAGGATAAAAAGGGAAAAAACATGTCATCTGTAGTGGTTAGTCAGATGTTCTTTTGGAGTTACAGCGATTTCCTCTCTAATTCCTCTTCTTGTTGACATTCCTGTTAAAAGAATAATGAGCACCGTGTTCGTTGCCTTAGCGCTGCTCATCCCTGTGTACATTACGGAATCTTTGCATTAAGCCACCCAAATGGATTGAATCATACCGTGAGGCAGACACTGAAAAAACAACTGCACTCAGCTGCGAGCACGCATGAAAGCCGCGTATAAACTGATACAAGCGGCGGTAATCGCCGGGACCCTGCACAGGAGTTTGTTTGAAAGCAGTGCCAGGGCCTGGGCAGCCAGGAGAGTGCCTGGCTCTGCTTCAGCAGGGCTGAATTATTTCAGGTCTTTGGGTTGTTAATATTGATGCAGTTACCCTTTTACCAGGGAGGTTGTGATGCTTTGGAAAAATGTGTTCCATGCATTATTAACGCCATGTTTAAATAATGAGAGACAATTAAACGATTGCTGGGTGATAGTTTCCCAGGTGTATTCCTGTTTTGTATATTTTGTAGATCTATACTGTATTCTCACAGAGAATACAGAATTACTTAATTACCCTGTGCTTTTACAGTGTTTTGGTAAAAAGTAGGTGTGCAAATAAAGGTACTATTATTTCACAGGTGGCATAAAAGCAGCTTCATTAAGGAGCTTGGTACTAATAGTCCTTTAATTCAGAAAGCCAGGAGATGATTCTTCACATGGTACATTGAACAGTGAAATTTGCCAATTTTGACTTGATTTCTATGCTGCTAAACTACCCCACATTCATTTGCTTCAGCTTTAAGCCCTTCCATTCTCGTATTCTCTAGCCCTGGTTACAGAATTGCAGCTTGCTTTTCACCTATCTCCTAACAGTTAACATGGATGTCTGGGTCCAGCCCATTGTTCCAATTGTATATAGTTTAAAAAGCTCTGCAGTATTTTACTCTTTTCATTATATCTTGGCTTCCCTGAGCGCTCTGCTCGCTGCATTTTGCTTGTACTGGCTCTGTTTTCTAAACCCATTTATGGCTTTTTTTTTTCTGTACACACTTGTTCATTGGGGAGCTTAAATTGACTTCTCTCCATTCTGTTTCCTTAACTAAAAACGCGCCATTAAGGTTGATTGAAGTCTTTTGAAAACACTTCATAAAAAATGAAAGGCCACAAGAAATTAGGCTACCAGTGTTTGCAAATACCTGTTTTCAGCCAAATTGGTGGGAAGGAATAAGAACTGAAATTCAAAAATGCTACTGATATGTATTTGGTTGCTGGTTATTTTTATAAGAATTAAAAAAGCGTGTGTAAAACATTTTGAAGAATAAAATACCGAGACTTTAGCAAAATGTGCCAGGCAGTAGCTTATTGTTGTAGAAAGCCTTTTCCCCAAAAAACATCAGGCACAGTTCTGAGAACAGAAGATGTCAGAATGAACAGAAGTATCTGGATCAGTTATTTTCATGATTTTCTGTTATAAAAATTTTTTTACTCTCAAGTTTTTCTCTTCAGAGAGTACTGAAAACTCTTTAAGAGTAACATTTGAATACGTGGAATGTATTCAAATGGAGCAGAATACCAAATTTATCAGGAATAGGAGGAGTTATTAATAAATTTCTTTACAAATGAGGAAAAAACTTTAATTAAAACAGTGAAACTTTGAGTGCCTTTCAGAACAAAAACATCAGTGCAGAAGTTGGGGATATTAAGTATGTTTCACATTATGTACACATATCCTTAATGAACAAAGCAGCCTCATTTTACAAATCCCCCACCAGGAACCAGGGAAGAAATTCTGAGCAGTGTGCTGAATTGTCAAGGAAACTTTTATGGACATATGGAAATGCATCTGCTTTAAAAAGAGAAATATCAAGAGGGATTTGCACAAAGTTGTAAGCAAAGCAAGTGCTTTAGAATGAAAAATGATTACATTGAAAATGGCAGCTTGCTTGTCAGAGCAGCTGAGGTGGCTCCTCACCAAACAAAATCCTAATCATTCCAGCTGTTTCCAAGCTCTCCTAATATTGCTGCTTATCATTAAAAAATATGTACTTAATAGAAATGTGGAAAGCTCTAAAAGAAAAATAATTTGATTTTGGCATATTTTTAGATATTTTTTTTCAGACAACTGCCAAACATATTTTATTTACAAGATGTATGGCTTCTATGACTTTTGCTTTTTCAGAAATATAGATATTCATTCTGACAGTCATCTCACTAAGTGGAGACATCTAAAATGCAGAAGACTTTCACTATAAGACTTATGTTGCAGAATAGGAGCAAAAATCTCCATAGGGTGAGTTTTACAGTTCTAATGGACTTTTAAAAAAAATCCTAATATGGAAAAAACCCACACCTTTTGAGCCTCAAAGTCAAACTCGTGTTTGAATTCATCAACAAAGTTGTAAATGACAGCTGTTCCCAGACTTTGCCTTTAATAATATGATGAATTTAAGACTTTTGTTCCTTTTTATTTTATAAAGGCAGTGGAATCAGCCTGCCAGGTTTAGCTGTGGATGTGTTTGAAGGTGTACGTGAGCACAAACTGCAGGCTGTATCCTGTGCTTTATGAATTCTCCCCTTAATGGAGGAAGAGAGCAGTGAGATCAACAAGCAAAGTAGCTGAGTACAAGGAGGTCATGCAGCAGCACTGAGTTCTGCTGCAGAGCTACAAGGAAACCCTGTCAGCTTCCATCCCATTAAACGAGCCAGGAGCTATGTGTTGGACTCGCTGGGATTACCAGCAAACCCCTCCCAAGCTGTCTGCTGCCTCTTGCTCACATCTTCTATCAATTATTCAGTTCCTTTTATGCAAATAATGTTTCATGGAAGCTATAGAGATTCGTAATGGGGAGAAGAGTAACATCCATTTAGGAGAATTAAATGGTAGATGAAAAGCGTGACACTTTGCACAAAGCTGTTGAAAAGGTGCAGTACCAGGACTCTTCAAATGCAGGCACAGACGGGGAGAGTCAAAGTTTTGTTTGCTTTTTTTTGACAATCAGCTTTATACAAGATTAAATGAGGCAGGACTAGACACAGACTGCAGCATTCCTTGGTCTGCCCAGGGGACAGAGAAGCGAGGTCTCTGTAGCAGATCTGTCTGTGCTCTGCAGGCTCTGAGCTCTCTGTTTGTGTCTTACAGGGGATCTGTGCAGAAAGCTGGGTGCCAACGTGTCTGTACTAAAGAGAGGCTTCACTGCTCCTTGGAGTCAGGAGTCACAAAAAACAAGGGCCATTTCTGTGTTCTTTTATCAGGCAAAACATTGGTTTCACTGCATATATTGGACCAAAACTTTGCTGTAGCCTCATTGTACTTCACAGGGCCAAACTCAGTCCTGCTTCTTTCTGAGATTCTTCCCACAGAAGAGATTGGTGAGTAAATGCAGACAGTCCTGGGTGCATCCAGCCAAAGAACTGATTGTGCCTCCTTGCAAGCCTTTAAATCCTTGTCTGGGATTTTACTTGCAGGTTTATCCTTTGTCTTGTCAGTCAGCTCATGGTGGTTTTCCTGCTGAGCTGTCTGTGGGCTCTTTGGCCACTTACATCTGAGTCTGCACTGTCAAGTTTGGAAGTGGTGGTACCCCACTAATGTCTCCACACTGCAAAGGCTGTGGTGGAGCTGCCTGTCCTGACCACAAACAGATCAGTGTGGTGAGAACACATCCATCATCCTGTGTGCTCCAACATCAGTGACAGAATCTTATAATAATGTTGAATTTTATACCAGTAAACCAGTGTTTGATAAGGCAGAAACACAGAAATAGCACCACAGCCTCAAGGCTTCTGTCTATGTCCTGTTGCAGCCCCTTTGCTGCCCTGCTCCTCTTTGTGTGCATGGAGTCTGAATCAAAAGCAAACAAAAGTTATTAAAACACAGAATCATAGAACCATTTAGGCTGAAAAGACCTTTAAGATGAGTCCAGCCATTAACCCAGCTCTGTTAAGCTCACCATGTCCCTTCTTTCAATCTTTCAACTTCATTTGGGAGACAACAGCTAAGTGCTAGGAAAGTTCTCACATCTTCTGTATTTCCTGGAATGCACATACAAGAGCCAATGTTGTAACTGTGTCTTCTAGACATAAAGACATCTCTTATAAAAGCTTTGTAATGCAAGTGCCCTGTATATTTATGGCACTTCAGCATTTAGCTATCTTTAATGACACTATTTTTGAAAAAGGAAATTTTTTGCCACACGAAGAGAGACAGAAAGTGTGCTTTAATGGAATGCAGTTAGCCTCCAAAAGCGAAATGGGCTTCCATTATAAAATTCTGCACTTAAAGGAGCCCTGGCTATAGGCAGAGATGGAAAATCAAAAGCGTGTTATGCACAATAGATAAGTTCAAAAGAATTAAAGCATAGATAAATTCAGAGAATCAAAAAGAAGCCAAGCTACAGGAGGTACAGGAATCAGGCAGTGCTCTCCCTCTCAGGAGGAGGCAGCAGGGCATTGAAACTCCAAGACCTCGGGAAGTTTTGGCTGCTTTAGGATGATTCTACTCAGGACAATACAAGGGTCTTTCTATAGGGTTCAGAAATACACAGAGAGCAGCAGAACTCTGCTCTGAGCAATCTCTGCTGAGAACTGAGCCCTTTCGTCTCCCCTTATCTCACTTAAGGCCAAAAGTCTTGTCTTAAAATCCAGTTTTACCTGTGTGGGGATGGAACTGCCCTTGTACACAAATCCGTAACACAAAGCCACAGGCACCAAATTCTGCAAGAGCAGTTCTGCTCTTCTTTTTCCTCCACACAGTACTTTCACAACCAGTTCACTCGTAAGGGACTGTCTTCTGTTGCTTTGTGCTGTTCCTCTGCTTACTTCAGCTGCATTGCTGTACCTCACTCCTTCAGGCTCCCTTCAGAGGTACAAACTGTGTTCCCATCCTTCTGGCTCAGAGGAACACCTGAAAACTGCTGCCAGGTGACAGCCAGGCAGTGACCAGCGTGATTCAAGTTTTCTGTACCCAAACCAACCCAAACTTTAAAGAATGGGACTTAAATTCTCCGATTTATCCTGGTACAAATCTGCCACAACCCGGCTGAAGCGGGTCAGCCCTCGTTTCCCAGTGCACTCCGAGCACTGGCATCCCTGATGTGGAAATTCAGCGGTACAACAAAGACACCTCGTGGCTGCCCTGCAAACCACACACAACGAACTTGCCAGCCAGGAGTGTCTGCTCTGGTGGCAATCTTCACTCTTACTCCCTGACAGCCACTTGAAAGTGTAGTTAATACCAACCCCTCTTTCAAATCACCTCGGAGAAACAAGTAATTATACTAATAAATTGAGTACATTAATTGTGAAGAATAAAAAATGCACTCAATAGAAATGTGATGTTGGCTTCTGAATTAAGTTTAGGAACTCAAATTATTAGATTAAAAAAACCTTTAAAAGATCTGTTCAATAATTTAATTTGATCTGATATGCAAAGTGGATGCTGTGAAAGATTTGTCAAGTCTAGAAGCAAGGTCTTATATTATAGTTCATTAAAGTCTTCCTAGAACTTTAATTTCATAGTAACATAGTAAATTACATCCACATTTGCTTTTAAACTACTTACAATTTTATTAGAAATCAGCAGGTACATGTTTACAGTTTTGTAAACCAGTATGTATTTTAAACCCCTATATAATACTACACACTGTACCCCAAACACTATATTTTAAAAAAATACGAGAAGTGAAATGTATTTTTTAAAAATAGATGGAATAATAAAGTCCATAATTACATTCAGATGTAGTTTCATTGTTATCCTTGGTGTCACCTC
Organism: Leptocoma aspasia; assembly: GCA_013399835.1. Taxonomy (NCBI): domain Eukaryota; kingdom Metazoa; phylum Chordata; class Aves; order Passeriformes; family Nectariniidae; genus Leptocoma; species Leptocoma aspasia. Next base: position 167,716 of record VXAX01003738.1, on the reverse strand, counting down.
TCACACACAGATATGTGAGAAAGGCTCTACAGATACAATAACCCCATTTATTTTAACAAAGTGGCAATTTTTTTGATTAAACTATTTCTGAACAGCAAAACAAAGTCTTGCACAGTGAATGTACCAGCATAAAACCTCGAGCTGATGTATACTGATGTTTTATTTCCTTCCTCACCTTTGCATGAAAGTTCATTGTATCATAACCAGGTCAGTAAAAAAAAATAATAATTAAGTCAGATCATGAAGGTCTTAGAAAATAGACCAACCCACTTTGTAGTAAAATTCAAGAGATCACATTCTGTCCTCCATTTTTTTTTCCAGTGCACATCTGAAGAAATCCTATTAAATCAGACTTACTGTAAACTAAATTCTTAGAATTTACTGCTAATTTCTACCAGGGTGACTGAAAACAGAACAAACCAAAGGCATCTCCGAGTCCCACAGGTATTCTGCATATGTGTAAATGGTTGCTTCACTGAATTAAGTAATTTCTTTACATAATTGATATTTCATATTCATTATGCATTCATGATCACTGTATTAAAATGAAAGTACAAATGCCCAAACTCTCCCTTTGGTAACACCACTTAAGTCTGTGGAGCAATGCTCAGAATATTTTTTTTTTCCCAGAATTTCTCTCATTTTTGCAGTTCTTTTGACCATTAGGTTTGGTTTAGGTGGGGAGGCTAGAAACAACTCCACATTACACCACAGAGACTTTGTTTTTAAAAAATATCTATTAATTTAGAGAAGCAATAATTTAAATAATACTTATTTAATATATTAGTAACATAACATTCAGTCCTATCATTTACCTCCATGACGGTAATTTTATTATGTTCCATTCATGGGTGAAAGCAGGAATTTGTTAATTAACTTGGAGTTCTACTGCTAATACAGACAGGTCAGGGTTTCACCATCTACTTCAGTACATCCTTCTACAAGCATCTTTAGAACTTTATTTGTTTTAGAAAGAAGAGATTATTTGCAAACACGATGAAATACTGAATTTGCTTCCCTGCTTCCCAGGTGATGTCAGGAATAAAGAGCAGAGGAATGTGCCATCAGTGGTTCCTGAGCATCCTCTTCCATCTTTTAGCTCCAACTTGTTGATTCCTCTGGTTAACAAGAAAGCTTTTAGCCCTGTTCCAGTTGTGGTACCATGAAACCAGCGCTGTACTAGGGCACATGTGTCCCAGAAGGGGACCTGGAGGAGCCCCTAAGAGAATAACAAATTATCTCATTACCCCTCTCACCTACAGGCAGCTGGTGGATGGAGTGACTCAGTCCAAACCTGCTGCCTGATGCCATCAGAGGATAAAATCCCAACAGCCTTAAAACACAGGTGTTTCCATTCGAGTCCAAATTATCCTTCTAAAAATCCTCTTTTTTTTTTTTTTTTTTTTTTTTTTTTTGCTAGAATTCCCCCTCTACTGAAATATAACTTACAACTAAAATATTTAAAACAGAACAAAATGAAGCCTGGAAGTTCTTAATGTTCAGAAAAGCAGACAAATGTGATGCTCCCTTTTAAGTTGGGGACTGTAGTGGAGACTCCAGGTGTAAAACAAAGTTGTTTTACTTAATAAGCAAGGATCCAGACTCCTTCTCTTGTACATTAATCAGTGCATGCCTTTGTATATTAAAGAGCTCATTACCATCTCTCTAATAGAATGGGAAAATTCAAGCATTTGTTATTTTTTGAAGTACAGTGAGGTGAAATTCTGTCTTTTAAGAGCTTTGCCTTCCTGTGTGGGTTGTTTCTTTTGATCACAGCAAAGGAAAACACTTTAAACTTTCAAGGGAAATCTATATATTATACATAGAATTTTCTTGCATTCATTATCTTGCAATAAATTTAAGTTGTAATTAAAAATCATGCACAAGTGTTATGATTAATTAGGCGACACACAAACTGAGGACAAAAATTCAGTAAACTGCACCAAAAAATAAGGCAGAAATGCATGGGTTCACATGGTTTTTAGGGCTGGAATGCATCTAAAAATTTAACTGAAATGATTACTTTAGTCTTCCTGCTTTGATGCATCAGTGACTCTTCCTTGAAGTTTAAAAAATAAGTGCTGATTAAAGACAGATCCAGTAAGCAGAAACAATGAACAGTGTTGACTAACAGCATTTTTGTTTCATTTTTATTTAAGGGCTGTGTGCAAGATTTCTTACTTTTAATAAAATCTGTAAATTTACTTTTAATAAAATTTGTAAACAGAAATTAATAAGTAAATATCAGTAATAACTGTACAATACTAAAACATGCTACAAATATCATGTCAGTTAATAAATTTAGGGAAGATAATACTTCCAAGCAATCTAACCACAGTAAGTAAGATCTAGGCTGTCAAGACACCAGAATAGCTTTTTCTCTATCTAAAGAGATGCCATGAGGGGAAAGATTTAAAAAAATATCTCAAATGCCCTAAACCATCATTTTTATCTGGTCTGAGATGATGTGATTTGTGGTGCTTAATCAAAGGCAAACTTTTTGTTGTCTTTTTTTTTTTTTTTTTTTACTGTCTAGGTGCTTTTGTGTTGTTCTTCTAATTTTAGCATGCTGGATTTAATAAAAAACACTTAAATTGGAAACACCCAGACACTAAGCATGGAATTGTAAAGTTACAGTGTGCTGAGAGATATGGGAAAAGATCAAAGAGCAGATGTGGCATGTGAGGAAATGCAAACAAAACTACTGATAGAGGATGCTTGCTCCAGCAGCTCATCTACACGACTTAAAAATATGTCGTCTCCATGTGTTGGATTTTTTTTTTAAATGTGTGAGGATCAGTTACAATGTAGGGAAAAATTCATACATGCTGCTTTAGGCCAGAAAAGGCCATGTTTAAAATAGCTGAGAGAAGTACCTGTAACAAGATCCTGTGCAGTGAAGGGGCCAGCTGAGGTCAAGGCCAGGGGGAATTTAGCTCTGTATAAATCAGTCACGGTGAGTAATGTCACTTCCCGTGGCCACTGCCTTCTCATCTGCCACATCTGAGTCAGCACGGCCCTCCTTTGTTTAAATGAGTTTTATTGAAAGTGTTTCCCCTCCAGAGGTTTGGTGGTATCAGGCATGTTCCTGTGGAAACTACTCCCATCACCACTGGGCTTATGTAAATACCAGCTGGAGTTGGTTGTGGAGAAACATCTTTGGGAACAATCCCTTAACTAGCACTTTTTCTTTGGCAAACATGACATACAATTTTTAAACACTTTACTAGCAAAGAAAAATCACAGCTTATACTGTGGTGTGTAAATATAATAATACATGGAATATACCTAAGGAAAAAGTTTGTTCGGGATTAATCTTACAAGAAAAGCAACTTTGCAGAATGATTGCAGAAGGAATCACCCCACTGGCTTACACATCTGATTTTGTGGAAAACTCTTCAGGTAATAAGTACTAATAATCAAGACGGAAATGTAAAATTCTGAGTTCCAGGTTTGTTCACATCCCTGTTGTGGAGAAACATTTGGTATGATGAGAAGTGTTGGTGTAACATTCAACCACTTGCTGGTTCCAGCCTCTGGCAGTCAGTAATAGCAAAACACTGCTGTTTGTATCATAATTATTATTCATAACGTTCTTTAATATAGTATTTATAATATTAAAATCTTAACTATAAATATTTAATCACAGTTACAGCTCTACCCTTGCATTGCTGCTTCCACACTTAATATTTTTCATTGCTAAGCAAAACTAGATTTCATGCAACAGAAAACAAATAAAAAAGCAAAGTTTTGAGTTAGGGATAGAAAGGGATTAAGCATGGATTTGGGAGATACCAGCTTATTTCAGTTAAACAGCTGGCTCCATTTTATAGTACAGTCATTGTTCTAATTGCAAAATTTTAAATTGTTGTCTAAATGCTTTCTTAGATGCATTGCAAGTTTTATCAGAAGAAAGAGAGCAAATATGTTTTTGGTTCTCTGGAAAATGAGATAAAGAAAATAGAGGAAGGAAAGTAATGTTTGAAGAGAAGTGGTTTGGCTGCACCCCCATCCAAAAAAAACCCCAAAATGGAAAGAAACCAGAATGTTTGGGGCTGGTAAGAGCCTCACCTGCCTGGATTCTCTGTGTGGCCCTGGTGCAGTTGGCTGGTTCGAGTTGCAGCACTGTGATGCACCAAATGGTTTAAAAGATTAGTTGCTGCTCCTTTGGCTTGCCTAAGAACTCTTTCCACATGGATGCTTCAAAGATTATTTGTTGTAATTCCTGGGTTCTTAGACTTATCTGTAACACAAAATCCACATGGATATTATCCCTGCATGGCCTCCCCAGCTGTCAGTCACCAAGTTCAGCACTCATTTTTCTTTTCTTCTTAACTTTCCTCACCAGAACAATGTTTTCATAATTTCTTTTCAGTTCATAGGGTAGTTAAATCTTCAGTTTACAGTCTGAAATTGGTTAATAAATTAAAAGGAAAAAAAATCCAACAAAAAGCCCAAAGCTTTTGAAAGCACCGAAAGGCTAATTCTTCTATCTGAATGTCCATCCAAGGGCGAAGAACTGAGATACATATTTTTTCAGAAAACACATTTTCCAGCTCAGGGAATGGTGTGTAAAAGTTACAGTTTTGCAAAATACCCAGGAAAGATAAAATTGTACTTGCTAAAAATGCTCTATATGGCCACGTAATATGTAGCATGAAGGAGTATAACTGTGTTAAGTATCCAGAATATCACAGAATCACTGAATAGTTTGGGTTGGAAAGGATCTTAAAGATTATCTTGTTCCAACCCTCTGCAATGGTGGGGACACCTTCCACTATCCCAGGTTGCTCCAAGCCCTGTCCCACATGGCCTGGAAAACTTCCAGGGATGGGAGTGGGTGATGAAGAAATGCAACATGAAGGAGTGTAACTGTGTTAAGAATTCAGGAATAACAGATTCTGTAATCCTGTTTATTTATGTTTGCTTTTATTTGAGTTATTGAGAAGAGGCTCTTGATGTTCATGACCAAATATAAGATCGGAGCCAAATAAATGGTAAATGTTTTCATTCCCATTTGTTGTTCTGAGAGGATTATGTCTTGTAAAGTTTGCTGGCGTTCCAGGAAATCCACAGTCCCCTGGTGAGTTTGCAACTGGAAAACGCTTCATAAGAAAAGAAAAGAACTCCCCCAAACAATAAAGATTCTGTATCATAGCCTTCATGATAGAAAAGTGTTTTTGGTTTTGCAGTAATATAAACAGTAAAGATCAACTTCCTGTGAGTAAAGAACTGTGAATCATCTCGTATTCAGCAGTGACAACATTAAAAGAGATTTAATCAATAGCATGAAAAAAGAAAATATTATTATGTACAGAGTGTTCTGGTGTGTACCTAACCCGGTACTAAATAAAGTGCCAGCCTACTCTGCTGGGAAAAATCTCTTTTGAAGCTTAAGATCAAAAGCACTTTTTAAGCTTAAGCAACACCATACGGTTTCAATTCTTTCTTTCCAACAAGCACTTTAAAAAGCACAACTAAAATGCAACTGACAAACTCAAAAAATCTTTTGTGTTGTTCCACTTGGATGATCTAATGAGAAAATGGCTCAGTTCTGTAGTAGCTAATGAGGTATAACATCTTCACTGAACCTGAATATAAACCAGATATTTCTCTGAAGATATAGTCTGAACATGCATCTATTGCTTTACTCATTCATTCTGCCATGTTTTTATTCAAGTGATGTCCAATGAATAAAAGCACGGGTCAGTTTTGAAATAGAACATTTACACGTGAAATGACTCATTCCAAAAGTGCTTTGAACTCTGTATACAACAAGCATTGTGGCTTCAAGTGGGAAAATGTGGTTTGCTAACTTCTGAAGGCCCTGAGTCTGTAAACAGAGATATTAATGCAGCCAGACAGAGATCTGTGCTGACACATTTTTGGCAGATGAAGTTCTTAGACAGAGCCTGAGTGTACATGGATTTTAACCTACCTGGTTTCAGCAGCGACCTACTAGCAGTGTGAAGACTTAGGTTTGGCAAAGCTGTGAAATAGTATCAAATCACAGCATTTGTTCTGGTAGGACCTAGAAGGTAATATCCTGCTAAAGAGCTTTATTTATACACTAAAATATTTATGGCAAGAAATTTATACAAGGATACAATGAAGACATAGGTGTGGGAAGCAAAGGAGTGAGATTTAGTACATCAAGTAGCATTTGCAGCTCAGCAACAGTTTAGATGTGGTTGAGCATGGTGACAGCACCCTGGCAGTAAAAAATTTAAGGAGACAATTGGAGTAGAATAACCTTGTGCTGTAGGTGTATACTGGTGGAGCTTCTTATCATAGAACCATGGAGTCCAAGAATGGTTTGGGTTGGAAGGGACCTGCTGTGGATACCCTGTTCCAGGGCCTCAGCAGCCTCACAGGGAAAAATTCCTTCCTCATAACCAATCTAAACCTGCCCTCTTCCAGCTTTACATCTATGAATACAAGTACAGATGTATCAGCTTCATCAGTAAAGCAAAGAGGTGTTAGGAAAAGCTGAACAGGTTCATGAGGATGTGAAAATAAAACTGATTGTACTGATGCTTCTCATCATCCGTAATACTTGTGTTTCAGATCTGTAAAAGAACTGTTTCTGTGCTTCATAAATACAAAACTGAGACAAAAGGAGAGAACTGGCTTGCAGAACACAAAGTGGGAACAGACTCCACCTCTCCTCATTACTCAGTAGATCCTTCTAGAGAAACCAATGTTAAAATGACTTCTGCAGGCTTTTAGGCTGGAAGGAAGGAATTCCACTCATCAAACAAATCTCCAGTGAAGTTTCCTGCTGTCATACAGGTCTGCTGTGGGACAATGAGCTGTTTCAGTGAGTGGGGTCTTGGTGATAAATGGGACTACAGAGACAATGACCCTTCTGTTCTCAGGAGACACGTGCTGGACTGGCCTCCTCTCTGTTGCTGTTATTCTTGTATTTAGGAAACCTAGCAGTGAATCCCTCTGAAAATCTCTGTTCCTGTGAATTTACACTGTAAATTGAGATGGGGCACACCCAATGAATGCAGACAGACTGACAGGTGGGTGAGCACAAGAAGATAATGAGCAATGAAATCGGTCAGTGTGGCAGACAGCAATCACAGCAGATGCCCAACTGTTGGGAAGCTTTCTTTTGAGGTTCACAGTCAGTGAGAATTTCAGGGCAAGGTCTGGAGGAGAACAACAACCTCCAGGGAGCCCCTTGTCACCAAAAGGGGCAGCAAAGGTTGAAATGTGGCAAAAAGGAGTGTTGATGGCAGTGGCAGTGGCCTTGCTCAAGGCATGAGGTAGGACAAAACCTCACTCTCAACAAGAAGGATGGTGAAAGGCAGGACTGAATCACAATAATGGAGACAAGTAGTTTGATGAGGAGGACCAGTGAGAGCTGACTCAAACCAATAGGTTTGTGTCAAAGCAATAAATAAAGACTATTTTCGATGTTAAAGTATTTCCAGTGGAAGAAGATGGGACAAAATAGCATCTTTCAAGGCAAGGCAATATGTTCTTGCATTACCAAGTTAAAGTTGAAAATAACTATGCAGGTGAAGATCACCAAGAAGATAAACTGGAGTCCCAGTTACTGAGAAAAGATGGACAGGGAAGTTTTAAGGGTGAGTATTGCACCTTGAAATTACAGTTTCAAACATTCAGGCAGAATTAAACTGCATTATGTAGTAACATTATGAGGCAAGAGAGTAAGTTATGTCTGAAACTTCCATGAAAAAATATCAGATACAGATAGCCTGTGAAAGTGTGGGTACTTCTGCTCCTTCTGTTCATGTTCCATGTGGATATAGTTGCATGGCATTGTGTTGTGGTTTAACCCCAGCCAGCAACTTAGTTGCCTCCACTCATCTCCTCACCCCGCTCCCAGAAGAAATAAGAAAGAAGGTAAAACCTGTGGGTTGAGATAAGAATACTTTAATAATCGAAATTTTAAAAAAATATTATAATATTATCATTATAATAATTCTAATGACAAGGGAGACAACAAAAAGAGAGCAAAAATGAAACCTCAAAAATGAACCTATACCTTTTATTTTTTCTGACTTTACAAACCCTGAGGTTGCTATAGGAATTTTCTCTAGAAGGGGAAAAAAAATCTATTTTAATGCTATGATAACTACATTAGGGACCCATTATAGCTTCCATTAATATTGTCCTTGGTATCTGAATTACACTTATTTTACTTGTTCTAGGGGCTGGTAGGCAGCTCACATCCTTTTTTGTGCATTTGCTGGCTGTCAAAACACAAGCAATGATCAGTAGTTCTACCTCAGCAAAAGCCACTCATAAGCTTTCTGAATTGCTTGTGTGTTGTTTTGAACCACTTCAATGACAGTGGACCACAATGTGTTTGATTTCATCTATTTGCCATCTCTGCTTAAAACAAAATATCTTCCTAAATAAAATCTGGGCATCCTGAGAAACAAGGCTTAGGTCAATCATTATGATTGGCATTGCTTATACAAGTAATTATGAAGAGTACATATGGATGACTGCAATTTGATTAATCACTGGTACAGATTTTGTAGGAATTATATCTGTATATTATAAAAGAGATGTGTTGAAAAATTAAACCTGTTACTTGGAGGTGTAAATATTACATACAGGCACTCCCACCCTGTGGAAGATAGGTTAAATCTTCTGCATCCAGACCATGAAAATCAAACAAATAAATAAACCCACTCTTCTGTTCATTGAAGTCTGGGGACATGAAAAGGAAACAGCTGTAAACTGCTGCTAAATTTAGTAAAATACTTCTATAATCATAGAATAGTTTGGGTTGGGAGGGACCTATTGGGTGACTTCTGTGTGTATTCTCACAAAAATTGAATGACTGCAGGGCTAAATAAATCAACATGCACCGTTCCACTCATCTGCTTGTGAAAGCTTCCTTTATCTTCTGTCTGACCTGCAATTAGGCAACATGAGCTAATAGATTAATAAGAAAGAGAAAGGGAAAACGAGACTTCTCATTTTACCTTTTCTTCTTCCTTATGACTCAGCTAATGCAACAGTGGGGTTGGTAACCCCAATTTCCACAAAACCACTAAAAATTGGTGATTGCTGAGCAGGTAGAGGACATGAGATGATGACATTCATACATCACACACAAAACAATATCCAAAATGTACGTTAATAGGCAATATTAATTTGTCATAAGGTGTGCAAATATATTCTATGCATTCTTTACTACACAGGTTTATCTCAACAAGACTGCAAAAATGAAGGGCTAATTCAATTTCTGGAGAAAGTGTCAAGAGGATCTGGGGAGTGTTTAAAACATTGTTTTGTCCCTAGAATACTTCATACTTGTGAAAGAAAACAACAGGCATTAACAGGAGAGTATCCACGTAGTGGGAAATTGAAAGCAGATAGAATAAATAGAAAAATAAAGAAATAGACAGTGAGAAGTAAAAACTTAAAAAACAAAAGATGGAAAGGGCAAATGAAGAAAAGAGGAGGGGGGGAAACAATTTGAGTGTATATCTACACCAAAAGTAATCTGAACAATATTACTGTACTATTACTAACTGAAGATGGTAGAAGCATCAAGAAATCTGAAATGAAGTGTAGGTGTTTACTAAATACTTTTGTCCTGCCTTTGTGGGGAAAACAAAGTCAACATTATATATGTCATACAGTAACAATGAAATGATTTCCACTTCAGTATTGCCTTAAATGTTTTTAAATAGCAGCTACTTAGCTAAAAGCTGTTTTAATCAGTGACTCTGAGCAAGTCACGTTTGAAGAAGCTGGCTTAGAAACATCATGGAATATTTATGTTGACTTACACTAAATTTGGGAACCTCAGCCAGGTTTCCGGGATATTTAAGAAAGGTACATTTTCTCATTATTTAAGAAAGGAAAGGAGGAGAAGCTGGAAGGTATTAGAATGAAAAAAATATTTTCTATCAACAAGAGGGGCATTCCTACAGTTACCGAACAATTATTTCAAAACCAGTCTGTGTAAGGAATGTTCATCTCCCATGAGGAAACAGACCCACAAAATGAGCACAGAAATTTGTGATTTTGTGATGAATGGCCAGACAGCCCATATCCATGTGTGCTTCTGTCAATGTCCCTTTTCCCTTTTCAGAAAATCTGAAAACAAATTCATGTTTTTCCCACCCTCCAGATGCTGAACATATAAAAGGAATGAAGGCAAGAAGAACTGGGTAAGTCTTAAGAAGGATGCACACAAAACTGGGTTCTGGGGGGTTCTCTGATGCTCTGCCTCTCTTGCTTCTATAAAAATGACCAATGTGTAGAGGGAATTCAATGTATAGAGGGAATTCTGCATGGTGACTTTGCTAGATTTGTCTGAGTTGGTGAAGCTGAATTTGACGATGGATGTTGCCTCATATGCAGAAATGAGTAAATGAATCCTGACAGGTCCCGGAAGTTTCAGCCCAGAAAAAGTGCACAGATGAGAAATGCAAACTGAAAGGTGATTTGAAAATGCTTTTTAGGACACAGGCAGATCCAGTGTTGATGGGAAAAAGAAGACGAAGGGAGTACAGCCATCTCCTTCAGAGGATGATGAAAAGAATTTCAATTATGGAATGAGCAGAGGGAAGGAGGGTTAGTGGCAGGATGAAGGACTGCTCAGACTACACACAGTGCTGCAGAAGAACTTTGGATGAATATAGGAAAAAAGCCTTCTCTGTGCTCATAAAAGGTGCACTAATCTGAACTGACTGAACTCATTGATTCTAACAAGGAGTTGTGACTGCCATCAGAACATTATATAGTGTAAGACTGCTGAATTTTCACAGGTCAGGCTCAAGGGACTGAAATTCTATCTCAATATATTTCTCACCAACTGAATATATATTTCTAAAAATTTTGTTGTGTGATGTGTTACGAATTTAGGAAGGAAAACAAAATATCAATGATCAATCTGATTGGATATACATGGACACAATCTCCTAGCTCAAACCAGCAGAGAGACAGGTGGTTCCCTTGCTCAGAATGAAATCCTTTGAAGAAAGGTGAAAAAAAATTAATGTATGCTTGGCCCCTATGCAGAAAAGGATCCAAAATACAGATGATGGCAGCCTGGTACAGTTGGTTGGATTAAGAAGTGGCCTAACAAGCTGTTCACAAAGAACTTAGCCAAGAAAAGACAATAAGGTGATGTCCCGCATGCCATAGGTGTGCAAAACAAAGAAACAAAACCAGCAATCTACTGGGTTTCTTCAAGCTCAGAAAAGGGAAAAAAAGGTTAAAAAAGGGAGCTCCAAAGCTACTGACACTGAAGGCAACTCCTTCCTTCTCCATGGAGTACAGGAGAGATAAAAGTATATTTTAAAACCTGATGGCACTTGCTTCTTTTGGCACGTCCTTGCTGTCCACAGTCCCAAGGCCACCTCTGAGCACAGCTGCTCCCTCTTTGTTACCTGATTTGGGAGCTTTTGTCCAGGCAGTATTGATTCAATCTGACTCAGCTCAGACATAGCTCAGCCATAATCCATGTAAAAAGGAAACACAGTTAATCAAACAGAATGTTCCTCTGCTAACACATTAGCAAAACTGCCAGTTACACTCTCCTGATTTGGGAATTTGATCTTTACAGAGATGATTGGTCAGTTTAAGAAAGTTTGGTGGAATTCACTGATTTTGGATCAGATTACTGCAACAGTACTGTAAAATGGAAAGAGTAGTTGCAATCAGCTTGGTGATGAGTGATTGCTGTTGTTACAAGGCCCACAAACAACAGGGTATTAAAGGAGATTAAAGACTCTTCTCAATCAAAGGAAATTAGTTTATCATTAGTATTGTTACAAAAAAATAGACAAGACTGTGTTATGAATCCCCCTTGGCCCTGGGGAGGAAGATTAAACGTGAAAGACAGGAGGTCGTTGTTCTGTAAATTCACACTGCAGATATTTCTAAACTGATCTGCAAACACCACGTCCACAGTTCTGAATTAAGCAAAAAAAGACAAATGTGAGCAGACGAAAGACAAATGTCAATCCCAAACATGTATTTTCCTGTACTGGTTGTGAAATTAGTTTCTTAGACAGGATCTGACTTTGGACACCTGGTAGCAAGCTTCTTGTAAAGGTAAGGCAGTGAGGGATCCTGACTATAATCAGTTTGTATGACTGGGACTCCCCATTTCCCATACTACCATGGTGTGTTAGCAATCATTGTTCAACAAAGAAAAGATCACAGAGTCCCAAACAAAAAAATTCAGATGATATTGTCAGGGCCCAAATCATCGAGTATTGTATCTAGGTTGTCTGTAAGACAGTCACTTTAATAATCAGTACCATTAGGTTGCTTTTTAATGACTAAAGAACATTTTTGGCTGTATTATTTTGTTCTCCTAAGTATTTATTGTACCCTTTATGAGTCCCTTCTCTCTGATGTCACAAAACATACATGACATATGCTAAAGCATTAATTTTCCTGGCAATTTTTCTAAACATGAATTCCCTAATGCACATGGAATGAAATGCTACAGTTATCAGCAGAAGTGTGTTTTCCTCTAGCAATTCCATATTCTAATAACAAATTGAACTGACAGAGCAGCTTTTAACCTTTCATACTGGGCAGATTAACATGATTTCAGCTGATGGATCAGAACAGGTTAGGATGACCTTGGATCTTCCTCCACTGAGTCTTGTGGCTTTTTGCTAGGTCACTTTCCTGAGGAAACAAGCTAATGGGATTATGCTATCTGTATATCCATCTGCTGGCCTTACTGCTAATTTCTAAACCTATTGATGAGTTTTGGACCAATTTGTCAGATCAGCATTTCTTGCCTTCCTACAAATTCTGTGAAAATGAGCAGCTGAATGAGTGTTATAAACTGAAGGTCCCTCTGAAGGAACAGCTGCAGTGTTGGCTCAAATACAATGCCTGGCACTGGAGGATGTGGGAGAGACCTGTTGTGACTGATCTGAGGGTTCACACCTGATTAAGCACTGGGTAACCCAAAGACAAGTCTCCTAAAGCAAACCAGTTTCCCACAGTCCTGCTGCTCATCACTAACTACTTAATTAGTTTATAATTTTAGGTGGCTTTTCAAGGTAAGAGATGATGCTCAGAGGGTTATTCTCAGTGTTTGCTGGTTTGAAATTAGATGTACTGGCTCTCTCCTTGCAATCTGCTTTTCATAATGGTATTCAGCAGAACTCTGAAATTTTAATCCTGCCTGATCACAAGAAATGGATTAGTGTGGAGGGTTCAAAATGCACATGGCAAAGCTCATTTGGCTTTAGACATGAAATATTCCTAAGCCTCTAAATTTTAGGGCAGGGTATATTTGAAGGGTCAGCATTGGCAAACTGTGTTGCTGTATATGTAGTAGAGAATTTACGTTTATAGAATTTGCTAGGAGAATTAATGTTTCAACATTATACTTCTCTGACATCAGAAAAAGGTTGGGTTCAGAATTGGCAGAATAAATAAACTGGGCACAGCTGCTGAATGTTCCAATGAATAATTCTCAGGGCCAATTTCTACAGATCAGGGGGACAATGCAGAGAGGCTGGCTGCAATTTCCTGAGTCACTCTGGTTCTGTCATTACCTTTGTCACCAGCATCCTTCCTCTTTAAAAAATTGCTCAGTATTCTTGAGGCTTCACTGACACTCTCCTTTGAAATACTTCCAGAGCATTTAGAATTCCTGGAATCCTTAAATGAAGCAAGTAGATTAAGCACTTGATGTTGGCTTTAAAAGAGCAAGCTGTCTCAGAAGCTCATCCATTGTACAGTCTTGATGTTCTAAAAAGGAAATTTTTCATGTGCTGCAAGCATGAGCAAATGTCACCAGAGTGACACAGAATTTTGATCTAAAAAATGCGAAAGCTGTTTAGGAGATGTTTAAAGATGCAGAAACACTAAATACTTAATCAATACACACTCATTTACATTAAAAATGTCTTCAGCCTCTAAAATTTACAGATAAAAGCAAATATTCATGAGCCCTGCTGGGCCTGGCCATGGCCCTTTTATTCCACAATAGCAGAAGTGAATGAAAAACAGGAAAAGTGATAGCAGTGAGAATTAAACAGCTGTTAGAAACAGAGATTGCTGAGAATGGAAGCCAAAAATGTCAATGAAAATTTGATGGCTCATACAGGTCACAGTCAGGACCTAAGGAAATTCAAGCCATGCTGTAGGATTGAGCCTGTCTAAGGATTTAAAAATAGTCAGAATACAGAAGGGAAAGATAGCTCCAATTAATGTTTTTCTACACCTTTGGGAAGAACCATGATGAGATCCTTATAATTTGCATGAGTTAGAGAAAATATTTTGTATTTCATCTGCAACTAAAAAGAATCTAAACATGCTAATGTTTTTAAAGCAGGCATTTTTCAATCAGGGATGTTAATGAATCCGTTCCAGAGCTTTCAGTTCATTTTATACAAATGGTAGTAAGCTTGGGAACTTGTAGAAGGTTATGAGCAATATGAAGTGATAATAATATTGAGGATAAATGTCTTTAAATAGAAAGATAGTAGATTTAGATTAGAAATTAGGAAAAAACCCTTGACTGTGAGGTTGGTGGGGTCCTGGCACAGGTTTCCCAGAGAACCTGTGATTGCCCCATCTCTGGAAGTGTTCCAGACCAGGCTGGATGGGGCTTGGAACAACCTGGGATAGTGGAAAGTGTCCCTGCCTATGGCAGGGGTTGGAACAAGATGATCTTCAGGGTTCCTTCCAACCCAAAATATTCTATGATTCTCTGGTTTTCCACTCCATTGTTTCTATTTGTCAAACATAGTTATTCTTGCATTCTGGATTCAGCAGAATTTGAGCATGACTGTTTCCAAGACCATGCTAGAATAAAAAATTTGATACCAGCCAAGATCTTCATAGAATCAGTGTTTAATGATTAATTTCTGACCTACTGCCAGAGGCAAGGACAAAGCTTTATATTCACAAAACCCAGAAAATGAAATTTGCATTATAAAAACAGGTGCAGAACTTTTCCTGAAGATTTCCTTTTCAATAGCACCTGTTATAAGTTGGAACAAAACAGGACATTAAGCCTCATTCCTCTTTGATCCTGCAATATTTTGTGATGATTCTTCGACTTCTTAACCAGAAATCAGGACTTGATCCAGGTCAGTGAGAGCCTTTAACTGCCCAGTGACATGCAGCTGAAATGTGGCTGGCTTGAAGATAAAATATTTTAAAATTTCTAATACAACTTATATACAAGAAATAGACTTGCATTTCCTTTCTGTTTGGTGCACTGTCACCTCATTGGTGACAAGAGCCAGAGCTTTGCTTTGATTCCAACAGAGCCACTGTGCCATCCATGCTTATGTTGTTTGCTCAAAGCACATGGGACAAGGTACCTTTGAAAGTTTTGATTGTCCCCATTTTCTGTGACATTGATGGTGATAAACTGCTCTGGAATCACAGGGGCTAACTCAGAAGTTGGCTCATCTTGCACAGCTCACTAATATATAAGGTGTATTAGTATTTGTTTTTATAATCTAGGAATTTCATTTATGACCTAGAAATAATACCAAAAAAAAATCCCAAAGAAAGTATCATAGGACACATGAGAAATACTTAAAAGATTTACTTACTTACTTACATAAGCATACTTAAAAGATGTGGTACTGAAACCTCAAAGCATCACCACAAACCTGTCTTATACATACAGAATATGTTGGACTGCCCACTAATTTAACTTATAGTGCATGAAATACACACTTCTCACATCATGAGCAAAAATGTCTTTGTGAGTGAAATATAGGTATATTTTAACCACCAAATAAGCCAAAAGCAATCATAGAATCATAGTGTTTTGGGTTGGAAGGGACCTTAAAGATCATCCAGTTCCAGCCCCCTGGTCACTTAGGAGGTTTAGTGCTCTGCAATACTCAAGAGTGTTGACACATAGAGCTGATGACAAACACAGCAAAATTAGAAGTTTATTATGATAAATACCTAAGGAATAACAACAAAGAACCAGAGACTGGAACTGGTAGCTCTTATTATTTTGTTTATATCTTTGCATGTGTTGAAGAGATTAATTGGAGCTTAATTGACAGGATAAATAGACAAGGCAGCATCTTTTTGGATGTTTCCTGGGTGCCCCAATGGAGTTCTGTTTCCTCTGTTGTCTTGTTGTTCAAATGATTTCGAAGTTATTCTGTTCAAGGGGTTGGCCTGACTCTGACTTGTACAAAATATTAAATTCAAGTGATCATTTAAAAACCCCCAACTTTTAAAAGACTGTTTCAATGCCTCAAACTTTTCTTTTTGTTTAAACCTGCCAATTCTGACCGAGCCCTTTAAATAATGCTCAAATGTACTCATTCAAGGGGGATAAAGCACAGAGAGAAAGATTTGTTCCAGAAGCTGGTTGGGCAACAGGGATGAATGAGAGTCAGAAAAAGGGGCTGAGTCTTGGCTCTGTCCCCAAAGCTGCAGCCAGCACAGCTGTGCTGCTGCAGGCACATCCAGGCAGGAACAGGGACTCGCAGTGTGCACACACCTCCCCAGGGCTGGGAATGTCTCATCCCAGGGCTGGGAATTCCTCTGCTCCCACCCCTTCTTCACGGCAGCTGAGACAGCAGAATTAGCACAAGGGCTTGGTTTTGATATCTGGCACAGGCCACCAATATTTTTAAATGCTAAGGGAAGCAAAAGAAAGAAAGGAATTATGCCTCAGAGATGTCTCTGTGTAAAAATGCTGCATTTTATTCACTTGGTTAGGCTGGGACTGCAAAAAGAAGTGGAGGCCCTGCGAGAACAAAATGCCGTAACACGACCACAAGGCCTCTTACATTGCAAGAGCCTCAGAAATAACAAGGTGGAGGACCAGACTTTAAACCTTTACAGCTGTTAGAATGCTTTCCCAGGAATTCCAGGTGCTATTGCCTACCTTGTGCCATGGGTTGTGTGTGATGTCGAGACTGACTGTGCTAGTAATGTGTTTTTGTAAAATATTTATATCTTCCCTGGGCCTTTTTAGCTGGCTCCAGCTCAGGTTGAAGAAGTCCACTTTGTTCATGCCTCTTTTGCCCTCAAAAGTGATCACATGGTTATGATTCACATCAAAATATTTGGTTATAGTAATCAGGCACATTTAATCTCAAAGTACATTTCACTGGAGCCTAGGACTCCCCTTGCTTGGTTTTGGGCCTGTTGAGAGAGACCCAGTGTGCTCCAGGAGTATTTCTTTATTTGTTGAAATGAAATCACCATCATAAAAGCCAGATGGATGATAAAGTGATGGATGATAAGGGATTGATGCTGTGATTCAAATTGGAGGTCATCACCAAAGCTTTTGGCTACTACTACTATCCCAATATTCATGATCCAAGTTCTGTTTCCCACGTGCATCCTGGCCCAGTCCTGTCCTGTGGGCTCACCTCACAATCCAAGGATGTTTCTGCTACTAAATGTTCCTTATGAAGGAATTAGAGCTTAATTTCTCACCAGATCATACATATTATTTAAGGAAGTAAATTAATGATAGCTGGTGATATCAGCTCTAGATTCAAGTCTAGAGATGTCCTGCAGTGTGCTCAGGCTGTTCCTACTCAAACTCAGAACCTAGGCCAAAAGTAGATCAGAAATTACAATTTTGCCAGACATGCAGCCAAATTCTCTAATGCTCCATGGCTGCCTTTAAAATGAGAAAAGTTCAGCTGATGAAGTTCTAATGAAATATTGTCCTACTGCTAAACCATAAAAAGACTATAAAGTGGAAATACACACTGAATGAAATGCTGAAAAGTCAGCAAAGGCTATGGTGACTCTTCTTCAGTTACTTGAAGACTATTTATTCTCTAACTTCTCCTTGAAATAAAAGTGACCTGGGTAAGATGGGGAGTCAGAGAGAAGGGAGCAGATGCTGCTGACATGAAGGAATTGGCAACACTTCCATTGTGAAAGAGCAGCAAGGGAAGAGGGGAGCCAAGCAGAGACAGGCAACAGATCCTTAGGAAAAGGAAAATGGGGAGGAGAATTGCTATTATCTGACTGCAAACACAGAATCACTGGAAAGGTGGCACCTTGGTAAAATAGGAAGAGAATTGTTATTCGCCTCTTTCTCCTCTTCCTGAACATTGCCTCTAAAATGTCTGGTTTTTTTTTTTCCCCTCAGGCTGAATTCTGGTGACGTCAGATTTCACCAAAAAGAAAATATTTTCTGGAACAACTGACATAATGACATGAAGTCATGTATTTCATAAAACTCAAAGGACAGGCTGATAGTTTAGGTTGTGTTCTGTTTTCAGATACATTCCTTTTAAACTATTTTTTCTTTAAAACTGTATGTCCTTTACACAATAGGAAATGCAATTAGGATTCAACCCAATAATTATAATTCACAAGGCATAATAACTGATAGGCAGAGAAATACCAATTCTAATTATGTTAAATAAATGAAAGTAGCACCGGAATCAAGCCCAAATGTAAACATTAATTTTTAACTTTTGTGTTTGGTTTAGGTCATGGGTCAAGCTGATTAACAAAGTAACAGTTATATAATGCACTCACTGTACTGAAAATTTGACAAAAATATCTCACTTGTACCTGACTAAATATTGGCCTTAAACACTGTAAATATTGTGGGCTTTTTTCATTTCAGCAGTCTGAGGCCTGACCTTTACTGTCAATTCCATGTTCAAAACATCATCATCACATTACAAACCATGAGACAGAATGAATCTTTCTGTGTTTTTCTTTTCTTCTTCAACAATTATACTGAACATAGAAAACAGATGCTGGGTTTTGAGCTATATAAAATAAAAGGCATTTGAAATCTGCAAACTTTCTGATTTTTAATTAAATTATAAATGTAATACTGAGTGTAAGATGAGAGGAGTTTGATTAGGAAATGAATAGCAATCAAGTCAGGAAATCATATTTCTGTAACACTGATCTTCCAGAAACTGGGTTTAATTTCTCATAATCAAAGTGTACCAAAAACCAGTGTAAGACACTAAAATCCAGCAGTGTATTCTGGCAGGACCAGCTCTTGGTCAAACACAAGCCTCTCACAATGCAGGTGGCTGCAGTCCCAATTCCCCTGTCCCAAGGCAGCCCACATTTCCAAAGTGGGCAAGACAGGGTAAATATATTGATGTTTTTTAACTAAGTCTGGTAATTTCAGAATGCTGAGTCAAGGGTTTAATTCCTTTCCACCATGGGAGTTTTTTGCCATACAGACTCACACAGGCTGATAAAGGAGTTTCACTTGGCTGTCTGATACCCTGTGCAGAATAAACAACTGTCAGATTCCAGCGTGAGGATCTCAGCCTGCCAAAGCCTGGCTTAGATCCTGAGAGCATGGACAGCTCTCCTGCAATGCTTCTCTTCCTGCACTGTCCAAAACTATTCCTTACTCGTGAGGATTTGAGAAATAATTTTGAATTAGACAGGACTTCTGAGTTTTTTAGATGATGCCGTTTATTTTTCTTATTTTTATATAGACAGGAAGGGTGAGTTCAGCTCACATTTTTACTGCATGGTTTAGAAGGTCACAAGACTTTTAGTTATAAGACCTTTTAAGGATTTATTGACCAATAAAACACTGCCAATAAGGATATTTATGTTTTTGACTTAATCCTTAAATATTTCATCTTATGGACTCATGCTACAGTTTAAGCTTTCTTAGCTAATGATATGACACACAAACTTACTGTACTGCATTCTAAACTTCTTGTTTACCTTTGTAATTACTTTTATTTTTTCTAGATCTTAAACTCTAAAACTCTAAACTTTCCTCTTCTTAACATGTCTCTGCTTTAAACTATAAATCCACATTCTTGCTTCTATCACCTAAGTTTGGAAGCCTTTTCCAAGATCTCAGATCAAATCCTGTGTTTAATTCTAAGCTTTGGCTTACAGGCCCAAAGTTCTGAGAGCTCCCTGCATTTTGGATTCCAGCACATACTCTGGTGTGATCACCTTCAAAATTAGCTTTCATTTCCTCCCTTCTGAGAAACCAGAAACAATCCCAGCTCCTTTGGAGAGACAGAGATGTTGCTCCCTGTTAGCATTGAAAAGCTTGGAGGGTGTATCAGAACAGATTAAAATTATTACTGAAGTGAACTCTGTTTTCTTGCAAAAAATGGGGTAAAGCAGAATGTATCAGAGGATAAATATGGCAGTGATTTAATCTGGTTATTATAAATCTATTTGTCATTCTTATTTGCCCAGAGACTGTGGGTTTTGAGGGTGAAGATTTCCTCTGTGATATTTGCATATTGCCCTTTGCAGCACTCACCCAATCCCAGTGTATGAAGGGTAGGTGTGAACCTGCTTTTAGTGTGGTTAAATAGCAGTGTGGGCCCTCTCACATCCCCTCTGTCAACTAAACAAGCACAAACAGAATTCTCTTTCAGAGAACATTCAAGGAGGAATCTTCTTGCCTGTTATTGTCTTGGAAAAAATGCTCTTCAGCTGACCAGAGATTGTGTTCTGAATAATGAAAACTCTGACACAGCCCAGAGTCAAAGATGAGTTTAGAACACAAATGTTAATTTAACCTTAACTTTATGCTAACGAGTGCCTACAAATACACACCATTGCCAGAAGTAGATGCATCACTTTCTTGGCTTTTCCATGGCCTGAATACTGAATCAGCTCCTGGGTAGTTGGCTTGATAGATTTGATTCATTGCACAAGCTGGAGAGCTGTGGCCAAGGAAAAGTTTTGCAATTATCACTTTCCCTTAGTGAGGGAGAAAAGACAGTTAATGGTTCTAATTCTAGCTTGGGAGTGCAGATAGGATAACACAACACTGATGTCAATGTAATAACAGGCAGGCTGCATCTTGGTCTGGCAAATGAATATTCTAATAAATATGTAGTACATATTAATAAAAATAAGTATTTAATCTATATCATGATTCTGGGTTTATTGTTTTATTAATTAAAAAATATACTTTGGCAGAAAAAAAAGAGATTGCACTGTGAAATCTGACATTTGTAGCTGGCTAATATTTAAAACCTGTGAAATCTAAAATACAAGTAATTTCATAAAGACTGGAACCTGTGAGGCCAGGTATCCTTTGTATTTGTGCCATAAATACTTCATTACCTTTAAGACTTCCTTACTTTTCTTTTCAAATTTGGTTGAAATCTGACCAATCCTAAGCCACTGCAGTGACAGAGTCACACAACTAATTGGTGTCATGAAAAGATCTGACACATCTAGTTATTTCTCACTCTTCAAACTCCTGTCTGGGAATTACTCCCAGTAGCCAAAGCCCTTTGTGGAGCTTCCCAACTTGCCAAAATGCCACCGGGGAGGAATTCAGCAGTACTTCAGAGCTTCTTTCAAGGCTGCATGTGCCACCCCATGGCCATCTATGGTATCTGTCCTTCTGTAGCAGGAATTATTCCATACAGCACATATTTTACAAGATCTCTCCAAACATTGACTCACCATGCTTGAAGGATTTCTCAGGATCCCTGCTGGTTTTGCCTTCTGCCTTAGCATATTGTTTCAGAAATTCTGTTTTGGGACATTCACATAAGCTTAGACTCCTACAGAGAAGAGAAGCTTTTTTTTTTTTTCTGTCACACTCCTGCAGAGATTAAAGCAAGGTCCAGGTACCTCTGTTTGACTGAGACCATATCTTAAACATTTAAGGAAATTTAATCGGCATGAAAATAGAACTATAAAATAGCATAAAATATACCATAAAATGCACGATAAGGGATGGCATGCTGGGAAAGTAAAGAACAGTGAATAAGAAAACAGTTTGTGGTGTCATTATTCCAAAAGAATGAGAGACAGGTGCAAGAAAATCAGACCATTAACTGGGCTACAGGATCTTTTTCCTGTAAGCTCATTTAGCATTTAACACCTGTGTAGCACTGAGAGGAAGGACACAGTAATAGCAAAATGTGTTGTGTTCAAATGAACACAAATGAAAATTGTTTAAAAAATGGCTCATGAAACCACTGAGCCAATCTGTTCCACAGGCAGTAAATGCAGGTGGTGCAGATGCTACTGTGGGGGTCTTCCAAACTAGTCCTGCAGCAGGACTAGTCCTCCCAAACACTACTGGGGGGCACTGGTGAGAAGTGAGTGTGAGGAGATAATTTGGAAAAAAAAAAAAAAGAAGAAAAAAAAAGAAAGAAAGGGCAGGGTAGGAAAAATATTATAATGAGGAGAAAAAGACAAGAATAGACATTCTGACCATTTGAAGTTTACACATAGCACAGCATTTACTAAGTACAGTAAACTGTGGTTAACACAAAATCCATAATACTGTTTTTCACTGTCATCATGAGATCATTTGCAAGACTTTTTTTTTTTTCTCTTTCCTCTTTATAGTTAGTAAGAGGAGTGTCCATGTTCAGTATTACCAAAAAAAGTCCCCAGAACAAAACCCAACTGAGTTATTTTCCTCAGGACACCTTCCACCATCCCAGGTTGCTCCAAGCCCCATCCAACCTGACCTGGAACCCTGCCAGGGATGGGGCAGCCACAGCTTCTCTGGGCAACCTGTGCCAGGGCCTCACCACCCCAAATCCCCAAGCAAACAAAAGAAAACCCTCTAAAAAAGTCCCCAAACTTTCTGCCATTAACTGAAATACTGCATCTCTGATGGGAATGCTCTGAAGCCCAGGGAATTTGTTTAGATCTTGGCAGCTGAAATGTTCTGAGCCCAGAACCTGCTGTCCCTCAGGGAGATGAGATTTTGCTTTTGAGATTGAAAAGGTCTTTTTGCTCCCCTCAAGCTCTCAGCTTACATATTAAACAAACTTTTACATGCTTATGGTAAATGCACTTAAAAAAGATGAAAAGTGCCATCTCTACTAAAATTGTAACAATCACAAATCTCAACTATGCCACGGAAGAAAGGGATTCACCAGTTCTGCCTCAGAGGTACAAGTGGGCAACTGGGTGTCCTCAGGACACTGGTGACACAGCTCTGTGAGCTGCTCAGGGCAGTTCTTGTGACAAAGGTCTTGGCTCCATCACAGTCTCAAAATGATTCTTGCAGTGCAGCTGAATAAATGAGTGCAATCATGAAAATTTCGAAGTTGAGATTTAGCCAGATAATGTTGTGACTTACTTGCGTGGATAAAATCCACCTTGTGACTGTCCTGACATGCACATGCTGTCCTGTGATACCGTGAAATACAATATCTGGATGGGATTAGATTTATTTCTGAAGTCCAAGAGCCATAGAAACACCAACCATAGGGACTTTAGGGGGCTTCAAGCCACCTCTGTCTGGGTAAAACTTCTTTATAATCTTCACTTGCTTGCTGCTTTGCAAAATGTTTCTGTTCTTATAATCATAAAGTTAAGCAGGCCAATGCTCCCAAAATGCCTTGTAGGCACTTACTCTGCTACACTGAAAACTTCTTTTTGCAGAAATACTTGAAACTTCTTAAATTTCAGCCTCAAAACTTGATTGGGCATTCTAAATATGCATTTTATTTTCTTTCCCATGATACTGTTTAATCTGAAGTCTCGGGTAGAGAATTATGATTATGATTGAATTATGCAGCATGAACTCAACCCATGTGCAGAAATGCATACAGAGAAGAGGTTAATAGTATTTTTTCTCCTTTTGCACTAATTTCTTTTCAGTTCTTTCTGCATGATTTTCTTCTTTTTCCCACTCAGAAAAAAGATTCACAAGCATTACCTCTAGCCTGTTTCATTTCATTATAACTTTCCTCTCTTGAGTGGAGCCACATAAATTTACTTTATTTTATTCAAGGGCTGCATTCCAAGTTTAGCACCAAATACCAATATCTAATCACATAGTGTTCCTTTTCTCTTTTTGCAGTGTCATATTTTCAATCTGTTTAAATCCTCCTAAACCAATCTTGGTTTGTAAATACTTGCAATAGTTTCTACAGCCAAACTTGAGAACAAAACTCCCATACTTCCACCTGATTCTATAAGATTCCTTAAAGAATTTATGGTAATCAGTCACCTTAAAAAGAGAACCACCCTAGAAAAGAAGCAGGTTCTCCAGCTTTTCAATTAATTGAAAGTTTTCTTAAAAAGAATGAGCTGTGAAAGCCAAAGTAATTACTGCAGCTGTTAAAAATGTTCTTTCTCAAAAATGGCTATGTGCTAAGATTACTCATCCAAAACCCTTTGGTTTGGCTTTCATCCCTACAAGGCTGATTTATTAATTTCTCCTTGCCAGAACAAAAAGATCCTTGGCTCAAGAGAGAGTGGCATTAAAAGCAAGCAGAATTCTATTTATAAACAACCTCAAATGCAAGCTGTAAGTACAGGAGTACCTGCAGCTCTAACAAACATCCCTGAACAGGGATAGAAGGCACACCTGAGGTGGACAAGCTTGGAGTATTCAAGCAGAAAACAGTCCTTGAAATACTGCCAGTCCAAATTTGAATCTCCCCTCAACCGAGCGTCAAGGTCGTTCATGCAAAGGTTGTGTAAGTGCCTTCCAATGCTTCCCTACAAGGAAGGATGTGTAGGAACTGGGAATAATCAAATTGCTGTTGTTATGAGGCAGTTGGATAGCTTGCTTGTTCTTTTATATTTCCTTTTTAAAATCAAGACCTTCATATATAGAAAGAAAAGTAAAAAGGCAACAAAAATTCAGTTGTTGTGGGCTCAAAGCTTCAGCTCCCACCAAGAGAAGGAAAGGGGAAGGAAGATTTCCTTTCTTGCCAGCTATCTCTAAATGGAGCCTGTGGAGCACTGATGCTTCAAAATACTCCAGATCCTTGTAATAAATCTGTCTTGTTAAAAGTTATTAACTTGGAATCATAAGAAACAGCTTCTAGTTTGAAGTATCTGTAAAAGTTTACCATGGATTATTTAATAAGTCTTCTTCAAAATGGGTGTTTCCTACTGTTTCCAATTATGCCAACAAGAATTGTACTGCCAAAATAAAACTTTTCTTCATTTCCACTTTGAAATATTTTAAAATTCTCCCTGGAACAACATCACCAACAACAGACAATGGACATAATTTTGATTTTTTTGTAAACTACAAATACGGAGAAAATAACAATTACAGGAAGGTTTGTTTGTTGTCTAGATTTTTTTTTGTTCTGTTTTTTATTTTTTATAAGTCTGAAAGTGATAGATGATTCCACTGGTTGTAGCGATCCGAAAATGTGGATATACTGATCCCATACTGATCCACAACCCTGAGCCTCATTTTGCTTCCAAGCCTTGCTGGTATCCAGCCCTGGATCTGTGGAGTCACTGACACCCTCCACATGCCCCATTAGTGAGGGATTCTTTGTGTGTAGACTTTCTGCTGCCCACTGATTTTAGATGAATTTGACTTGGAAGTCCTAAGCCAGAATTGAGAATGACAAGAAAAAGAAGTCATAAAGTTCACATTGGAATTACAGGCAACCCTTCTCCTTCAAAAAACATTAAAAAAAACCACCACAAACTCACAGCACTTTGCTGGATCTCCGTTGTTTAAAGGCCCAGAAAAATCTTCCAAGCATTTCTCCAGTATGACTATTCACTAAACATGCTATTTCAGTTTTCTCTTCCAGAATGTTATTCTTTCCTCTAGAGGATTTATTTGTTTGTAAGACTGCCCTTTCAAGAATGCATTTTTAGTGTCTTTCTTACCATGAACTGAATTTTCAGTTTCTAGATTATTACTCCTTAGAGATTTATTATTTCATGTTTCATCCCAACCTTGCATCTTGCTCAATTCACATTCCAGCTGATAAAAAACCTCATTAGGATCCAGGAGGAAGAGTTTACATTAAAACACAGCAGAAAAATGATCTTCTTTATGTATCTCCAAAAGATAAGCTCTCTATATGTGCACTAAAAAGTATAAAAATTCCATAAAATTCTTCTTAAGGCAACTTAGTCCACTGTACTTATACTTCTCAATGTGACTATCATTTGAAATGTTCAAATGTGCAGTTTCTATAGGCATTTCTGACAAAGAGATGAGATAACTGAAGCACATTTCTGCTTCCTAGATATTACCTGATCCACATATGGCAGGAGCCTGCACCAACAGAGTCCTTGGTCTCTGCACCCTCACTCAAAATAAAACCTGTTGACTCCTGATCAAAGCACTTTAAGGGGTCCTATTTGTGTAATCAGCAAGATTTTCTGGTTCTATTTTATAAACATATGTGCAAAGACTCCTGTTTTCTTGCAGTTCCTTTTAAGAGCCCTTTGGTCAAAGCTCCTACCAGAGGCTTGAGGTGCTTGATTCAAATAGTTATGAACTTAGCAGAACTGAAATGGATCCCCTGCAACACATGGAGTGTTCTAGAAACTTGGTTGTTGATTTTGCTGAAGAATAGTGAACAGTGACATCATAAATGTAATAATTATTAATTATTTTCTATTCCCACTCAAAATGGATGGATAGCATTTGGAAGATATTTTTTCTACTACAGATGAAGATAAACCAAGAAAAAATATTAGATTCTTTAAAATCTGCTTAGAAATGCAGTCATTATTTACATTTCCATTTACAATGAACAGTCTTGATTTACATTTAAATTAAGTGCCCTTTATACTAAAAGCACTGAAAATTAAAAATAAGTATATGAACAAATCCCACTGATATGTATTTTCTGTCCTTTTTGACATGTCTTCATCTGTGGGAAGGAGTCTGGAGTACACAAAGATGAGCCCTGGGGACTTTTGACACAGACTTTGGGATGCTCAGGGTTGTGTATTTTGGATATGACTTCAAATCGTGCAAGTTGGTAGGAAATTTTTATTAGACCGAGAGAAAAATGAAACCATTTACATAAATCCTTGCTAATAATGAGAATGATCATGATAAAAATGCGAGACTGGTACCACCTTCCTATTTTTCATAAGTTCCCAGTGACGTTGACCTCTTGCAAATTCTGCAGAGTATGTAAGCCCTGTGAATGTTTTAAACAATCCAGTTTTAATCTAATATAGCACTGCAAATGCTGAAGAGCCTGCAGGCTAACAGGCAGATCATTCAAATGTAAAAACAAATTTGACTGGAGTCTAAACAATGTTGGCCTCTGTTGTGAACTAGAGCTTTCTTTTGACATGGAAAGAGAGAATGCATTTTGCCAAGAGTGGATTAGCTGGGAAAGCCTCTGTAAATGATACTGGGATGAAAATAAACAGTTTCACAACTGGGCATGAGGAACCTCAGAGATCATGCCTCGTGTCAGGACTGCTCATTAGGTTTTGGCTGCAGCTCATGTCTTGGCCTGGGGGAAATCATGAGAACTAAATCACTGATGTCAGTCATTCCTCCCCACCATGACACTGCAGTTCTCTGCAGTGAGGTGCCACCTCTGTTTGTAGTGTCCTTGCAAGTAGAGAGTCATTTCTGGAAATGCTCTGCTCCCTTTACATTTGTACTTTGTCAGCTCTAATTTCTCAGTCTCCCCTTTCCTTACTTATCATCATGCTCCAATTTCTCTCTCCTTGGTTTTTTTTTTTTAACAGGTTCACGGTGATTTGCTCTCATTCATCTTTATCATCATCTCCTGCTCTGACTGCTTTTGTTTTGATATCAGTATTTCCCTCTGCCTTTTTTCCCACATTCTCTCCCAAGGGAAAATGGACTAAGCTGCAACAATTCCACCTCCCTGTTGGGGTGTGAAGAGTCAGGGAATCCAGAAAACCACATGGTCTTCTGCTAAAAAAAAGGCATTCACACACTTCTTCCTTTATCTGCCAAATTTTCCATCACAGAGCTCTTGCTGGCTCTGGACCAGCTTCCAATTCAAAGGTTAGCATGGGGGGAAAATAATTTTTCATGGGAGATAATTTGATATATAAGAGCCTAAGAAAAAGACAGGATAAAACTTCCTTCTGAAAAGTTTATGTCTCCAAGTTATACAAGAATAAAAAAAATTCTGAACACACAAAAAAACCCCCAAACTCAACAAAAACCCTCCAAACAAAACAACACAAGAAAATAACAAGAGCAACAACAAAAAACCACATGGCAATCCTTTCACATAATACTGAAACAGACAAAAATCTGCAGGTATAAGAAAGAAGTATATAAGAAAGAAGGTATAAGAAAAGAAAAACCCCTTTCTATTAGAAAGAATCTCAGAAAATATTTGGAAATTAATTACTTATTTATATGCAGAAAACTTTGACAGCTAAGCAAATCCAAATAATGTTTCAGCCTTAATTCTTATAAATTAAATTTACAATTTTTCCTTGTTGTTATTTGACAGTTCTGTAAGTTCCCTACTTATTAGACACATTTATATACCATATTGTTTAAATGCCATACATTAGACCAGTTAGAAGAAAAGAAATCCTAAAAAGGACACAAGACTCACCTCCATATTCTTCATCAGGTTTTTTTTCAACCAAAGCAGGTTGAACTTTTTTAGAGCTTCCAGATTTTCAAATCTTTTGCAAATTTACACATTTTTGAAGACCATCTATTTTCTGTTTTCTCAGAAGAACTATTACTTCGCAGCATGTTGAAAACAACATGTCACTTTTTAAATCAAAATGTTAATAACTTGCACAGAAGGTTGTTAGGTAGTTCCAAATAATTCGGGATCCCACCCCCTGCACAGAATTCTGAGAAAGCTTTTCCATCAAGGCAACAAAGTAGTAGCAGCTACCACAATTCAAGATAAATAATTATATGTTTTAAAATAAAGTATTATTTTCATTTAAGTGTCTTGTATCTAACCAGTTTCCTGCAGAAGGTTTCAATTTAATTTTTAAAATATTGTTTCAAATGAGAGAGGAAAAATCCAAAAAGAGGTTCTAAATTACAGAGCCCTCTAGTAAGTAATATTTGATCCATATATAAAATGAGATTTTTCAATACTTAAGTGAAAAAGTTCCAGATCCTGGTTGCTTTGAACTGTTCCTTCTTCCTTGAGCAGAAGAAAGGAGTGCTTGTGAAAGAATATGAAGGTGCTGGAGATTGTATAAATTTGTCTATAAAGGAACAGATTTAACTTCCCATTAAGCAGCACAGGAATCCACAGCTCCTTGAGCAACAGGTGGATCTGAAACCTTTTGAATACTTTATCCAAGGAAAATGTTATATTGAAAAAAAGTTCTATTTGAGCAGTATTTTGTGCATACAAACTTGGGATAATCTGAGAAAACCAGTTTTCTTTTTAGCCCCTGTTGATCAACATCCTCATAAGACAATCCATTACATCTGTACTGGAAATGCAAATATTATTCTATTTATGTCCATGCTGTAAGAAATGCATTATGCAGTAGACTATCTCAGTGCCATTACAGCCAATCAAAGGGAGCTGATTAACATCAGATGTGTCTTTTAAAACTTTCTCTGCACTAAAATGTGCAGTGTTTGCAATTTTCACCCTGTTTAGTATATAGCAATTAAGTAGCTCTTTTTCTGCTCCCAAAGCACATTTGCAAAGTCTTACAGGAGTACTTTATACCATGCCCCAAAATGCACCTTCCATCTAAAATAAAATATTTTACAATTATTTTGAAACATTTTCCCAAGAAATAACTTTCAATTACTGCATTGCAGAATCTGTATTTCTAATAGAATTACAATGGGGATCACAATAAAAGAAATTTGAAATTGGTTGAAATACTCCACTGACTTTTTAATAAACTTTCTTTTCTTTCTTAGATTTCAAAGGTCTAGAAAATAATGTAGTAAAAGTCCTTTTGACTGTCTTCATAAGGAAGGGTGAGGAATTGCACTCACTTATCCTTGGACTCAGTAAGATGTATTCACACAAAGCATAAAGATGAAGTAAAAACAAACAAGAAAGAGCTCATAATCCCCCAAAATGTCAATAAAAGCCCCTCTGCATCTGTGAAAAAAATCTACCAGAATATAATTAAGAGTATGAAAACCTCTGCCAGAATGTTTTGAAGTAATCACACAGCTGCTGTGATTAGTCTTTAGAATTAACACTTATTAGCAATGAATGGGATTCTTGCAGCAGGTTTTTTTTTTCCTTTTGCTTCACTTACACGGTGTATTAACCACACTACACAAAAACGACACCCTGAATAAACCTTCCACTAGATCAGGTTGTTC
Source organism: Leptocoma aspasia (assembly GCA_013399835.1). Classification (NCBI taxonomy): domain Eukaryota; kingdom Metazoa; phylum Chordata; class Aves; order Passeriformes; family Nectariniidae; genus Leptocoma; species Leptocoma aspasia. The sequence goes on along the minus strand of VXAX01003738.1, from coordinate 137,784 downwards.
CAAGCCCTGTCCAACCTGGCTTTGAACACTTCCAGAGATGGGGCAGCCACAGCTTCTTTGGGCAACCGGTGCCAGGGCCTCACCCCCTCACAGGGCAGAATTTCTTCCTAATCTCCAATCTATCCCTGCCCTCTGGCAGTTTAAAGCCTTCCCCTCTTGTCCTGTCACTCCAAGCCCTTGTCAAAAGTCCCTCTCCAGCTCCCTTGTAGGTCCTTGAGACACTGAAATGTTATTTAAGATCTCTCTGGAGTTGGGTATGATGGTGGCTGCTGGTTGGGAGATTCTAAACATCTAGGTATTTTTATAGTATAAACTATTCTGACCACCTTCATAAGGAAGCATGAGGAATTGCACCCACTTCTCCTTCCACTGGACTCAGTAAATAACAGAGTAAATAATTCAGAGATAACTGTACTCAAAGCCTGTCTCACGTTTCTGGACAGGTCTTCTTTGTATCTTCATTATCATGAACTGAATTTTCAGTTTCCAGATTCTTCCTCCTCATAGATTTACTAGCCCATGTTTTACCCAATATTTGCAGATTGGCCAATTCATGTTGCCCTCCCTGGAGCCTTCTCTTCTCCAGGCTGAAGTATTCCAGTTCTTCCAGCCTCTCTCCATGGCAGCAGTGCTCCAGCCCTAATGGGACAGTGGAAACTGGGTTTTTTTGAGCTCCTCAGCCCTGCTTGGCCAACAGTTCGACAGCAACACCTTGGAGACCTTCCCCATCCCTTTGCTGGGCTGCAAATTTGAGCTGCAGTGACATCTCCTCTTGCTCTGTTCCTGTGTAGAGTGGGGGAGTGGGGCTGATAAACTGGGTTGTGGAGTGTCAAAAAAAGGGGGTTAGGGAGTTTTCCTCTCTCTTGTGCTTGTCCTGTCTGTGAGGCAGGTTATCCTTGGGGGAAATGGAGATTAACTGTGCCAAGCTTCAGGAGCCTACTGAAGCTGAAATCAGTGACAAATGTGAACCTCAGCTAAAACAGGCCATTGTCAAACCAAAACCAAAAGTTCTTACTGAGGCATTTACACTGGAATAATTTTATCAAGGTAAGATCAATTATAATTAAATCACTATGTTTTATTTGGATTTTTTTCCCCTCATTTTCTAGCAGTGAGACCAGCTGCACATCTCCCAGGGGTAGGATTGCTCAGCAGAAAATCGGATCCTCGCTGAAACAAATGTCATCAGAGATGTCTGGTTTGTGAGTATGGAGGTTAGATTTATTGAAAATTGGAAATACTTTTGTTGAAGTCTTTGCATTAATTTTTAAAAACATTTTTAGTGGAGAGGGAGAAAACTGCTCAAGCAGCTTCTGCCGTTCTGCCAAGGTGGATCCTCTGTCTGCAGCTCGTTGCTTGTACTGATTTTTCCTGTCACAAGATGTCCCTCCAAGTCCACATAAAGCAGACCCTGCCACATTTCTACCTTGCAAAAGATGTTTTGGCTTGATCTTGGATCTTCGCATCTATAGGTGCCTCATTTTACTTACACAAAGGCAAATATATATATATATATTTATATTTAAATGTACTGCTTCTTTTAGCAGAAGACTGTAACAAGTCTATGAGTCCAATTATGTTCTGAATTAAGATGTCATGGCAAGTACATAAAGGAACAATTTGAAATTTAAAAAAAAAAGGGATGTTAATCATCTGAAAACTGTGCACATTGTCTAATTCAAGGAAAAAGCCCCAAAACAATCATCTACTCTGAGCTTTCTTTAGAGATATTTTTATGTAATTTTGCTTAAGTGTTCTCTTCCCTTTACACCACCTCCTGCAAGAAAGAGGATCTTGTCTAGCAAATTCTTTCCTTTCTCCTTGACAGCAGTTTATTCCTTTTTTCTTCCCTTTCTCATTGACAGAGAACCTTAGGGACAACCTTCTCTGTAAATTAGTTCATGCAACAAGGCCAACTGATACCATTTTGTGATGTTTGATATTTTTAAACAGTAATTAAATGAACAAGCATTAAAACTAGACATGGCATCCAAATTCAGAGATTCATTGGTACTATCAGTAGCAAATTGGAACTGCTTTTGTTTCTGAGTGTCTGAGGGGATGACTCAGAATTGGCAGTGAAGAAAGCCAAATGATCTAATTTGGGTATAGGGATTTCTGCTTGACTGGAAAGTGCTCCTGTCTTACCAGGAGGGAATTATTGTACAAATCAACACCTTGGCCCTTTCTAGGTAACTGAATCATCTCAGAGTGACCTGCTCTGGCAGCCTCAAATCTGAGTGCCTAACATTCTTAATCTCTTTTGCTGCAGCAAACATACAGGGCAGCATTACAATGTTAATCATTAACTCAGCTCATTAAAAGCTTGCTAATGTTACTGCTAGATAATCTTGTGGTGGTTTATAAAGCCATTAAAATGTACATTTGCATGTACAGTATTTTTAAAATGTCTGGCAGCAGTTGCTAGGTTTCTCTTTCAATGTAAAGGATTTTCAAACCTATCTCAGACTGAATTAATCACTTTGAGTGTTATCTTTCACCTTCTGCTGAGGCACATTCTGCTCTAATTCTCCTAATGCCTTTTACTATAATTTGAAAGAATTTCATAGCAGTGAAAGCAACTGTTTAAGTGCTGATGGTGCTTTGCTGCTGCATATTTACTTTTGGAATTGTCCTTGTACTTTTGCTGACTGCCATGGAAAGTTTTGAAGCTGATGTTCTCCAGATTCTCATGGATCACTGTGTGTCACAGACATGTTTCTGTCTCTGCCTTCTACTGGTGTTGATATTTGATGGTTTCACTGACATTACTAAACAGTCATCCTTGCATTTTTTTGTAGAACGGTCCCCCATGCTTAAAAAAATACTGTTTGTAATCTATGTGTGGCTTTTTGTCTGTTTCTGTTTTGTATCACTGAGGTATTTCTGACCGTGTCATTTATTAATCCAGGTGCTTCTGGAATCATCTCTGCAAACCAGTGTGTGTTTAGATGAAATGTCAGATTAAATGGCAAGAAGCAGTCATGATAGAGCTCATGTAAATGTTTAAGAGAGATTACATTTCAGAAACTGGGCTCTCCAGGCCTTAACCTTAATAGAACTGTTATCATTTAGCTTTTATTATCAGATAAGATATATGAGACAGCTTTTGGATTGGGTGTTTTTTTCCTAATTATTTTTAGCAGTAGAAATATTTTGATATGAAATGCAGCTATGTCTTATAAGCATTTAAAATAATGCTTATAGATAGATTTACAGACACTATAAATAGATTTACAGACACTACCTGGGTAATGTCACCCCTTCAGCTGTGATTGGAAGCAGGATAAGCACAGGCAACAGTTGGAAAACTGATTACTTACACTGATGCCTCCATCTAACAAGGCAGGGTCCTTACTCCCACTGAGGTCAAGAAAAATATTGCTGAAACTGATGCCATGGAGTGGCTACCTGAAACAGAGGCTAGACAAAATTAAGAGAATAAAAGTGGGTATTTATTGAAGGCCTTCACTAGGTACACCTTGGGCAGTCAAAGCCTCTGAGGGGCTACACCCAAGATGGACAACAATCACAAGTTTTTCATACAGTTACAAGTTTGGTCCATTTACATATTGGGGTAATCCTCCAGTTACAGCTTCAGGCAATGAAGTCTTTTAGTCCAAGTTTGGCCCCCCCAATTCACTGTTGTTTGCATCTCTCAGGGCCTGAGACAATAAGGTGTCCTTGAGTTTCAGGCCTAGAGAGGAATTGCTTTGTCTGGATTAAATGGGAGAACAGTAGCTGACAGGCTGTGGAGTTTTGGAGTTATACACTACAGCAGTACAGGATCTGAAAAACATAAAAGCTAAATCCTAAGGCATCAAAACAAGACTTCGAGGGTTTGACTTTGAGGAGTGGTGATGCATTGAGTGTGTTCACAAGAGTCCCATGAGCCACGGGCACGGATGTGGTCAGGGGAGGAGAGCACTTGCTTGGTTTTGGCACTGCCAAAAATAGATATTATTTAGGGAGCACTGTGGCAGTATCCCAACCTAGTTACAACCTTATCTTCAGGATTCAATGGGGTAAAAGTGTTTTGTGTCAAGTTTGTCTCTTGCCCACGTGGAATGGGGCTGCTTCTGGTGTATCTGCAAAGCACACAGGAAGGCTGAGTTATCTCAGATTGCTTTGGGCATAGCTGTTGGGAGTCTGTAAGGACATTAAAGCCCCCCACCTTGAACAAACCAATAAAGCTTCACTAGTGCTTCTAAAAACAATAGGTAAGACATCACTTATAGAATGTTTTATTATTGCAGTCACTTCTTCAGCCAGCTCTGGTCTGGGTGTCGTGCTCACAGACAGAAATGAGATCAGCATTGATCTATAAATTAGCAGTTGCCTAGTGACTCATGGTCTTGGCATGCTCACTTTATGCAAACAAAAAATATCACTATGCAGTAATGGATGCATGCCAATTTTTTGTTAGGGTTACTGTCCCAGAGCTCACAGCAATTTTTGGCATAAATTTTGACAGGGAGAGTAGCTTGAAAATGGAAAATGTCAGTGGAAGCAGGGAATTGTTCAGAAACTGTCAGTTGGTAGCTACAGAGGAATGTTGTTATAAACAGACTGCAAGGGGAAAAGAACACACACACAGAGTAATTATAAATGCAAATGTATGAAAATAAGCAGTGTAGAATAAAATAGAATTTGCAGGGCACAAGTTAATTGTATAATAAATTGACTTACTGACTTCCCATATCTCAAAATGGGAAAAATAATTGTAATTATTATTGATCAATTTAATAAAGCTATCTAATCATTTTATTAACCATCCAAATGGGAGTGTAGGTCTCTGCCAATTAAATCTGCAAATGGCACAGGCTTGTTGAGTAGTAAGTAATGAAGTTACACCCACAAAATGATTTGAATTACTTATTAAAAGCTGATGGTCCAGCAATATGCACTCCAGTAGAACTAAAAGCTCTGACACACCAGGTGTGTATGGGCTACAGCTGCACAATGGGTATTCCCATCTTGGAATGCTTTGGCTCAGAAAAGGGATAAATGGCCATCCACAGCAAACTGCTTCAGCCTGAGCTCCTGCTTAAATTAACCAGCATGAGCCACGGGTTTATCAAGTAGATGAAGACAGAGCAAAGGCCCAAAGAAGGGATTTTTCTCTGGTGTGCAGCACTCATAACACAGCCCCTGTGATGGTATGTTCATTTATTTTGTTTGAGATCCAGAAAAGGAGGCCACAATCTCAGCTATGAACTGGGAACCAAACCTGATTGTTCACTGCTGACAGACTCTCACTGATAGATGCTGAAATGAATTGAATAGGAGCATATAAAAAGCTACAGAAAATTACAGCTGGTAGCAGAGGGCTTTTGAGTATGACAAGGAAAGGTGAAGCAATGTCCAGCCACTGCAGTTTTAAGTTGGCCAATGTACTGTAAAATGCATGTGAAGTACTGTCAGCATCAGTGGGGTTGTGCTGTGTCAGTGCTGAATCCTTCTGCACCATTAATGTCAGCAGGGTCAGCTTAGAAATCAGGACCTGTGAAACTCTATCCTGGTATTTTCATGGGCAGTCTGGAAAAAGAAGTGCAAAGTAATGCTTCTCACCAATTTCAGCTTTATCCTTCCTTGTAAATAATCAGTGATATCCAATTCACTAAACCCTTTACAGATTACAGTTTATATTTTTCAACCCCTATGCATGGTAAAGTGAATAATTTCTCCAAGAGTGGGGGGAACAATATTCTCCAAGCTTTCTAAAGAGGATCTGCATATATATGAATTTGAGTGTGCTTCTCATCTTAGTGGTGAAGAATATTTCCAATTTTTATAAAAGAAGAAACTGTGCTTGCACCAGTACTTTGAAAAACATCACCATCTTTGTCTCCATCCTTTTCATCTTTCTTTTCATCCAAGGCCTGAACAAGCTTTACTGGAACAAAAGTAAATCTTCCACAGGACATGGTGTCATTACAGGCTTGTGAATCATAGAATCACTGAATAGTTTGGGTCCTTGAAGACCACCCAATTCCAACCCCCTGCCATGGGCAGGGACACCTTCCACTAGATGAAATTGCTCCAAGTCCCATCCCACCTGGCCTTGGACACTCCCAGGGATGGGGCACCCACAAAAGTCTTTAATTTTGGCCCTCATTTGCAGTCTCTGTGCGCTCCTGCAGCTCCCCTGAATCCCATGGAATGATGCCAATTTTGTCCCCACTGCAGGCTGGATTCTGGCCATATTCTCCCCTGGTTTTGGCTTTATCTACACACAGGACGTGAAACCCAACTGTCAGAGTAGGTGTGGGAGAATAATTTCAGTCCTATGAGGCATCCTTATGAATAATCCCTTCCCAGAGCCTGGATATACCAGGATCCAGACCCCCTGCTCCAGGGTGGCAGGGAGGAGCAAACAAAAGTAGTCAGGAGAGTTCTTGAGCAAATGCTGCAGCCACAGTGCAACAGCAGCTACCAGAGATCTCTAGGATATGTGAACCTCAGAAAAAGTAGCATTGAATATTTTTTCTACCATTCATGGCAAAAGGATGGCACTTGAGAGCAACAAAGAAATGCAGTGAGGAATTCTCACCTGAGGAATTCTTTTCCTGCATTCTTCCATGGTGAACAGCACATCTCTGCCTCTCTGAGGCACGATGGAAATTGAAAACCTGCAGGACTGGAACAAGTGCCCTCATCTTTCCAGGATTAAATAATACCTTAATAGCTCTGTCTGTATGGAAAAGAAACTGCCAAGCCCTATCATCTCATTCTGACAGAAATTATGAGAAAAGCACCCGAGATCTGATACCAGCAAATCTTCCTTGAGCTATTTGTATCTTTTAATGAAGAGAACTGCTGATGTGATTTGCAGAACAACAATACTTTAAATGATTGCTTTGAGCATGTAATGGACTCCTACATAACCACCTTAAGGAAGTATTTAAAAGAATATTTTTATTTCTCTTGTATTTCTTTTTTTTTTTAATTAATATTTTTGGCCTGCATGAGAGAAACAAGGCTAGCAAGCCACTTGGGAAGGCACCCCTTCACTCAAGGCAGAATAGGCTTTTTCCAAACCATCCCCCTCTCCTGTTTCTGTAATCTGCTTTTAAAAGCCTCTGGTAGTGGAAAATCCAAAACCAAAGATGAATGGCAAATTTTAATCCCAACGAGCAGAGAAAGTTACTGAATGCAAGAGAAAATAGTGGTATTCTCAATGACCCTTTGATATTACATTAACTTGTAGATTTTCTGTAGGAGAGCAAGAACCTGGACCTTTCAAAATCTCATCTGACTTTGTCAGCTCTTTGAATTAATTGTGCAAATTTGTTTTCCTTTATGTTGCCCAAGGAATACATTTCTTGTTCAAAGTAATGAGTTGAAGATTAATAGCAGAAAATAGAATTAATTTGCTTTTTGACTTATAATTGTGAGGGAGGAGGACGCCCCCCCCCAATTTAGAGTTTTGAACAGCTTAATATATCAAAACCCTTCAAAATATAAATATTGAAAACATCCAAAACATAAGGCCATTTCTGAAATAATATAATAGGAAATCATATTTAGGTGTCACCGGGTCCCCAGTGCAAAATAGTTATAACACAGTCTAAAAACCACAAAATTACTAGAATTAATAATCTAAGTTAATATTGTGAATGAATAAATTAATGAAACATCCTGAAGGCTGCTAAACAATGTTATACTTTAGGCAAAGGAAGACTAAGAGATGATCAGCTTGTATTACTATAAAACAACTCTATTTTTTAAAGAAGAAATTAAGGCTGTCTCTTTGTGTTATAGTTAATTTGGAAAAAAAAATAGTGAAGAATTACAGCCCAGTTCTGAGGACCACAATTGATGTATTTCTTTTGAAAAGGAGCAGCAAAAATGTGTCTTTGATCCCTCTTGTATAGCCATAGGTAAAAATGTTCCAGGACAAAAGGATTATGTATGAGTTTCTGTTATGCAGTGACTGTGCTCTGCTTGATGTGCTGATATTGCCAGGGCAAAGGAGAATTTCGAGGAGCCCAAGTGACTGAGTTCATGTGAAATGTGGAATGATTCCATCAGGGGAGGTGTCAGCCCGTGGAGCCCTGAGTATCAAGAGTCCTGACAACTCCCCCCAGTTGCTCTGGGAAGGGATTGTGATTTCAAAAGTGTGGCTGAAAGGCTGCACTGACATTTCTGGGAAATTATTTTAGCAATATAATACACCAGTCTTTCTGGGCTCAGGACACTCCAGTGTTTCATTTTTGGAGCAAAGAAAATGCTTTTCTCTGATGCTTCTATTGTTTGTGTGACATCTGATGTTGAAAAGTTAATGTACACACCTTTTCCAGACCTTCATCTTACCACTTCTCTCATTATTTATAAGAAAATAGAATAGAAAAGAATGATAGTATAAAATCATTAAAAAGATAGAATATGATAGAGTAAGAGAATAAAATAATTTAAAAATCATTGGAAGAGACCTTCAAGATCATCAAGCTTGAACTCCCACTAAACCATACTGTGACCACATACACTCACTTTGTGAACACTTCCAGCCATGGGGGCCCCACCATTTCCAGGACAGCCTGTTCCAATGCTTAACCATTCTTCAAGTGATGAATTTTTTCCTAATATCCAACCTGAACCACTCTTAGTGCAGCTCAAGACCACTTGCCCTTGTACTATCAAGGATCAGACCTGGACCTGGATCTCTCGTGCTCTTTTAGATGCAACTGGAAAAAGAGCAGAAACCAAACATCATCACCCAAAAAAAAAAAAAAAAAAA
>VXAX01003738.1:41959-129013 GCA_013399835.1 Leptocoma aspasia | reverse complement strand
AAGCAAAACAAATTAAAAAAAGCTTGCAGAAAAAGCAAAACCCACACATGAGGTCCACATGGCTTAAAGCCAGTCACTATTCATTCCCAGAGTGGGGTAAGTTGTGTCTCAGTAGGGAATTCCCAGCCCGTAGAATGAAGAGGAGAATTTCTCTGTTGGAAGAAACACAAATGCTGACAGCATCAGGTGCTTGGCTTCCTGCAGAAGAAGGGAAATGTGGCTCCCCAGAATGTCGGTTGTAGTACAGCATCATATTCTTGAGCACATCTTGGGCCAGCTGTGCTTCAAATTGTTTATTTCACTGAACTAAACTCTTTATAAAACCCAGTGGAGCAACAGCAGCAAAGGCTGGTTTGCTGTGGACAGCAACACTCACATGTGAGCAGAGAAACCCTTCTGGGGTTAGGAGGGACAGCAGGCTTAATGAATTCAGCTTTTTTCTTGGTTGTGCTTCCCACAGACCAAATTAATTCCAGCAGATGAGTAAAAGATGGAAAAACATGCTAATTAGCAGCTTTTTTTATGAACCAGTTCTCTACTTCAGAATCTAATTAGCTTTCTAGATAAGGCTTAGGCTGAAGTTTGTTTCTCCAGTGCAAGGATTATGTTCCTGTTTTTCCAGTGTTTGAATAGAAATGGATTGATGGATATTTACTTGTACAGTCCTTTCTTATAGATTTATGAATTGTATATAAACTTAAATGGATGATGAGGGCCCTCTCTCATTACAGCTCTGGGGAATTAAACAGCACAAGAAATTCCTCCAAGACAGAGAAGGCAGAGGGAACACAAAGGATTGCAAACTGTGGATAAGACCATGTAAGAGTGATGGAGAACAGTCGTGGTTGTGAGACAATAAAATGAGGGAGAACTGAACAGGAGGAATCTGAGGGGAAACACAGTTAGAGGAGAAAAGCCAAAAGCAATTCCCAAAATCTATTTGCTTTTCCTACAGTTCATATGTTGAAGTAAGAAACCAGAACATATTTAATGGGAAACAAGGATAGAAGCAAATGTGAAATCTAGAGAAAAATACAAAAAAAATAACTTAGCTCTTTAGGTTCAATTGTCTGTGAGGATAAGATAATCTCCTGACATAAGTTCTGTACCTTTGGGGAAAAAGATAAGTATGATAAATACTTGTGCTGGAAGAAATAGAATCTTAACACTCTGCTGTTTGCAGCCCAGCACACTGGATTTACTACCATGAAACATGTAATTTTAAAAATTCAAAGCCATACTGGTGAGCAATTTCTTCCTAACTTCCAGGCTGCAATTTTTAATCAATGTTTGAAAACAATTAGGGAAACCATGAAAGAGGCTGACATGCTAGGCCAGGACCAAATTTGAACTAAATTTTGCATTAAGTCTGATTTCAGAAACACTCAGGTATTTTAAAATAATGGGATGCTGACATATTCTCTGATTTATGACATCCATTAATAAATCCACAGAAGAAGTGCATGTACTGTACTGCAATGGTGGTGGCATGTAGTGAATAAAACCTTTTTGGCTGTCTTAGCATGTTTGGAAGATAAGCTTGGAGCCTCAAGACTACAAAAGTAGGGGACTGAGGTGAATTAATTTGCTACTTGGTGTTGGTACAGGTCAACCACAAAGGATACTTTAAAAAAGCCACCCAATGCCCCAGCAGCTTCTAGCAGTGTGACAGATCTAGGGCTGTGCTGCCACAGAGGTAATAAAGACAGACTCAGGAGTCTGCTTTTCCCTTTCAAAACTAGCTCACATTCCTAGGGACATGCTGAAAAAAAATAGAGGGGAAAGAATGAGAAAGATGTTAAATTTGGTATGATAATGAAACTCTGCATATTGAACTAGGATCAAGTTAGACTGCTTCTCTCTTGCCAGAGAAATTTGATTGCTTTTTTAATAGAATTATAAAATGTAATGGAAAAAGGGAATCCAGAATTTCCCTTGTATTTGATGGAATGTGTATTTGAAACATCTCAAAACTTAATTCTAGGGGATTTAGAGGGGGGGGCTGGTAATACCTGTGTGAGACCCTATAATGAAACCAGCCATGATCAGGTGAAGTCTTCAGCTTTCCAATGAAACAATGGCATCACAGATGTCTTTGCAGATGTTGGTGAAAATACAGTGTAGTGCTGCCTCCATCTAATCAGTGTCAGAGGGCACAGGAGTGTTCAGCCCACGCTGCTCCTGCTGCAGGGGAAGGAATGGCCACGCTGATTTCCCTGCCCAGACACATCAAACACAGCCCACACTTTCCTGGTCTCTTCCACTCAAGTTATGGCCAAATTAATCTGCCTGCATGACATGTGTCCCTGAGGACTATTTACGAGATTATGGTGTGAGGGACAAATCAGAAATTGGTGATGTGTGGATGGGAAGCAGAAAAATTGTGCAGCGTGCTTCTAAAGTCTGGTTCAATGGTCAAAACACTCCCTTCTCACTGACTGCAGTGAGGTTTGGTATTGACAATACTCTTGGAAAACAAATTTGGTCTTTCTGTGGCATTTTAATGCCTCTCAGTCACCACAGGAGACACCAGAGGTCCAAGTTGGGTAGAAGCCAAGCAGAGAGCAACAACTTTTTTTGGCATTAGTTTACACTCCGTTTTAATCTCTAGAGTCTTGGGGTTGCAGTTGGATTCAAAAGATGGTTATGTGGGTTAGATCCTATTGCTCCTGTTTTGTTTGGTTTGGTTTTTGGGGGTTTTTTGGGGTTTTTTTGTTTGTTTGTTTGTTTGTTTGTTTTTGTCTGTTGTTTCTTCAGGATTGGAGGAGATGGATGAAGCTCCTGTGAGAAGAATCAGCAAGCTGGGCATGAGGGAGGGAAATAGAGGGAGGCTGAGTGAGCTGTGGGGCAAAAGAGTGGGAAATGATGGCTGGAAAGAGGAAGCAGACAGGGCAGAGTGCCCAAAGGATGGATCCTCCCAGTAACCATCAGGGGGGGACAAGTGCTGGCTTTGTCCTGCTCATCACATTCATAAATGATGTGGAAAACAGTGATGTGACAAATTATGTGGAATTAGGTTAGTAAGAACTAAAGCTGTCTGCAAAGAGTTGCAAAAGGGACCTCATAAAATCTGACTGGATCATGAAAGTGTAGATATCAAACTCCACATTGAGAGCTGGAGGAGGAACAAGCATGAGCAGATATGCACCAAGGAGCTCCAAATTAGCTATCACATCTCAAGAAAAATTATCTGAGTCACTGTGGATAATTCAATGAAAATATCAGGTCCATATTTGGGAGCAATTAAAAAAATCCCAAAGAAACAGACAAAAATATAATAACTGAAGGGTGAGACAAAAAACCAGCACACAGCAGCAGCAAATCTCCAGTGTTCCCACACCTTACACTGTGCAAGCAGTTTGACCTCTTTCTACTTCCTCATTGACAATTTTTTTTTTTTAAATATAGCTAGAAAAATCTCAGGGAAGAGTACTGAAAATGATCAGCAGCATGGAATATTTTCCATACTATAGGAAATACTTTCCACACTATTTCCATACAGAGGAGAGGCTAAATAGAAGTGCTTCCCTTGCAAAGCAGAGGACTAAGTCACAGAGGTATATAAAATATATAAATTATGCTCCACAGGTGACATGGAAGATGCAAGTGGGGAACTATAGCCATTATTTCTTACTGTACAAGCACATCATGAACTCATCAGCAGGTCCTGAACAAACAGAAGGAAATATTTCTTCAAGCAGACTATAATTAAATTGTGGAACACATTGCTACAGGATGCCATGGAAGCCGAAAGCATAAATGAATTAAAAATGTGATTAGACAAATTTATGGATTTGCCTCCATCAAAGGCTGTCAAGCAGAAGGATGTGGTTTCAATATCTGACTCAGGAAATCTTTCAGCAAAGATTGCAGGAAATCTGCAAGGATATGTTGAGGAAGGAGGGCAGAGGATTTTCAGTCCTTGTGAAAGGGATCATTTAGCTCCTGGTTTTCCCCTGTGCACGTTCTCTAACAGCTGAGGCTGGATTGTCTCAGACACAGGATCCTGAACAATTCTTTGGCTTGACTCATTATGACTCTTTATAATTTTTACTTTATTTCATTTCTCCTTTCCCTTTATCTGCCTTCAGTTTTTATGATCAATCCATTGGATGAACTAAGTCTCTCAGGAGCACAGCTGCTGTCTGACCAGACTTCACAACACTTTTTGACTTCTGGGGTTGTTGGACAGTTTTAGCTGTGCCTTGTCTTAATGCTCAGCACCTGGAAAAAGCAGGGAGGATTTTCAATTAACTCCTGGGTGCAGGAGCCATAGAATTAATTTTCCTCGATGCACACTGGAGGTGTTTTTGAAGACTCTGCTAAGCAAGACTGGGCAGATGTCTGAGGCACACTGTGGACTGAAGGCACAGTTCTAACTGCTGGGGATGGCTGTGAGCTGAGCTGGGCTGAAAAAAATCTAATGAATTTCCATTATCTAAAAGAGCACTTAAAAGCACAACTAAAAAAATGTGTAAATGATCCAGCTCTGGAACAGGATGCAAACTCCAGCCGGGGGAAAAAATAGAGCAAGTAGGAAATGGAATCTGGAAATTAGTTTTAAAAAATTACCTCTTTTGTAAACTGATACATCTGGGAATTACTCTGCCTTTCTTCTTCCCCATATTCCTGCTCTCAAGGGGAGGCAGAAATATAAGTAGGTACATAGAAAAGCAGAGGTTAAGTGAACAGCAGCAGGGAAGTGAAATGACAGTGATATATTGAAATGGAAATGGGGGTGGTCGATTTGATCTGCATATACAGGGGCATTATGTCATGAAGCCTCTTGATTTAACCATGGTAAAAGCACACCTGTGGCACTGCAGCTAGTTTCAGAAAACTGTTCATAACAAAACCAGAACAAATTGCACCAAGTTTAAAACCCACAGCAAAATGAAAATAGGGAAGGATTTTAACAAAGCCATGAATACATCAGCAAAGAAAACACCGAGGAGGGGGAAAAGCTGAAGTACATTGTTGGCACAAGAACAAATGGCTGTAAATTGGTCATGAATAAATTTAGGCTGGAGATTAGAAGAATTTGTCTAGCCCTGAGAGGAATGAGTTTTTGGAACTGCTTTTTAGTAGAAACAAGAGAGACAGATCACTCTATTTTCAAATGACAATGAACAGCTTATATGATATTGTTGCCTGAAATAGAAAAGGACTGTGTCTGGCAAGCCAGGAAGTCCCTTATATCTTTATATTTTAAGCAATTATGTATTATAAGATGAAAGTAGATTTGAGATCATAAACATTTGAAGGGCAGGGAGAGAATTGCTTTCTTGAGAAACTTCTGGGAGTGGTTATGCAATATTTTCTCAAAGGGACTCATGGATGACTCATCATTTGGGTTGTCTAAAATAAGGCTGAATAAAGCAGCAATCCAGGTAATTTCAAGATGTGCCAGCATGATGAACAAGTCAGTCTTATTTGTCACTCTTCATCAGGAGTCATGTCATGGGTCCTTGGTGATTCAAACCCTGGAGCTCAATGGCAAAAGTACAAAACACAGGGAGCTGGATTCTCTGAAAGCTGCTGAAAAGGAGGAGATGGTGGCCAAAAGTTATGAATGTTGGGCTGAGGATTCTTAATTGCTCACCCCAAGTAGTGTAAGGTTTCCTTTTTGTTGGAACAAACAAGATCTGCATCCTAGAGAGGATCATGCAGGAGGGAACATTTCATGTGGAGGATGCTCATGGACCCTGAGCAACCTGGTCTAGAGGAAGGTGTCACTGCCCATGGCAGGAGAGGATTGGAACTAGGTGATCTGCAAGCTCCTTTCCAGTCCTAACTATTCTCTGATTCTGTGATTTCAAAAGGAGGTTCAAGACCACCAATTCCAGCTACCTAGTTCAGAATCTCATAGAAAAACCTCAGATTCTGAGGCCACGTGGCTTCTGGAAAGTTCACAAGACTAAGGCAATAGCCATGCAAGTCAGTACCTAAAAGGTCAGACCTCAGGTATAAGGATTGGCCAGTGCAGACTGCAAAATTAGCTACTAATTTTAGTTTTACTAATTTTTAGTTTTAAAACTAATTTTAGTTTTATATTTAAACAGCTTACTACTCTCTGGAGATCGCTTGTGTTTTTCCTTTTTTTTTTTTTTTAATATTAAGCTGCCATTTAACTTTGTGTTTTACTTTGGGAAAATACGATGCTGGAAAGGTTCAGTGATCCCCTCTCCTCTTTCTCAGGCACACAGGAGGGTGTTCTGTCATCAGAATGACAAACACAGCAGAGGGTTTCTGTTCAAAGCTGCTGGAACTGGGCTTTCCAGACCAGTGGTGAAAATGATGGCATGGAGACTGGAATATGTGGAAAACCGGATGGAAGAGCAGGTCAGAATGTTTTTCTCTTACTAGAAGAGTCACTGGTGCTTAGATTTAGTGCATTTTTGAGATAACCTGGATCCTTTGTAGCATATCACTGTGGCATGCTTTAGGTAAATAGCCATAAGGTAATGACTTCACTGTGGTGTTTTTAGCAAACTAGAACAGATCTTTAACAAGAGATACAAATTCTAACTTCATTGATTGGCTGTTTTAATAGAAAATAATAAAGTTTTTAATATTTTCTATTAAAAATATTTAATAGAATATTTTCTATTCTATTAAATAAGAATAGAAAGTTAAAGTAGTTGTGCTAGTTTTTTAACTAGCTACTTTGCTACTTTTGCAAGCCAAAGTTAAAGCAGTTGTGCTTGGGAAATTAAGCTCTCCCAATGAGTTTTCTGATTTTAGTTAAAACTGCAGTTTTGATTCTTTGCATTGTAAGAGTAATTTCCATGCATATCAGTACAAGGTCATTTCATTGTTCTCAGAGATATCTTTTAATCTACTCTCTTGAGACTTGCATTCCTTGATTAAATAAATATGCTCAGGGAGCATTTATTATCTACCATGCCCACTTACCCATTAGATGCCAGGCAGTTACCCTTTATTCTTAATATACAATCAAATTGACAAAAGCATTGAAATTCTGGGCTCTGTCCAACACTGACAGATGAATAATTAAAGTTAAAAAAGACTTCAAGTTCTCACATTTCTTTTTCATGACCTCACTTGATGTAACTTTCAATGCTGAGAATACCAGAGCTGGACAAAACTTTGACAGCAATATTTTCACCACCAAAAATATAGGTTCAGAATCATTAATTATTTTCTACTGATTCTGCTAAACTGCTTCAGCTGGGAGATGGAAATGCAAATCCAGAATCCAAGCCACTACTTTGAGATAGTGTCATTCACCTTTCACAGAAGTGATCATATTAACCAAAACTATTTCCAAACGTATTGCATGTAAAACAGTGAACATTTAAAAATGCAGGAAAAGCCCCCTCCCCCCATGTATCCACCATTAATGAGCACAAAAGTAACTAATCTGATAGTTTGATACAGCTCCAAGAAGGAAATGCTAAGAAAGCTCTGAAAAGTCAGGCAAAAAATAGAATGGCAAACAATTCCTCCCTGTTTCCACAAGTCAAGCCTCAAGTAGCATCATACAGCTTTGAAGTTTTCAACTCTACACTGAATCATGTAGTCACTTACTATGTGTTCATCTCACTTGGATTCATCATCCCTAGCTGGAGAGTCAGACTTGCCAAGATTCTGCCTTTTTTCAGAAGCCTTTTTGGGAATGTCACGGGAATTCTGTGGCGTGACATGGAGGAAGGACTCAGTTGTGGCTTCCAGGCTAATTTTGTCCAAAAAGAGCTTGTGAAACCTGTTCTACCAACAGCTGAACAGAGACACTGCTGACCTGAAATGTTTCCTTTAGCATCACAACCCTCCTTCTATGTGGATTTAGCCTTTCTGTCCTGCAATCCCAGTTATCTCACTGCTTTTTTCTCCCCAGAGCCCATCTCCATTTTTCTGTGTTGACTGAAGTCCTGGACTCCACAAAGCTCCTGCTGCCTGGGGTGGATGACAGGATTATGAGGACATGTGGCCTTTCCATCCCGTGAAGGCATGGGAATCCTTGGGGGAGGGTTGGTAAGACTTCCAAGTACAAAGTGCAGAAAGTATCCAACTCCTTCCACTTGCTTGAATTCTTCTCAACAGTTCCCCAAGCTGTGTGAAGGTCAAAGCTCATTTCCTCTCACAGCATCTTTCACTGGTTCTGATCTGTCTCTGTTTTCTTATCTATTTCTCTACCATGTTCAGCTGTAATGAGTTGATAAGAATTCAGATAAGGAAATTACAATGAATGGGGTGCTGGTTTTTTTTCTTCTTGAACACAAAAAGTACAGATTCTGTATGCCTTACTCTGGGAAACCTTCTCTGTAGCATTGCTTTTGACTTGTCACAGAGATGAGCTGTAATCTGCAGTTCTGTTTTCATAAAGATAAAGGCCAAAGGTTTTATGTTGATGCAAACACTGAACTTTCCAGGGCAGCAATGAATTGCAGCATTTTGAGGAAGATAAGGATTTCCTCACAATCCAGCAGAGGGCCCTGGATCTGATTNTTTTTTTTTTTTGGCAGAAAATGATTTTACTTATACAATGGAGCTGTTCACAGGAAACCAGCTGAGCCTTGCATTCAGTTCAGGTTTTGATTTTTTTGGTAAATTTTAAGTTACATTAAGAAAAGAACATGGTACAAGTTATAAAAACAAGCAATCAGACTTATTTACTTGTCTACCCACTCCACTGCAAAACACAGAGAATAAAAAATGATGATTTTAGAGGTTATTTATATCAGGGATTAATCCTGCCTGGTTTTGCTTTTTCAGCACTGACATCAGCTAGAATTTGGGGAATGGAGCTTGTGTTCATTGCAGGCATTTAATTCACAAAATAAAGCCACAGATGAGTAGAGCTGGTGAGAATTTGCAGGTTGTTCTCCCCAGTTTGAATAATGTGATGTACAGAATGCACTACAAAGTGATTTTGAAATGTAAAACATTAATGTTCCCTTTGAAGGGCTGATATCAAGTGCCAAATGATATATCAATTAAATGGAAAACAAATCCCAACCCTGCAAATATTGTACAAAAACAGCTTCTTTGAAGTCAATGGGACTAATTACAAGTGTAAAATAGAGCCTGGTTGTACAGCACTTCTGTTAACTGGAGTTTAATTCCATGAATTTAATAAAAATAGATCTCAGAGCAATTCCAGCTTGGCTTCACACTGACAAAGTGCAATTCCTGCCTGGCTCAGCCATTTGTGGGTCTCTGGTATCCAAATCCTGCAGGACAGTGTCTAACACTGCACTGCAGAGCTCCACAATTCCCATCTCAGAGATGAACTGGCAAAGGCTTGTGTTCAGTATTCCCAAATCCTCTGGTCTCACACCCAACCTTCAGCTCCAAAGGGCAGCTGGACACATCCAAAATTTCCTGTTTTGGGATAGAGCTGCCATGCTCAGGCCTGACTGGGTGACAGGCATCAGCCTCTTCCTCAGATAACTTCTTCCCATGAGCAATGTTTAAATTAAAAGTGAGAGATTGGAAGTTCTGAGCCAGATTTTGATTTATGGGTTAGCCCCAATGGATGCTGTAAAGCTGTTCTTGGTTCTAATTTGTATACAAAGCAAGAAAATTAGGCCTGTGCTGTAAAAATGGAAGAAAAAGCAAATATGTAGCTCCTTGGGGGAATATGGGTCCCAGCTATCAAGGTTACACTGAGGCAGCAATTGCAATGTTCAGTTTTTCACTATCCTCAGACCACTTAGATTAAATTTGATCTCTCAGGTTACCTATTAGCATCATATTTTAGATGAACCAATGTCCTGCACATCAATATCCTCATAGCAGCTCTTGGAAGCACTGCTGATTACCCTCAGGTGACAATTGCTTAGAGGTATCTCTGGGCACAAAACATTTTTTTACCAAGCATGTGTTCCCTTTCACTGCAGTTTTGTCAATATTTTCATATTGCAGCAGTTCTGGGTCCTAGGAATGGAGGTTGTGCCTCTCAGTTACACTAAAAGGAGTAATCTCTTGTGGGTTTTGGAAGGGATTGTAGGTTTTATTTCCATAGGTCGAGTCTCTGGTACCCTCTGTGCTGTGACAAATTTTAAATGAAAACCATTTGAGTCTCCTCCAGCTCACAAGCTGTAATCTTTAGTATCCATGGTTTCTGGAGATGTGCAAATGGTGCATAATCAACACTCAGAGCCTGATAAAGGCATGGATCAGCATCAGTCAGGACTCAGAAGCCAACCCCTAATGGACTTGCTGAGGAGCTGTGTAAGTGTACAGAGCACTCTGTGCACAAATACCTCCTGATGTAATGCAAGGGAATTAGATTTCATTAAAAAATCTGTTTCTGCATCTCTGGCTGTACCTTTCAAGTACCAACCTAACTGTTCTATGATTGACACAATTCTGGCCAGACCTTTGTCTCACTTTTTTCAGCTTCTCCCTAAGCAAATTTGTGGGTATTTTAATTGTAATTATCTTTTTGTTTGCTTTCACTTTTTAACTAGTATCAAAGTTCTGGGATGATCTGCTCAGGGCTCACATAGACTGTCTTGTCTCATACTTTCTTTTCAGCTGGATAATTAACAGTGCAATTAAATAGCACCAGACCCAGTGGTGTCAGTCTGAACATTTTCCTCAGTGATGACTGGCCTCTGAAACTACTCTGCCAGGACTCAGAGGAGGAAGTCCTGTTCCATGCAGCTGGGAATATCCATAGGACAAATTCTAATGCTTCTTCTTTTAGTATCCCTGGGCTGGGCTCCCAGGATGAGCACTGTAAAAGGAGAAAAAAAGATAATTGTTCTGAAGATGCTCCTGAGCAGCACTAGCAGTGGCATGCAGAGGTCCTGCTGCCACATGGAGGATGTACTTGCAAATAATATCCTCAGATGAGACCATGGATTCAGATTCAGACTCCTGGGCCAGCCCTTCCAGGACAAGGAGTCATTTCAGTAGATGTGTGTTCTAGAGGGGAGTGCAGAGCCTTTCAGACACCTGGGTGGTAAATCCAGCTGCCAAGCACTGCTGAAAGTAGGCCAGTACTGCCTGTATCTTGTATGTCCCACCTACTCACCTGTCTGCTCTGCTCAGCTCTGTCTCTACAAAGAGGTTGAAGCTGGGAAGAAGGGAGAGCCATGTTCATCAGAGGCCTGTTGGGTTTCCTCCTCTCTGACACCTGACAAACACCCACCCCACGGCTGTGCCAGGTCACAGGTTCAATAGTTCTGCTGTTTAAGCTCCTGTCACTGGATTTCCTTGCAGAACCATCTTTCCAGAGAAACAGAGGTAATCCTCTGTGCTCCTAGAGCGGCTGTTGATGTGCAGGGGATGAAGGATGGAGCAGTCAGTCAGGCTTACCCAGGGAAAGCACCACCTTTAATCACATTGCATTACAGCTGGAGGGCTGGAGAAGCTGAAAGCTCTTGCATGATGTGGGAATTAAAGGGCCAGGCAGGGTCTCTGTGCACTGCTGTGATACACCAGCAAACCTCAGAGCAGTGAAAGTGAGGAGAGGTTAAATTACACAACATGCAGTAAAAATGCTGTTATTTAGACTCTGGTACTTTTGAAATCGCACTTACTAAAGATGCAAGCTGAACCACTCTCCCCATTTTACAGCATGCGGTAAGAGTGGGACTATCCAGGAGATCATTTTAGAGAGCTGCAGTTTTGGCCTCAGTACCTGTCTCACCTCTGAAGTAGTTCATTGCAAAGGGAAGCACTCCCTACACAGCTATTTGCCTGGGAAAGCTGGAAAGGTGTCATCACACCTGCACTTTCTGTCTTTCCTGGGCTTGGCCCATTTTCCTGGCACTGATATGCTTATGCCTTCAGAGCAAAATTGGGTGTAAGACCCACTGGCTGGTGCAGACACTTCAAATTCCAAAGCAGTCTGGAATAGGAGCCTGTGGTGGGTCCCAGGAGGGCTGTGGGGAAATGGGGAGGTGGATGATGCCTTGAAGCTCAGGAGTTTGGGGTACCTATTTCCAGAAAGATCTGAAACATTGCCACAGTTGTGGCAGTGGGAGGAAAAGATGAAAAGGACCTTGGAGAAGCTGCCTGGCCCTGCTTCATTGCCAGAGCTTGTGAAGATGGAGAGGGAGAAAGTGGAAGACCAAAGACCCAAAGGGCTCCCAGGGAAGGATCTCTGTGGACTCAAAGATGATGAATGGCCTTTGCTGTGGGGAGAGCCACCAGCACCCACAGGTCACCTTTTCTCTCAGGCCTTTTGCCTCTCTGTAGTGACAGTTTTGAGTGGTTTGGCTTGCCCAGGAGGAGTTGTTATTCTCACCAGGTTTCCAGACTCTGGGTGTTCCAATGCCTCTCTATGCCTTGTAAGGTGGGTGTGTGCCAGACTGACCCCACAGCACTGAAGCTCCTGGGGTTCCCACCTGTCTGTGTCCAAATGGGATCTGATGGTTGTGGAAGGGAATTCATGCCTGCTGGCCAGCCCAGTGCTGTCACACACTGCCAGAGGTTTACTGTGTGAGGGTGAGGATGTGAGGCACATGGGAAGCAGGTGGGCTGCAGTGCAGATGTGGTGAACTGAAAAAGAGACTGTAGCTGCTTCAGTGTTTAAATCTTTTCTGTGGGGTAGGAGAGGTTGTTTTACTTATCTTCATTTTCCTATTTATGTCAAAAGCCTCTTTTTTTTCCTTTTCCCTTTTCCTATTGCAATTCATTTATTCTAAAACCTCGAGAATAAATCCTCAAGGAAGAGGAGATGATTTTTTTCCGTTGCTGAATCCCTTGATATACCCTGCCAGGTCCTGTGCTCTTTGCTGGTAATGTTACATCTGAGACCACAAATCCCCTCAAGGTTCAAAGTCACTTTGTCCCAGCATCATGCAGCATCCCCAGAACACAAAGGGCTATAATGGAAAGAGAAGCAATTTGTGTGTCTGTGTTCTCAGACTTCATACATTCAGAGGTTTATAATGTCCAAAGGGTAGATCAAGATAATTAAATACCAATAAGCAGAGATAGATGAGCCCTGTGCAGGTCAGTTTGCTACACAATGCAATACAAACTACCAGGAGCTTTTGTAAATGTGTTGAAAATAGAAAGAATTTATTTTTGTTCCTTGTGCCACTTAAACTCACACCTCTCTTAAACAGATATTAGATTGAATCTTCATCCAGCCTGATCTTCCTGTGGGGACCTTAAAAAAACCCTGTAAATTAACTTCATGCAGGACAGCCCAGGTTGTGCCAAGTTTAAATTTTTCTCTACAGCATGAAAAATGGACTAATCAAGATTTTTGAGTGTTGTCTTGCTGCTTCTGTTGATTTTTTTTCACTCGTCCTGGCAAACCAAAGCTTTGCTATCAGAAAGGTATGTACCACATGTGTGATGGTCAGTAGGAGCTCAGGGTTTGTATCCAAGGTTTGAAATCAGACCTCTGGTTTTTCCTTGCAATGTTACATGGTGATGAGCAGAGCTGATTGTATTGCATGAGGCTGTTCCAGGTCACCTGAGGACTGTACAGGAAATGGTGAAATAAAGTCCTGGGTTGCACTACAGTTGGGATCCCTGAAGCAAAAAAACCCCAAACAACCCTTTTTTCCGCTTTATTTATTTACATATAATTGTAGACTCATTGAGGCTGGAAAAGACATCCAAGATCTTCAAGTCCAACCTTTGACCAATCAACGCTCTGCCAACTAAACCATGGCACTGATGCCACATCCAGACATTTCTTGAACATCTCCAGGCATGGTGACTCCTCCACCTCCCTGGACAGCCCCTTCCAATGCTTGACAACACTTTTCTTGAAGAAGTTATTCCTGATGTCCAACCTGAACCTCTCCTGGTACAACTTGCAGCCATTTCTTCTTGTCCTGTCCCTTGTTCCCTGGGAGCAGAGCCTGACCCCCACCTGGATGCTCCATCCTCCTGTCAGGGAGTTGTGCAGAGCCAGAAGGTCCCCCCTGAGCCTCCTTTTCTCCAGGCTGAGCCCCTTCAGCTCCCCCAGCTGCTCCTCATCAGACTTGTGCTCCAGGCTCTGCCCCAGCTCCCTTCCCTTCTCTGCACACACTCCAGCCCCTCAAGGTCTTTTTTGTCATGAGGGGCTCAAAACTCATNGTTGCACTACAGTTGGGATCCCTGAAGCAAAAAAACCCCAAACAACCCTTTTTTCCGCTTTATTTATTTACATATAATTGTAGACTCATTGAGGCTGGAAAAGACATCCAAGATCTTCAAGTCCAACCTTTGACCAATCAACGCTCTGCCAACTAAACCATGGCACTGATGCCACATCCAGACATTTCTTGAACATCTCCAGGCATGGTGACTCCTCCACCTCCCTGGACAGCCCCTTCCAATGCTTGACAACACTTTTCTTGAAGAAGTTATTCCTGATGTCCAACCTGAACCTCTCCTGGTACAACTTGCAGCCATTTCTTCTTGTCCTGTCCCTTGTTCCCTGGGAGCAGAGCCTGACCCCCACCTGGATGCTCCATCCTCCTGTCAGGGAGTTGTGCAGAGCCAGAAGGTCCCCCCTGAGCCTCCTTTTCTCCAGGCTGAGCCCCTTCAGCTCCCCCAGCTGCTCCTCATCAGACTTGTGCTCCAGGCTCTGCCCCAGCTCCCTTCCCTTCTCTGCACACACTCCAGCCCCTCAAGGTCTTTTTTGTCATGAGGGGCTCAAAACTCATCACAGGATTTGAGATGCAGCCTCACCAGTGCCCAGCACAGAGGCACAATCACTTCCCTGGCCCTGCTGCCGCTCTGGTTTTGATGCAGGCCAGGATGCCATTGGCCTTCTCGACCACCTGGGCACACTGCTGACCCCTGCTTGTCCCCATTTCTATTCAATAAGCAAAGCACACAGTCCACACTCTTTCTTCTTAGGCTTTTACTCTGGTAACACTCTCTGTGTTGATGGCAGCAGCCTCAGCCCACGATAACCCCTTTGGTCTGTGGAAATGAATCATTCCTAGCAGCAGTGTGCACACATTCTGATGAGGCTGGGTTATCACAAGACCTTTGTGATGGCCATTGCTCACACAGCAGAGCTGCCAGGGGCTCAGTGCTCTTACAGGCCTTCTCCTGAGCACTTCAGTCCATTGCACACCCGCACAAAGAGACTCATGGGGCATCCCAGGGAGTGGTGGATGCAAAAGAAAACTGGGAAATCCGAACAAGGACGTGCATTAAGAACTACGGGAAGACATATTTTTAAAAACAAAACATACTGCATATTATTAATTTCATTAATATCAGTGTTGACATTGTCAGAATCTTGGTGAAATCATAATCAGACATTGTATATGTCAAAGAGGGAACCACGAGTTCAGAAAATTAATCTCCTTTGCTCATGATGGTATGGGATGGGGTTTGGCATTACAACCATGATGACTGAAATAAGTGCTGCTGATCTGCAGCAAACATGTCCTATCTTGAAATAAATAAATAAAGAAAATCTAATTATCCTGGGCATGTTCTTGACTGTGAGGGTGTTGAGGCCCTGGCCCACGCTGCCCAGAGAAGCTGTGGCTGCCCCATCCTTGGAAGTGTTCCAGGCCATGTTGGATTGGGTTTGGAGCAACCTGGGATAGTGAAAGGTGTCCTTGCTCATGGCAGGGGGGGGGAACTAGATGCACTTTGGTCTGGTGGGTTCCTTTCATCCCAAACCATTCTATGTTGTCAGGCAGCAGCAGGACAGAGTGAGGATAAGGGTGACAACTCCCTGGGAAGATAACACAAATGGAAATCCTCAAGGCTACTTTTGAGGCTTTCCATCTTGCATTGTGGTCTTACCCTGGATTTCCTCCCCCCTTGTCTGGAAAAGGTGGAAACATTTTCAGTTTTCAAACCCAAGCATAAGCTTGCTGTAGCTGGAGAGGGTCTGAAGCCTGCCTGGGGATGCTGTGACATACAGATCACAGCTGGAGATCCACTGCTGCAACAGGCAGAGAGCCAGGTGGGAATGAAATCTTCTGGCTGGAGCAATCACACTCCACTTTGTAGCTTTGACCTGTCACATGACAAGAGAGAGGCTCTTCTACAAGGTAGGGAATTTGTTTCCTTGACCTGTCAGTGCCAGAGCTCTGCAATGCAGGAATGATCCCATACCCTTCACCTGAGTCCATTTCCTCATCTGTAAAAGGACAGCAAGGACACTTGTTCCTAGTTAATCTCAAAAGTGGCACAGATTCTGTGAAAGCACAGCCGCTGCCCTGTGCACACACGACTTTTGTGAAGCAGCAAGCAAGCAAATATAACGCACAAAAAAAAAAAAAAGAAAAAAAAAAGAAAAAAAGAAAAAAAAGGCACACAGACACCTGCTGTGAGTTTATTTTGACAAGTGTCAATAAGCTGCGGCTGCAAACAGAGAGGAGCCAACTGCGTAAACAAACCCAGCGGCAGAGCGCGGCTTCTCTCGCTGGGTTAGGGGCTGGCGGAGAGGGGGAGGAACGGGCCGGTTTTGGGGTGGGCTTGCTGAGAGCTCTCTGCCCTCTCGGCCGAGCCCGGCGGTGCGGGAGGAGCCGGCGGCTCTCCCGACGGGCGCGGTGCCGTGCCCGGCTGCGGCGCCTGCGGGATGCTCTGGAGCGCAGGGATGCGGAGGAGGAGGAGGAGGAGGAGGAGGAGGAGGGCTGCGGGAGAGGAGAGGGAGGCGTGTGCCTGCCTGCGAAGGGGCATTGCTTCCCTTACCCGCACAAGCCGATGCCTACTCTGCTGAAGCAGTTAAACGGGGGAGAGCAGCAGCCGGGCTGGCAGATTCCTGCCCTGTGATATGCCAGCCACAGGGTGACGCAAGGGCTGGAAGGCTCCAACTAACAAGCCATTTTCACCTGCGTAATAAGCGCTAGTGGAGATACAGCAGCGGCGGCGGCGGCTCCCGGTCCCCGCAGCCGGCCAGACCCCAGCGCGGCCGCAGCACCAGCCAGCCCGGCGGCCACCGCAGCCCTTCCGGTGGCCCCCGCTGCATCCCGAGAGCCGGAGACCAGCGGCCGCCTTGCAGGCAGCATGTCAGCCCCGCCGGACCCCCAGGACCTGCTGCTGGCGGGCACTGGGCTGCACTGGGCTGCGGACGGGGCGGACCAGTACGCGACTGGGGCTCCGCTGAGGGATGGAGATGGGGCTCAGCAGCGGGAACAGCTGGGTTTCGGCTCCGCCAGGGAACACCCGCCCGTTACCATGGCGACTGCATCCCCAGGTAAAAGGCGAGGGGTACCCAGGGATGCTCAACAAAGCGGCCCTGGCAGCAGCATCTCCCGGTTGTCTCGTTCCTGGCGCTTCCTCTGTTTTTCTCCCAGCCTGGCTGCTTGGAAACATTGCTAACGAGTTAGTGAGCGCATGTAGGGAAACAGAAAATAACGAGGAATTGCGGCCTTTGCAAATAGTTATTTTTGCTGATGTGGGGGAGGGGGGACACGGGAGCCAGCCAAGTTCCCTAAAGCTCTTTGCAGTTTGTTAGGCACAAGACAACCAGATTTCAGGCAAATGTTGAAAGGCATTTGATTTCACCTGACTTGATGTGGATCTGTCCTCATTTCTCGTACACCTGTTCACATCTGGAGTGACAGATCTCAATGGACTTAGTTCAGCTATTCCCTGTGCACCTGGAATTCCTGCATGGCCACTTATATTATTTCAATGCACAGTTTCTAATGGAGTGTCTGTTCTGAAGTGTTTGTACATTCTGTGCATGCTTTTGGGACTTGTTCATTTATTTGTGGACTTCTTGCTTGCTGTGTTTTCCACCTTTTGAACACTGAGGTGTGTTCGACTTCAGGTGCATTCAGTTTAGGGTCTGCAGGTTCACTGATTTTCAGTTTATTTTTTGGGATGTGTTAAATTTCCCTTGGTTTAGGATTGCTTTCTTTAGTAGATGTATTAATAGCAGGTGTATATCTGTTAATGAACCCCAGGAGGCTTCAGCTACCCATAGCTTCTGGTAGAAATGTTTTGGGAAAAAATTACTCTCTTTTCTTCTTGGTGACAATTCCCTACTTTCTTTCCCACTGCTCTCTGTCAGAGAACCCAAACAGCCAGAAACCCCAGCCCTGGGGGAGTTGATGCATCCCATCTCACTGTGAAGTAGATGTTTCCATTACAGAGCCTGAAGCATTAAACTTGTCTTGAGTAAGTTGAGGGTCAGGGCTCAGGACAGGAATCGATCTCCGTTATGCAATAGCTGCAGGAGCATTAGGAACTGCGTTTTTTGGGCTGAGTCCCTTCTAATCCCCTCCAGTCAATCAGCACAGAGAGTAGCTGGCCAGGAGCAGCACAGTCTGTGTGGCTTCGTGTGCTGCTCTGCTCACAGCCCCACGCGCGGTTCCGCGGGTCTGGCTGTGCGTCGGTGCCTGTGTGTGCTCCCGACACGGATGTTGTCCCTGCTGCCCGTCTGTCTGCTTGATGTGACCGAGTTCAGGGCTAAAACAGGATCTAACACCCCTTGGCTGATGTGGGAAATGTTCTGCTGTTTTGTAGCTCTGGGCAGGCAGCTCATCTGCTGATGTGCTGCTCGTTCGCTGAGCTGAGTGTTGGGTTGTGAAACGTGACTTTCCACTGGAGGCAGAGGCAGGGGGCTGGGAATGTCAGGCTGCTTGAGTGTGTGTGAAGAGGGGCAGGATTGGGGTCTGCCTCAACCTTATAATGACACAAAGAAGGGAGGAAAAGGACCTTGAGAGCTTTTTTTTGTTCACTGATGGATAAAAATATGGCCATGCTGAATCTTAGCATAGAGAACAAAGAGGGGTGGTCTCTTAAACTGTGTAAACCACCATTTAAATGGAATCACTGTGAAACTGCTTACATTTAATGAAGGCTTCTTCAGGCTTGACATATCTGTAGATTTCCACTTAGAGAATGCAGAATAGACAGACAGAAAGAAAAGAAAAAGAAGAAAGAAAAGAAGAAAAAGGAAAGAAAAAGAGATGCAAAGAAAATTTTCAGCTTTTGGAATCCTCTGCAAAGGGGTTTTAGACGTGTTTGTTTGCTTGTGTCAAACTGTGGCAAGGTGGAGGCAAAGTGAGTGATACAGACCTTCTTTTGGTGTTTGCTGGCTGTGGACTGTCAGGCTGTCAAATCAGCAGTACCATAAGAGTAGTAACGTGCTTTAAACATTTCCCATTTTGTTTTCCCTGTTCAATAAAGAACCGTTGTGTGGCTGTGTGCGTGTCTGGCCGACCATGGCAGACAGAGCAGCATCCCAAGCAGTGCAGCCCTGTGCATGCAGTCTCCCTCTGATTGTGGCTGCAGCAGCTGTATTTCTGTTCCCCACTACCTAGAGAGCCACGACTCCCGCCCCCTTCACCGGGGGAAGTAAATAATTTCCTTGTTCTCTCCGTGTGACTAAGTATTCATAAGTCTCTAAATAAGAAGACTGTCATATTGTTGAATATCTGAAACTGTCAAGCTTTTCTGAAAACTCTTTATTTCTCCTGCTCAGAGAGAGATTCCTGCCTGTTCCTAAGCCATAGGAATGGACCCAGCAGGAGATATGCAGCTCCAGCTTTTTTACAACACTGCCATAGTCTGCCATAAACTCAAACACTCCTGACACAATGGGACGTCTGGGGACACTTTAGACAAGGAGCAATCCATCCAAACAAGAGTGAACTGGACAGAATAATTTTCAGGTAGCTTCCCAGCACACCCTGTATCTTCCTCCACACCTGTCAGACCAGTCTTTTTTTTTTTTTTTGTGAAAACCATGGTTATGCTCCCTGAGCCTAGAGCAGGGTTTGGAGTCTGGGAGATTCTCTCAGCATAAAAACAACTGAAAACAAATGGTGGGAATTTATCACAGGTTGTGCAGATATTTTCTTATAAAACCTAAAAATTTGCAAACTTTCCCTGATCTTGGCTTTTGTTTTAAGTTTGAAAACCAGCCAGGGATTGTTGAAAGGTTCAGGAATATTTTCAAGCTGGCCACGGGCCCAGCTTTGAGCCTAGCTGGCTTTGTGTCAAAACCTGGTGAGTGGTTTCTGAATGATGAAAAGCAATGGATTTCACTCCCCATTCTTTGGATCAACCAAAATCTGCAGTGATTGAGACTGCAGAAAAAAATTCCCAGGAGGAGTGGAAAGCTCAGAGATTTCTCAAGCAAAGTCAGGGCAACAGGGAGCTGTAGATCCCACATCAGCCTCTCCTCTTGCGGGGCTCCAATGAAGACAAACTCCCATAGCTTCTGGACAGGGATAAGGCTGTTTATCTTGCTTTTATCCTTGGCCTCTGAATTTTACTGCAAATGTCTCTCTTCCTCAAATGCTGAGTTTTCCTCCTTCCCAAAAATGAATTTGGTTCAGGGTGAGAGGACTTTGCAGGCAGCTCTTACAAGGACTGGTGAGCAGTTATATGCTGGTGAAGAGAGCCCCATGTCACCCAACACACCATCTGGTCACAGATTCTGTTATTTTATTTTTATGCACCAACAGTGATTAAAATCCCTTGACAGGAATTATTTCCAAAAATATTACACAGGCTAACAGGTGTTCCCCAGGATAAATACATATGGTTTCCTCCAGAGAAATGGCAAAATGGAAGAATGGACTGCACCTCCATGCTGGACGTGTTCTTCAGGGAAAAATAGCAGGGAAAGGGTAGGAACTCATACAAATGGTCATTCCTGTGTAAGGATCTGGGAAATTTCAGGCAGCCTGGTGCATGGGTGGGTATCTGCAGGGTGATACAGTCAGTAGTGTTATGTCCCCATGTCCATGCAGAGACTGAGAGAGCTGCCAGCTCATGCTCACTCCAGGCCTTCAGGCAGCCCACAGCAGTCAGGACATCCCTGACAATCCTGGCCTGTTTCCAGCTGCTTCCAAAGTCAGGTCACATGTGGGCTCCAGCTGCCCAAAGGAGAGGAGGCTAGTGCCACAGGGGATGGCATTAATAACTGGGACATGTCTACAGGGACACAATGGAATGGTGAATATGGCCTGGGGGAATTCTTCTGGAACAGCATCTAGGGGTTGGTGGGATCCCCTGGGGTGCCTCAGTGGAGTGGAAACCCTGTGCTCATGGGAATAACAACACCCATTTGGTGTGTGCCAGTGAGGGATGGAGGGACTCAAAGCTGCTTGGATGAGGCAAATGAGTTGAGGAACAGCCTCTGCCTGCTGAGGAGCAGTGGGAGACCAAATCCCAGGAGTGTTTCATGCTCTGACAGGGGCAGATGTAACACAGAAGACCGTGAGGGGTGTTGGCTCCCACTGCTCCATGATGAGGACAATCTCTAATGTCAGTGCTTTAAGTAAAGACCTTTTTAAAAACCCTTTCTAATTCACATGATTTGTAGAGGCTGGGTTTGGAGGTATGTGCTGAGTATCCACATGTTCTCACCATGAGCTAGCCCACCAACCCAACCCTCTGCCTGCAAGGGGCTGCAGTGAGGTGCTCCTGCCATAAGCCTCAATTTGCACTGATAATGCTGCACCAGTGAATCTCAGTTTATGATTTCTTTCCAGTTACTGGCAGCTTTGCACCTCAGAAATGAAAGACATTTCTGATGGTTTTCAGGCAGGCTGACAGCCCTGCAGATCACCTGGGTGGAGAGAAGTAGACATGGACATGAATGTCTGCACTGCTTGGGTTTAGCACTGACACTTTTTGGGATGTCACAGGACAAATGCAGCAGATTCCCCAAGACAACTGGCTCTTTGTGGCCTTCCCACCCCTTCCCAGGTGTTGCTCTAGGAAGATCACATTCTCCACAAATATCCATAGCAATGTGCTGCTCAAAGCCACCACACTGGAAAGGCCTAGACCCAAATCCTAATTTTTCAAGTTGCTGTAGAAAAGTCTTGATATGGTGGTTTCACTGACCTAAGCATGACACAGGGGAGCCTCAGCAGGTGTTTGGAAATATGTCCTGATTGCCAGGCAGTCCTGCTCAGTTTGAACCACCTGAAGCCTGATTTAATCTCACTTTGGAAGAATATATATTCATGCCAATTCTACTATCAACATTTTAGTCCTTTCTGATTTAGATAACTGAATTTAGTTTTTCTCTGCTGTTTGGATTAGCCACTCAAAACTTCTGATCTACTGCTGTGAGTGGAGGGGACAGGGATCATTTGGTGCAGGTTCTCCCCATTCCCTGGTGTTTTGTTAGTGCAAGCAGATTTTGCAGGACAGAAACAAAGCGGATTTCTTCTTGGATCTTTCTGTTCTTGTAATCCTCATGAAGCTTGAAAAAGTAGCCTAAGCCCACAGTTAGCCATAAAAAAAAAAAATCTTGTTGAAGTACCTTCCTTCATTCTCACTTGGGAGCAATGGATCTGGTTGGGCTTCTCTAGAAATGCTCTGCATTTGGGGTGCTCTCAGAGGTGCCTAAAACTCCTGGTATAAAATCTGTGCAGCAGCACAGTTCTCAACTCCATACAGATCAAAATGCAGCTAGTTTTTCCCTGTTCCTCACAGGGATGCAGATAGTTCTGTCTGCTTTTATTGCCACACTGATTCATTTTCTTCAGCCTTCAGGGCTGCAACGGGGTTGAGGAAGAGGATGAGGCAGATGAAAGAGAAAGGTAGTACCAGGGAGGGTGACTCACCTGCCTTATTTTAATCTTCATCACTCAGTAATGAAATGTTTTATTTATAGGTGAGGAATGGAGGGGGAGAGTTTGGGGAGGAGGAGAATGGCGTGGAGGGGAGAGGCTTTGGATGTCCCAGTTACTGCAGGTGTTGGTTCTGTGAGTTGCAGTATTTTCTGGGCTGTGAATCTCCCCTGGGCTGGCTGGTTCATTATCTCTCACTGCTGCAAGGGTCCCAGGAGGCACATCTGTCTCCTTTTTTCTTCAGTTCTGGAAATGCCACTCAGTGACATGTCTTACACCTTATTTTTACCAAAAAACCTGTATTGTGCAGGTATCAGTCTGTCTGGGGACAGCGACCCCAGAAAAGGCCTGCATGTTGTCTCTGTTTCAATCCTCCCAGAAAAGTTTGGGCAGATCCCACAGGTCTGTTTATCATAATATGAACAAGCTGTGTGTCCTCACACACCTTCCCACGAGGGATCCTGGCCCAGCTGCGTGGCCTGGATTGGCCCAGGATGCCCAGGACTAGAGTTAGGCTCTGCTTTCAGTCCTGAGGCCTGAGTTGACCCCAAGACCTAATTATTTAGTGCACAAGTGTTTTAGCTCAAAGTTCCTGAAACAACCAAGGAGTTGTGCTGCAGGTCCACTTCATCAACAGGGAATGGAGTTTTTTAAATGGGTGACTTCTTAGGAATCTCCCTCACTCTCCCTCCTTAGTAGTTGGCACCCATAAAATGGGCCAAGTATGCACTGAGCTTTTTCATTTTTAATGTAGCATTTATGTCTGTTCTTCATGTGCTATTCTCTTACTTGTAAATCAGGGCTGCTTACAAAATTCTGGGAGTTCTTGTTTTTCTTAAGTTGTTTGTTTGGGTTTTTTTCAAAAGAGAAGGTGGCTGCCACATAGCAAACCATGTTTCAAATAATGGAGCGTTATTTGTAATTAGTTTTCTAATCTAGGAGAAGCTGTAGAGTTGGCATGATTCAGCACTCAGGAGCACAGCTCACATTTAGTGTTCTTGTTTTTTAAGACATTTCTGATTTATGGTGAGTTTATTCCTCCAAGAAACCTCATACTTTCAACAGTGATAATAAATTCTTGGCACTCACCTGCAAGACAAGACTTGAAATAGAGAGGACCTTAATCACCTACTTCAGTCCTCCTTGCTTCAATGAAGTATTTAGGATTCTAATTTTATGGAACGTAAGTGCATTCTTAACTGCTATTAAAATTAGGATGGTCTTAAGCATATGCATAAAGGTGAGCATGTTTTGTTTAATTTAGGGATAAATGAGGTAGAAGATATATCACGTATAAATTGGCTTTATTACCCATTAGACCAGACTGTTTCAGGACACTTGCATGTAAAATGGAAGCACCAGCACTTACCCATCTCATTACAGCACTGTGAAAATTAACCTTTAAAGAGATCAAAAACTTAAAATGAAAATCATAATCATGTTGCTGTTGTTTATTTTGATCTATCGTGTGCATCTAGCTGAGAATAAAAATTGTTAGAAATGACTACATCCTTCATAAGCCTGTCACTTTCAAATACTGAGGTGTTACCTCATAAATATTGTACTTTAATACTCCTTAAGAGCGGGCTTTTCCATCTTTATTTAAATAACAGCTGATAAAAGTTATTTGCATATTTCTCTCATGCTGTTATGAGTCGCCTGCCCTTGATAGAGCCTCCTGCTACCATCAGATCTTGTATGAGAAAAGGTAGCTGGTTCTTCAGAGACGATTTTAACACAACTGCCATTAACAGCTGTGGCATTCCCAACATCTCCCTCCCACAGCAGTGCTCCCCTCCTGGATGCAGTGCTGCAGTGGGGTGTTTGCCTGGGTGCAGGAGATGATGGAGCAGGGAAGATGCTTTCTGCACTTTTTCTTTCACTCAGGGGTGACTCTGCAGTCCTGCAGAGAGTTATGTCAGCTCGAGGCTTTTCTGTGCCATTCAGGACATGAGTTATGTCTTATTTTTCAGCAGTGCTGAATTTATTAACTGCAGCTGATTTATTGCTGGTGGCTTTAAAGACATTGAAGGGACTTATTAACTGTGGCCAGTAAAAAGCAAATGCATGGGGCAGCATTGTCAGGCTGGAAACTTTCCTGCTTCCAGTCTCTCAGGATCTTGTTCTTTTCATCTCTGAGGTTTGTTTTTTTTTTTCTATCCAGATTATCAGGCCATGTCTTGGGTGCACATGTGGGTGTCCCTGGGTGAGCCCTGTGGCTGAGAGGGAGGAAACACCAAGTCTGGCCAGGTCTTTGTATCCCAAACACAGCCCTGGGTGCCATCCCTCACCCCATCGGAGCCCCCATGGACATTTCAAAGCCACAAATGCAGAAGTTACAGATCCAAATGACATCCCCAGCTTTCCCTGCACTGCATTAGTCACTGGCTGCATGATCAAACAAAAATCCTCACCCTGGGCAGGCTCTGCAGCACAGCTGTGCAGAGAAGGGCTGCAGACAGCCTGAGCCATCTGAGTTGGTGCTGATGTTCTCCTGCTGAGCCTGGGCCCCTCCGCGCAGCTCCCAAAACACTCAGGGGCACCTGTGAAAGAACTGCTGGAGGGACAGCCTGAATTTAAGGGTTGTGATCAGCAAGAGAGCTCTGCCATTCACAGGCCTAACCCATCCCCTAAGTAGGAGCCTACCCCCCCAAACATAATTTTGCATCTCAGGAAGGTGGGGACTCCCTCACCCCACACAGGGTTTGGTGCACAGGTAACCAGCAGAGCAGCTCTGCTTGGAAATTGTTTTAATGCCAAGCTCCTGGGCAGGCCAAAGGGCTGGATCCTGAGTACAGCCCAAAGGTTGCTCTAAATCTGCCCCCACTGCTCAAGTGCTCACCTGTACCCAGGTGAGCTGCATCCCTCTCCCTGTGCCAGGCACCGAGGCTGGGGCAGGGCTGGGAGGTGAAAGCCTGCAGCCAGCAGAGCTGGGGATCAGTGTCTCATCTCTGCTCTGAGCTGTGGAGCAGCATTCCATGTGCTTTGTGGGAGGGGGAAGGAGGTTTCACAGCTACCAGCTCTCTGCTGGCTCCCGGAGCATGGGGGGGGTCTGAATTCCAATCAGTCTTAATTGGGTCTTTCCCTTGATGTCCTTAATGCAGGGGGAAAAGAGATGCACTTGCTGCTCACGTGCATAGGAGATGTTTTGCATTTTGTGATATTTTCATTCCTGTTGACTTCAGCACTGAAGCACGATGCAACACACAAAATTAAATGTGCACTTCAGCTGAGCTGGAAGCTGAGCTGCTCATGCAGGTGTAGCTGTGTGATAGGAGCAGCAGTCATTTGTTATTTGCAGATTGATTTTAGTAAAACAGGAAACGTCTTCTCTCCCTCCTTATAAAAGTTACAAAAATGTGTATCACGGTTTTTTCATCTTCTGTTTAGTGCTCATTTCTATTTAAGGATGTAGCACGTTTGTCAGTGTGCTGGGTTGGGGTTTTTTTTGGTATTTTTTTCCTTTTATTACACAGGTTTATAGCTTTGGTAAACATCATTGAGCAAATGCTCTAAACTGCAATATTGCTGTGCACTAAATTTTAATTGAGACAGTTGCCTTTGATGTAGGGCTAACCTAAAGCTGAGGCTGATTCCTCTCTTTTGCAGCTTTTGCAGTTCTTTAAAAAAAGACATAATGCAGCATTTATGTAGTTGCTGATTTCTCTGCTGCTCTAGGAAATTATCACTGGAGTGGAACGTAGAATTGATTCCTCAGAATTTCCTGGTAATCCTGAAAGTCTCTGTTTATAATTTGTGATTCTCAGAGCTTAATTATTCTGTAGGAAAGGTGTTGGGCCCAAAGGTGACACTCTAAGATGATGTGTGAGAGTTAAAATCCCAGAAGAGTCACCTCCACTGGACACATGGTTTATGGGAAAAAATAAAATAAAAGGGGTTTGGAACCTCTGGACAGCAGCTCGGTTTATCACTTTAACTAAGAAATCCTTATAGCAAATTGGCTGGTAAGTGGCATCTTTGTTACTTGCAAGAGAGGATTTTTGTAGATTCTTAGTATTTTAGGTGGTATCTATTTTTCTACGTAGAAAGTTCTGTGAGTGTTTAATGAGGGTACACAGGACTGAAAAGTAAAACAAGCAATTAATTGATTGCATGGACAGATGTGGAGTCATTAAGTAAAACCTGGATTACTTTTACATGGATGAAATAGGAACTCTGCCTATGAAAATGCATACCTACCTCTGCTGCCAGGAGAAAGGACTGAATTTCCTGAAATTTAAATTTTTTTTAGAAATTTGTCATCAGACAAAAAAAAAACCTTTCCACAAGAGATACATAGATTAAAATAGTATTAATGAAAATAGTGAAATCTTAAGAAATCAGTGCATATATTTTCAAATTATTCTCAGATCAATTCATGTTTCACCTTATTTGGCTGTCAGCAGTGTTTCGAAAAGTACCTTTGCTTTTATAGGAAGACATTTATTCCAAATATACATAAAGTCCATTTCAAAAGCACTAATTCCAGCCTGCAAAGTTCTTTATTCTATTTTAGAATTGCCATGTCATGTACATTTTTTCTGTTGTGTCTTCTTTTTTTTTTTTCCCTACCCTAAAAAATACCACAGGAGATTATGGAGGATTATCTGAGCAGTTATCGTAGTAAAAGCCAGTTGCCATTTT
Source organism: Leptocoma aspasia (assembly GCA_013399835.1). Lineage (NCBI taxonomy): Eukaryota > Metazoa > Chordata > Aves > Passeriformes > Nectariniidae > Leptocoma > Leptocoma aspasia. The sequence continues at coordinate 101,927 of VXAX01003738.1, read as the reverse complement.
GGGAATATTTTGTTTTTCCCTCAAAGTCCTTTTGACATTAGCCTTTATAATTTGGTGCTGTGTAGTAGAAGTTCAGGTCAGAGCTGAGGAGACAGGCCTGGGGATTAATGCTGTGAAATATATGCAATCTCCTTCCTCTTTGAACGTGCTAAACAGACCATGCATAATCCCTGGAATATTTGGTAGATCTGCCAGGCCTTGAAGATGGCATTTGTAATATTTGTCTAGCTACATGTATTTTTATATTCTTGTCCCTCCCTGTGCCATCCAAACTCTATTAAAAAGTGAGAAGGGGCTGAACAAAGACTGAGAAGTAAAGATACCATTCCCAGGAGGAGATTTTAGAGTTTGGGCTTGTTTTTTCCCCCCCCATCTGCTGTTGCTTTTTAATGAATCGTTCTTCTAACCTACTTTAAATTGAGCTTCTAGCATGCTGGATGTTTTGCAGATGAATCATACTGTGCAATGCACTTATGCATATCTGCTGTGCAAGTACACTGTCAGCTTGTATTTGATAACCTACCAGCAAGCAGGACCTTCTTCTGTGGAAGCTTGGGATGCTAATGTCGTTCTCCAAGTGAGAATAATGCAACCACTGTTAATAAATCAGCCTGGGTCCGGGGATGTCTCACCACTTTCACTGCATTCTTGATTAGCATTATCCTCAGAGGTATAAATTAAAGAGGAAAATATATAATCTGGGAAGCTTTCCAGCATCATCTTTGAAAATGAGAGCTCAGTGCTTTGCTGGGATTTCTTTGGTGGAGGAATGCTAATACCAATGCTGAAGATGTGCCCTGATTGCACCCTAAAGAGTAGGAAGACACACAGAATATCTTTTTTTTTTTTTTTTTAATTTGCCATCAAGGTAATTTCTGATGTGATCTGCACTGGTGAACAATTTTCTACACGGTTCTGTGGATTGATCCCAGAGGTGCAGCTTCTGTCGCTCCCTTTTCCACTACTTGTTCCTTTTGTCTGACATCTGTATAAAACCTGGTGCATGGTTTCCCACCTCAGCCTGCAGACAACTGCCTGAAGCTGTTAGAGAGTGGACACAGTCCCTCTGAGACACTGGCCAAAGCCTGAGCTTCAGCAATAAAGATTTCAGGAATTTCTCCTGACTGCTCCTACAAGGTGTCACCACAGCTGGATGGTAACTCCTGACACCTCCCTCCCTGCCAAGCGAAAAAAATTGTACTGCAGAATCTGCTGATTTGGGGGGGAAAAAAAATCACAGGCAGAGTTTGATTTTTGCAATGTTCCAGCTGTGCTAAATAAGCAGAAAGGGGAGTTTCAGCATATCAGCAACATCTTGGAAATGGAAATGCCACATCTTCCAGCACTTTCTGAGTAAGTTTTTCCCTCCCCTGCCCATAATCCACTCGGGTCTTTGGCATTGATTGGGGCTAGGAGTTTGGTATGACTTGTACTTGGAGTTTTGCTGTATAATGTCTGTGTTTCTGTTTGCTATCCCTTGGCTAGCTCTCTGCCAACAGCTCCCTTTGCTTTCCAAGAGATGGTGAAAAGCACAGAATGCAAGACACAGCTGCTGTTCCTCAGGTTGCCTTCTGGGGAGGTGTAAGACACCTTTATTACTATTTTCTTGATGGAACATCTGATCCACAGGAGGGTGAAGGGTCTTGCAAACAACCCCCAGGAGCTGCATTTGAACTCGATCTGGGTCTGATGAGGCCCAGGCAGTGCCAGGCTTCTCCAAAGAGGTTTTGGCTTCATCATCAGTGACTCAGTTGACAGGGCCTCTCAGGCTGAGACTCCAAAAAGTTATTCCTCTCCCCTGAAAAAATGTAGGGCAGTTATTTTTACTTAGCTCCTGAAGATAGTTAATTTTTTCCCAGCATGTTATCACTTTTAAATTAATATTGAGGATCCTTAGTTATGTTTTACAAAGGCATTCGCCCTTCCAGCTCAAAAAAATAGAGGGAATACCATGTGTTATTTGCCAGCTCTACTGACCTTGGTAGATTTGCTGAAGCAACATGTTTCAACATTTCCAGACATATTTCCTGTGGAGCTTTCTCTTCCATAGAATGGTTTTCTGTTTCCCCTTGATTTGAGATGAAAAGAAAATTGAAAATAATATGAAATTTTCCCACAGGACAGAATTTCTTTTGCAATAGCTCAGCTTCTAGGTAATGTCAGGAATAACACAAACCACTGTGCTTAATTTCAACTCTGCGTTTATGACTTATTCCTTGACATTTCTGTCTGAAGAATAATGACATAAACACGCTTTACTCTCAGCTTGAAAATGCCCATTAAAACTGAGAGCTACTGCAACAGCAAGTAAGGTTTGTAAGCATCTATTTAATGCAGTCAACAGGGTTTTGACCTTGGTTCTCTGTCACTGGAAATGAAATTGCCTCCTGGCCCAGCCCATCTCATCGCTGCCGAGCTGTAACACCAAGCAGGTTATTTTCTCTTTATGGCAGATGACTTTGCCAGCACTGTGGTGAGGAAGGCATGAAGTGTTCCCCAAGCCAGCAGCTGCCCAGGGTCCTTGGATTTAAATAATTATCATAGAATCACAAATCATAGAATAGGTTGGGTTGGAATGGGTCTTAAAGGCCACCCAGCTCCAGCCCCCGTGCTGTGGGCAGGGTCACCTTCCACTATCCCAGGTTGCTCCATGCCCGGTTCAGCCTGGCCAGGAGCACTGCCAGGGATCCAGGGGCAGCCACAGCTTCTCTGGGCACCCTGTGCCAGGGCCTCAGCACCCTTACAGCAAAGAATTTCTTCATAATATCTAACTTAAACCTACCCTCCTTCAGCTGAAGGCCATTCTCCCTTGTCCTATCACTGCATACCCTTGTCCAAAGTCCCTCTCCGGCTCTCTTGCAGTCCCTTTAGGCACTGGAAGGGGCTCTAAGATCTTCTTGGAGCCTTCTTTTCTCCAGTCTGAGCAGCCCCACTGCCTCAGCCTGTCTTTGTAGATGTATTCCAGACCTGTGGTAGCTCTCTGCTGGACTCATTCCAACAGGTCAACATCATTATATAGTGCTCCTTCTTTACTCGCTTCAAAATGTGTAGGCACTGTTGATGCCAAGCAAGGCAAGCAAAGTGAGGGAAGACAGCAAATGAAACTCTTTCTTCTTAGTCTCTGTACAAGACTTTCTTTCTGGAAAAGCCCTCCCCTTCCCAGGCTGTGTGAGCAGGAAAGCAATGCAGCTCCCCATGAGCAGGAAGTGAAGCTTTAGGAGCCACCAGGTTCCCTTTCCTGACCCTGAACTTGGAGCTGCAACAACTGCTCCCTCAGATTTGCTGTCCTACTTGTTTTAGTCAGCTTTTCAGAAAAAAAAAAAAATAGTCTGTTCCAGAAGTTTTCAACCAGTTTCAGTCCCACTCAGCTGGATGGCAGCAACTGCTAGAGCAGGTGAAATCCAAATCTTACCAGGAGTCTTCTGCTCCTGCCTGCTTCCAGCACCAGGTGTCCCAGGCTTTTGTAACTTTTAGAAACAAAGAGCCAGATGTGAGCAAAAAACCACGTTGAGCAAAGAATCTGCAGAATTCCTCACTCAGATTTCTGGTTAAAACTGCTCTGCTGTGCCAGGCACAAGCCAGTTTCTGAAAAGATTAATTAAAGAAGCTGGTTTCTAACCTTGTCCATCATAAAGTTGAGAAGGAAAGGGGTGCTTGCTCCTGGTGCTTGGTGAAACTGACAGGAGACATCAGCTACACTAAAAATCAGTGTAGGCAGAAGGGTAAAAATGTGTAAATTACACAGGAGTGTCAGTCCAGGGAGGAGAGGAAGTCAGCATGGAGGGGAAATTGGATAGCAAGAAAAGAAATCCCAACTACTCTCAAGAGTTTGGATTTCTCAAGCAGTGGACTTCTCACCAGTTTATGAAGGGATGTAGTGATGGGGGTTAAGTTTATAAATTCAGCAGATGCCTTTTGGTCCACATTTCCTGTGCTCACAAGATCTGGAGGCGAAGTTTGCCTGCAAAACCATCTCCCTGCACCCTTTGTTCAGTTGGAGCAATTAACATAATTGCATTTAAAAAAAGCTTTTGAATGCATTTTTGTTTCTCAGCTATTTCTTTCAGTCAATTGAAAGGACATGAAATCCCCATACTTCAAAGCAGAGACAGATCTGTTGAGCCTTTCACCATGTGAGGGGTACCTGGAGGAGTGCTGTGCTACAGCAGGACAGGTTAACTTTACAGCTTAAACTAAAAGAGGGGAGATTCAGACTAGACACTAAGAAGAAATTCTTCACTGTGAAAGTGATGAGACCCTGGCACAGGTTGTCCAGAGAAGCTGTGGCTGCCCCTGAATCCCTGGAAGTGTCCAAAGACAGGATGGATTTGGCTTGGAGCGACCTGGGATAGTGGAAGGTGTCTCTTATGTACCTGGGATGAAGCAGTGAAAGCAGTAAGAGTGATATCAGAGAAAAAGAGTGGAAATATTAAATACCTAACACTTGGTTCCAATGTTTTTTATTTTCTTTGAAACAGTTTTAATTAAATTTTAAAAAAAAGTCCAGTTTTATAGAAATTATTTTCCAGCCAATTCTTTTAAGTAAAAATTTTCCATGCTTCTGAAAGGGCGAGGAAATAATCAATGAACATTGTTTGGAAAAATGTAGCACCTCATCCCAACTGTGCTAATATTGGTGAGAAAACAGCATTTCCTCAGACCAACTTGTGAGTCAAATTTGGAAATTATTCCCTTTATACTTGGGCTCTGTGGACTGCTCATGAATATTAGAAGTGTGAGCTGTGCTGCTTAATTGTAGCTTCTTGTATGAGTCACATGATTTTTTAATGAGGATACTTGATTGGAGGCATGAGCAAACACATCTCTTATACACACTTGATTGTGCCAATTTCAGGGCTCATTTTCTCTCGATGCTGATACATAACACATTTGTCATTGGCCTTGGCAAACATTTCTCTGCCAGAAAAAAATCATTTCTCAAGTATCAACAAAAAAAATGATGCATGGATTTAACTAATATAAAGTTCATAATAGAACAATGGAGTCATAGAATCACAGAATCATTTAGGTTGGAAAAGTGTTTTAAGATCATTGAGTCCAACTGTTCCCCCAGCACTGCCAAGGCCACCACTGAGCCATGTCCCCAAGTGCCACATCCACATTTCTTTTAAATCCTTTCCTTCACCACTTCTGTATCATCTCCTTTGTAACAAAATTAAGAAAAAAACATTAAGATTCACTTGTGAGATACACTTGGGTGGCAGCAGCATGTGGGAATTTTATTAGGTGAAGTCAGAATCCTCTTCAGGAAAGCTCTTCAGAGCTTTCTTAGCTCTGTTGTAAGTTGGGATCTTGGTGGTTTTTTTGTTTTTTGTTTTTTGTTTTTTTTTTTTTGTGTTTCTGGTATGTTTAGGTTTCTCCTGGGCATGAGGGTGGCTGTAATTCTCACCTCAGAACAAGAGTGGGTGTTGCAGCTCCAATATAGCTGCTCCAGTGCCACATCTTCTGCCCATCTCTGGGTCTCATCCTGCATCCAGCATTAATGGGGAATCGCAAGGTCCTCAAAAAATCATAGAAAGGCTTAGGTTGGAAGGGACTTCAGAGGTCATCTAGTTCCAGCTAGAGGAGGTGGGTAGTTTTTATCATTTGTGGTACACTGTTTGTGTGACAATTTTCTCATGAAAGTTTGTTTATTAAGTTTGGGGGTAAAAAAACCCTTCGTGTTTCCTGCAGATTCTATTAAAGCACACAGCTACACCAGATTTCAGGAGAGCCTTTTCTGAAGTACCATTTCACTGGTTCTAAATCTGTGTTTCATGAATATAAAACATGACATATGTAATCTTCCCTCTCCTATCAGCAAAGGCTGATGATGGTGTAAGACAGAGTCAATGACCTGCCTGGATTGAAAAATAATCTTCATTTTTTTCACTGTAAAGGTCAGTACCATTGCACCAGTCCAGGATACCTGACCTACTTGTTTGCTGAAATTACAGATTTTTTTTAATAGAATACAAAAATGAGATTATCTCTTTGGAAAGTGACTCCACAGGTACAATACAGTAATTTTCTGTTCCAGCTATGATTCCATCATTCCATCAAACACTGGCAATTGTTTCCCAGCTCAAATGAAAGTTGTAAATTCATTGTGGTGGCATGGGTATTTCCAAAATTCCTTGGTCTATGTGTTGGTTTAAATTATTAACAAACTGTCCTTTCAAACACACTGCCAAGCCAGCCACAACCCCTGGAACAACAAACATAATCAAAATCAAATTATTTCCAAAATACAACATAGTTTTTTGAATAGATTCCCTGACCAAAGGAATGACAGATTAAGGAATAAAAGAAAGAAAGAAATAACAGGCTTGGAAATCTGAAGCTGGGCATGGGTAAACAAGAGAGGATCATGGCAGTTCTTTGAGTTTGCAGAAAACACAGCTTTGGGAAGAAAAAATGGAGAATGGTTAGAAAAACATCTGGAAGGAGTGATGCCAGATGGTTGTTTCCTTTTTGATCGGACCAGTATTTTTCTCATAAAATATGAAGACCCAATTTTTATGTTTTTCAATATTTACAGATCTCAGTCTGTATGTAAGAAAGAAAATAAGGTCTCAAACAGAACTCTGCGCATGCTTAAAATAATCTTGATAGTCTCTGCTTTGCTGACTCAGCATAAATGGCCTGAGATTATGAGGTTCTGGGAATGCCCAAATCTTTTACCAGTTGCTGGTTTGGGAATGCTATACCTCTATTACAGAAAGGATTTTATTTAGAGAGGCAAACTCTGGCCACTTCATGATTAGAAGATTTTAGCTTATGTTCCCACCACAGCAAAATCTTGTTGAGCTGGTACAAGGGTGGTATTGACTAGAATAATTTTCCTTAATTTCTGCTTGTGGCTGCTGGTGCAGTCCTTGCTTGAGAGATTTGGTAGCCCCAAAGATGTTTTCAGCTGCAGGAAACTCTCCCCCATCGACCATCATGAAAAGCCAAGGACAAAATCCATTTTTTAAAGAGATGCCTAGACTTTTGTTTTATGGCTTTGAGGTATCATTGTTTTCCCCACTTAGAAGGGAACATATGCATTTTATGTAACCTTGAGTAGCTATAACAGCAAATTATTATGTTTTTTACAAAACATTTGTGCTTTCTTTCACAGACCAATGGTCTTAAACTCATAAAACCTGATTATTTAAGTGGTATTGTGGGTATTTTTTAATTTCATTGTGTGCGATGCTGAGACAAACTTCCATACAGCCTGAAATTCAAATGCTGGGATTTGAGTGGGGCTATGGTTAACATCATTATCCCATGGGGCAAAAACATGATTTCTGAGGAATTTAGAGAAGTTCTTTTGCTGTTTTCTACCTGGGGATTTCTTGAGAATATCTTGAGGATGCTCCCATCCAGCTAGACCTCACCTTTGCAATACAAGATGCTGCCACATTTTAGGGACCCCCAGGTGCAACACCACCTGCTGAGAGCCTCATGTTTTGGGGATCTGAGGAGAGGACATGGCACAGCTGTGGATGTTGTGAACACACCTGGGAGGGCTTCAGACCCTGCTGTCCTGTTCCAGCCCTGTCACCTTCCTGTCACCTACCTGCTCTGTGTCCCTGGTGCCATGTGGGTCATTGAAAGAAAGTCAAACCTCTATATTATGGGGCACTGAAAGCAAATCACTTCCTACTCAGGCAGTGAATAGCATTAGAATTTTTTAGTGTCTTTCTTCAGACCCTTTTTTAGGGTCTTTCTTCACTTTTCCAAGTTAATTGGATTTCAGTAATTTAAAATTCATCAGAACTTTGCCAGCATAATCTGAATAACACATTTATTCACGCAAACATTCTTGGGTATGTTGCAAACACATGGTGCAATTGTTTTTGCCTGAATGATATGCAGAGGTTCTGGTGGTCAGTAAGATGGGCTGGAATGAGCAGTGTGGGCTCAGCCAGGGAGCTGAGACAAGAGGTTATTCCCTCTATTCAGCCAAGGGTGGATAGAAGGGAAATTCTGCTACTTGAGCTAGCTTTGAAATGCCTCTGCTTTGAGCAGGGCTTGGGCTGGAGTCCTCCAGCCAGATTTATCCTGTAATTCTGACTTTTAAGACTCAGTTTTATCACCTTTCTCTCTGCTCTTCTTCTACCTGCTGCTCCTGACCACTTCCACCTGTTTTCCCATTATAGATATAAAGGTAATTAGGGCTATTTTAAAAGTTGGCTGCTGGCCCTCGAGGCACTTTTGCACCAACAAAGGGCTTGGGTTGCTTCTCAAACCCAGCTGTGTGTCTTGTTGCTCTGCTGTGTAAGTCTCTTCACTCTTTCTGGTTCACAGAGTGAATTAATGAAATAAAGTAGATGTATTTCTGCCTGAGACTAGGATTTTTCACTTTCCTCAAGAAAACAAACAAACAAACCAAATAAAAAGTTGTTTTTATTAAATCCCAGGTGTTCAATTTTCTCTCTGCCATTTCCTTTCACTTCACTTTGGAAACCACTTATTACTTTTATGAAAAGTCAGCTTGGGAAAAGACATTGCACATAAATTGCAGTACAATCTGCCATAACCACTGTGCAACAAAGTCTTTCTTCTCAGCTAAAATAATTGGCTGAATTTGGCAGAAACTTCCAAACGCTGGGGTTGATCAAGTGTGAGCTTTTCACACAATCACCTTTCAACATCCCAAATCTTGGCCATCTTCAATTCTAGCAGTGCAGCAGGGGATTCTTGTATCCCTTATTTGTTCTACAAAAGCCAGTTTTTAACAGTGTAAAACAGAGATTTGCACTGGTGAAGCTGCTGCTGGTTTCAAGGAGGAATAATCTGGCAATTGAGTGGTTTTTTCTTGTCTTTTAGGAGAGAAAACCTGGGCTGAAACTAAGGAGAAATGTGAAGGTGCAGGGATGAGTTTTCTGTGAGGTGATTTGACTGGGCAACTGGAATGGGGACAGCCACCTCTTCTCTGCACATCTCCTTTCCTGTCTTTGTCCCTCTTTTCCCCATCCTCAGAGATGAGGAATGGTTTTCCCTTGGAGCTGGCACTCTTTGCCAGCAGCGTTTTGTGCGGAGGGGTGGTGATAACAGAATAAGGGCAAGGTAGTGACAAAAGTGCTGATGTGTGCTCATGTGCTGTGCTATCAGCTCGTGGGTGGGAAACCTGATTGACACTTGAAGTCTTGATTTCTCCAGGGGAAAAAGTGTTTGGCCGTGAATCTGCTGCTTCCAGTTGCACAGTGGTGGGACCCAGCTCACACCAGCTGGTTTGGACCAAGATGTGTCTGGCCACATCTCTCCTGCTGTGGGTTGGCTTGTTTATTTTCTGGCCTAATTTCCATGGGCAATGTATGCTTCTCCTGCTGTCCTGCACACTCTGAGGTTGTTACAACTCTTGAGCCAGGCAGGAAAGGGAAAACGAAGCACCATTATCTATTTCAGTCAGTAGCTGCTGGCATTGAGGGCATGCTGGACCCAAAAGTGGTGCTCGCTTTGCATTCCTCAGGCCTTGACTTTCTCAGGAGAAATTCCTTCTGTTGAATGCTGTGGTATGAGCACAGAGTGTGATGTGGGGTGGGTATTCCCAGGAAGACCTGAATCACAGAATCACTGGGCTGGAAGAGACCTTCAAGATCATCGAGTCCAACCCAGCCCTAACACCTCAATAAAACCATGGCACTGAGTGCCACATCCAGGCTTTTTTAAACACATCCAGGGATGGTGACTCCACCACCTCCCTGGGCAAACCAATCCAATACTTCATCACCCTTTCTATAAAACACTTTTTCCCAATATCAACCTATATTTCCCTTGGCACAGCTTAAGACTGTGTCCTCTGGTTCTGCCAGTTGCTGCCTGGAGAAAGAGACCAACCCCACCTGACTACAGCCACAGTGGGGATGCAAGAGCTGCAGATGATGTGGAGGCAAAGCAGGATGGTCAGATAGAGAGAGAATGGGAAATTGCTAAGAGAGATGCTGTGGGCAGTTGAAAGCAGGCTGTAGCCAGCAGTTCACTATGGGTGAGCCAGCTCTCCAACCATCCTGGTCAGTGCCATGCTCTGTGAAGGTGCCATCCTGGCCTTGTGAGCTGCTGTGCTCTGCCTGTCTGCACAAAATGCCTCAGCAGGACTGGGCAGCTGTGCCCAAGGACAAAGGTGGACATTTGCCACCATGCAGACTGTAAAAGGTGAATGGGTTTGAAAACAGTCAGGTTCCAGCTTGTGATGGTGACAAGGCTTGCGAAACCAGAAGACATTCATCAGGAGGTCCAGTTATAGAGGAATACATGGAGATTGTAGTCAAGTGAAGGATGGGAATGGCACACAGGAGTTTGTAGGATAGAAGGGTGAAGATACTGACAGAGAACTGCTGTGCTTTGCTGTTGGGTTATAGAAGCTGTGTGGTGTGCAGCCCTGCTAAATAACATTTATTTCCTAAGTGTAGTTTTCCAGAAGTCAAACTGTGCTGCTGAGCCTTCATTCCTAAGTACTCTAATACAGTCTGCCCCAAATGCAATCTGCTGTGCCATTTAGCTGCACAATAGAGTCTTTTCTCACAGCAGAAACTCCAGCAACCCTTAACTGGGTGGAGTGGATGAAAACATGTATTTGAATCCTGAAAAAATATGAAGCCTATTGTTAAGCTCTAAATGTGTTTTGAAAGGAGGCCTAAACAAAGAAGAAATATTTACCACAGATACTGACTACCTCTTTTTTTGAGGAATTCTGCCTCTCTGTTGTTCCCTTGAAAAATCTCTGCTGGAGTTCCTCCAGTAAGACCAATGACATCCACAACATCTCTGCCACCCCTGCATGGGCTGTGCCCTGCTGTGAGTGACAAGGGTGACATGTGGGGGGGCAGACCTGCACCCTTGGCCACTGCAAGCCAGCAGAGCTCCACTGAGGTCTCTTCTCTGGTTCTTTGAGTTCAGGTGGGCCATGGCTTTGCAAAGGACCATTCCAAAACCCTTCTCTGCCCCAGGACTATCCTTGGGAAGGGTGAATCTAATCCCTCATAGTTTGCACTTTGTTGAATTTTCCCTGCTACGTTCCTATCTTGATTTTTCCAAGAACATATTTGGCAATTGCTTGGAGGGCTTTTGGACTCCCCTTTCTGTTTTCTTTGAATTGCAGGCATGGAAAACTGCATGCACAATATGCTAAATACTTTCATTAATTTTACACTATTTACAAGTTACTCTGTCTCCTGACCCCTCGCAGCAGCTGACTAAGCTGGGGTTGAACTTCCTCTAATCTGCAAATTGAGAAATTTGTCAGCTATATCCCTTAGCTATGAAACTGGGATCATTCCAGCATAGATAAAATCTGAAGGCCATCAGCTGGTCTAGTTGAGCTTCTCTCTAGCTGGGAGCAGGAATGCATATCCTCCTACTATAAAACCAGCTGGGTGGGTGCATTGCTGGGGAATGTACACCACCTCTTTTAAATGCTACACTTAAGCAGGATGTCCTGCTTAAGTGTAGCATTTAAAAGAGGTGGTGTACATTCCCCAGCAATGCACCCACCTGCTTATGTTCTGAGTAGGAAAATGAAGCCCTTGGCACTGTGTTCTGTTACAGTAGGAGTTAATATGTGGTCTGGTATCCAGGCCATTTCCAAGGAGATGTGATGTTTGCAGGGCATCCCTGGTATCCAAGTTTGTCCTACTTGCAAGCAACCAAGCAGTTCTGCTCCTGCTGGGGAATGTAACCCCATCCTGCTTGCTTTTGCCTCCCTTTATCTTCTGAGCATCAGCTGGACATCTCTTTATTTCCTCCTGTAACTCCCCACATAGGAGCTGAGTCACAGGGTCCATGTTGGTCCCTGTGGTTCCTGCTGGTCCCTGCTGGCCCCTGTTGGTCCCTGTTGGTCCCTGCTGGTCCCTGCTGGTCCCCATGGTTCCTGCTGGTCGTTGTTGGTCCCTGCTGGTCCCTGTGGTTCCTGCTGGCTGGCACAGCCCTGGTGTCAGACAGGCCCCCTCCCCACCAGCCCGTCACAGCCGGCCCCTGCTGACACCATGACAGCGCGTCTGAGATGCCTCCTGCTTCCCTCCTTCCCATCTGTCTCGTGGGGAAAAGCACAAGGAGCCGCCTTATCTGCTCTGACAGGCAGGGCTAGGCAGAGGAGAGCTCCTCCTGGAAAGCAGATGGGGCCAGTTGAGAGTGGACAGGGAGATGTGCTAAATAAATGTGGACCAGGCAGTGCTTTGGGCAGGTGGTGGGGAGGACACGTGTACCAGGCATGGAAAGGTAACCACCAAGCATAGGCTTGACTTTGGGCTGTTATAATCTGGTAAAATTCCCATGCAGGAGTTCAGGGACATTGTTGTAAGCATAATATTTACTGCTGTCTCTACTGAATGATAAGAACCTGCCAGATCATCCTGTATGATGGTGTTTCCCTTACGGGAGTGGCTCCAGCTGAATGCATGTGCTGCTGGGTGGGATGTGAGGATTTGCTCTGCAGCTGTGAACATGGTTTGTGTGGCCTTTCTGGCCCATCCAGGCAGATACCTGGGGCTCAAGAAACAGTTAAATGCATCTTCAGCATAAACTAGGAAAAAATAAATGGGTCTTGAGGGCTATAAGCATGTTTCAGAAATATTTCTGCTTCTTCCTTTGATCTGTTCCAAAGAGGAATTAGCTGCTGTTTCTATGTTTGGAAATAAACTGTAAAAAGGGGCATCCTTCAGAAGATACTGAGCTGTGAAAGGTAGGCTCACACTGGGATGGTGAAACTGAGGGTGAAACCCCAACTAGGCAAAATTCCCATAGGTGGACCTAAAATTCTGGAGAAGGATCATTTTTCCTGACTTTTTCCCCTGTCCTTGCTCTTAGTGAAACCAGGGAGAGTCCCAGGATGGTACATGGCAGTACCTTGTGATGTGCATGGGGTCACTGACCTGGCAATCTTTGAGGGCATCAAAACACATCCCAGTAAATACAGCAAAGGGAATGTTTTCCCTGTCCATAATAGGGAAAACTCCTGGAGGTGTTTGAAGGATGTGGTATATTTGCTATAACTTAGTTTTGACATTTTCCAGACCATTTCTCATGTTGTTTGCAACCAGAAGCCAGAATTTCCAGGTAGTTGTTGCTACTAAATAATTGAAATTCTTTGATCTAGGGCTGTTCAAAGCAACAGACACAGTGCAGGACAGGGGGAAGGAGGAGGGTCAGGAAGGGGGTCACTCTTCCTGGAACAATTTCCATGTCATCAGATAGCAACATTTTCATGCTTGGAATGAAAAGCAAAAGGCTTTGGCCCAAGAAAAACTCAAAGTCCAGTCTGGAATAGTTTATTCTGTTTTCTGTGTTAATAGGTTCTTGTCTCCATTCATGTGTCCAGAGAAGGGCAATGGAGCAGGGGAAGAGTCTGGAGCACAGGTCTGATGAGGAGCAGCTGAGGGAGCTGGAGGGGCTGAGACTGGGGGAAAGGAGGCTCAGGGGGAACTTCTTACTCTCTACAACTCCCTGACAGGAGGGTGGAGCCAAGTGGGGCTCAGGCTCTGCTCCCAGGGAACAAACACCAGGATGAGAAGAAGTGGCCTCAAGTTATACCAGGGGCAGTTTGATTGGATAATAGGAAAAAATGACCACCCAATGCCTAGGGGTGGTCAGGCATTGCAATAAGTTGCCCAGGGAGCTGTTGTAAATGCCATTCCTGCAAGTGTTCAAAAAAGATGTGGATGTGGCACTTTGGGACTTGGTTTAGTGGTCATCACAGTGGTGTTGGGTTAAGTGTGTGACTTGATGATCTTATAGGACTTTTCCTGCCTTAACAATTCTGTGATTCTATGATTCTGTTCCTGTTAGAGTGTGAGCACCTGAGAACAGCCACTGCATATCTGTCTGCCCATTCCATTCCATGTCCAGCTGCTTCTCCATCACTGGGATGCACAAGGAAACTGCAACAACCAGACCTCACAGGTCTGCTGGGGTTCAGCCCTTATTGCCCCATCCTGCTTTGGAATCAAATGGTTCTAGCAGCCTATGGAAACCCCTCACCCTTCTGCTTGTGTCTCTATAAATATCCAGGCATCTTAAAGCAGACAGGGAAAACCTGCTGGGATGCTGCTATTTTCCCCGTGCTCTGGATTTGAAGCATTTGCTTTGCAATTCACCTTTAAAAGGACAAAAATTATGACCCTGATGACCCTGAGATCAGGAGCCTTGAGAGGTGTTGATAATGAAAATCTTGCAAGAAGGACTAACACAGTCCAGGGCTGCACCTCTTTGGGAAAATGGATCTCTCAGAGCACAGACAGGGATGGGCATTGGCATCTGCCTGTGGAGATGAACCTGCAGTGCTGGCCACTGGCATTTATTCCCAGTGCTCCTGGGAATAAGGTTAACGGGAACCTCTAGAGGAAGATTTTAAGCACCTTTTAAAAATGAGTCAGTTTTAGATCAACTGTATTTCATTTGTCTTTTGGGCTGGTTTCCTGACATTCAGCATGAAGAGGTGTAAATAGGAGGGGACTTGTCCCCGTGGGTTATAATCCTGCTGACTTTAAAACATGCCCATGGTGGGGTTTGCCAGGAATGGGGGAAAGTTGCATGAAAAAAAGACTCCATCAATCACAAAATCAGAACAGATGATCATGAAACACAGGAAGGAGTTTTTTTTCCACTCTTTTCAGTAGGAAAGGTGCCTTTTCCAGCAGCAGTTCTGCCAGATCCCCTGCAACCTGCAAGGAGCTGAACAGATGTAATAAAAAAGAGAACAGTGGAAGTACATCCTGTACTTTTGTTGTAGTTTTGCCCTCACAGTGCCTTTGGACAACCACTCTTGTTGAGGTGGGAGTTCCACTGCAGCTCAGGGACTGCCCAGCAGGGCTGGGCTTTGTGGTCCCAGTGCTGCTTCCCTCCTCCATCCTCCCCACAGCTGTGTCTGTGCAGCAGGCAGGCCCTGACTGCTGACTGTGTGGGCTGGGGGTTCCCAGGGATGTCTGACATTCCTAACTAGCAGCTTCTTCTCAGGAGCTGAGCATGCCAGGCACTTTAATCACCTTCCTGTTGGCAAACACCCCCAATTGCTCTCTTGCAGGATGGGCAGAGAAGGCTCAGGGGGGCAAATCTGACCCACCACCACCCTAGCCCAGGTCTGAGGGGACAGGGAAATTGCTGAACTGTTCAGAGCTGGAGAGTGGGCTGTGGCAGGCATGAGAACAAAGGTTTTTAGGGCTGTGCCACATGGGGCCTTTCTGCTGTTGGGAGAGTGTCAACAATGGAGAGAGATGGGGAGACAGAATGGTCATCAGAATCCAATTTTATTGTGAACTTACAAAGACTTATATACTGTTTCAGGAGGCTAGCAATGTTTACTACAAAGATTAAGTTAAAATCAAATACACAAACTTATGCATATTACAACATTCCTTTTCTTGCAGAGTCTGATGAAGTTTTCTTTTCCTGGAAAACTGATTGGATCTTCTTGCAGTCTTGATTTGATTCTTGAGGTTCTGTTTGCTCCTGCCAAGGCATCAAATCTTTTATGCTAACAGGGTCCAAAATACTCTCTGTTTTGTGTATTCCCATAGGAGAGCATCCTTCATGGGCAGTGGTGCAGGGAGGTGAAACCTCCCTTTACCCATCAGGAGAGATGAGCCCAGCAGGCTTGCCTGCCTCTGTGATACCCAGGGATGGCCTCTGCATCTGCAGCTCGTGCAATATTTATGCAGCTGATCTGGTAAATGGCATGGGTTTTACTCTTTGTTAGGTGGATGAGTGACCCCTCAGCTGTCCCAGCCACCGTGGGCCCTCCAGAGAGCTCTGTGGCTGCCTAAAGAGAGGCTGTGAAGCATCATTTCCACAGCCTTGTGCAGATGAGTTAGGTTGCAGAGAGCTCACCCAGGAATAAATGCAGTTTTGGGACACACAGGTTAGCAGTGTTGAGGCCTCACAAAACCTGTGGGGGCAAAGACACAAGTGTTTGCTGAAACTGGGCAGTGAGTCTGCTTAAGCACCAAGGAAGGGGAGATCCGTGGTGAAAAGTGGCAGACCTTCCCTAAAGCCTGGAAAACACCTGAGGAAAGAGGAAAGTATGGCAAGCAGGACAAAACCTTGCCTCCAAGCCATGATCTGCTGTAGGACTGGGTGTCCCCTGAAAGCCCTGCAGGGAGGAGGATGAGGAGGAAGAGGACAAGAAGAAGAAGGAGAAGGAGGGAAAGTATCTCCAAGGACTTCCTTGCAATGTAGTGGGAGGTGTGGGGAGGCCCTTCTCCAAGGGGATGTCCCCAGATTTCCAAGGTGCCTCTGGCACTTTCTCTTTCCTGTGCCACGCTGACACCTATTGCTGTGGTCTATCCACTGACAAAGGGCTCTTGACAATAATATTAGAAGGCTAAATATGATTTATTAAAATGACTCCATAGTTCAGAAGGATTTGGGCTATAATGTGCCCAGGTACAGAGCTCAGATGTTTACTTCTTCATGCTCTGTACAAGAATGCTAGAATGCTTACAATGTCAGAGAGATAACAGTCCTTCACCTCATAGGTTGAAAGAGAAACTCACATCTTCCCATATCGGGAGACAGGCAGAGAAATCCAAATGTCTTTGAAACACAAACCAGAGATTTTGTTTACAGAAACTTATACAGAGTAAAAGACAGTAAAAAGAATGCTTTCCCATGGGAAGATTTTTCTGCAGGCTTGCATACAGACAAACTTATAATATGTTCTTGCAACAGACACCCTTGTTACAAACCATTGCTCAGTCCCAGGCTGGTCCCTGCATCAGCAGCAGCAGGAAATGCATCTTTGCCCCCTGCCAAACGTGGCTGTGGGAGAGCTCCTGCCTGCACTTGCTGGGCAGGGACTGAACTGCTAATTAGGAGCCCAGGCTGAGGCTGTCAGGACCACCCCAAAGAGGGATTTGGAGACATGCCCTGCAGTCGTTCTGGTGTTGTTAAAACCAGTAAGTACCTGAGCCTAACACAAGATTTCTGTCTGCATCCTAATCCTGGAGCTGGGTGTCTCAGGGTTTCCTCTGCCTCTCTTCACAGATTTCCCTCTCTATTAACTTGCAGGCTGCACCAAGCACCTCCAAATCCAGCTCTCACCCCTGGAGAAATTCTTGGGGTTATTTGGTGGTGAGCAAAGTGACACACAGAGACCATGGCTCTCCAAATGTCACATTTAACAGCGCACTTAAGCTGAAGGCAAGGAAGTGTGCTGGATTTTCACTTGTATTTATTACTATTCACCCATGGAACTACAGGCCATGAACCAGTCTTGTGCGTAGGCATTCTCCCATTTTTTTGCAGCCTGGTTTCATATGACAGCTATAGCACAGATAATGTTGCTGCAATAACAATTTGTTGGAATGTGTTGGACTCCAAACCTGCTTGGTAGTGACTCCTCTGGCAGAGGGGAGAGCCCCTTTTTAGCAGCACATGGAGAAATGATGTCGGGGAGTTTCTCTCCAGCAAGTAGAGCCCTCTCAACCAGAACCCTTATGCAATTATGTGTGGTTTTTTTGACTCCAGATCCTAAGAACGTCTCTCTTGAATAGCATGTTTCTTGCTAGTTCGTTCATCTGTGAATTTCCCTGGCAGGTAGCATATAAATAGCTCTGAGACACAGGCGATCCACGAGTTCTTTTCAAAATACAGCATTGAGTCATTTTAAAGCCTCCTACTGTAGCTCTTTCAAAGATTAACTCATTAATTTAAGTGTAAGATTTGTGCCTGAGAAAGAAGGATAAATCCCCGGCTTAAGATGTTCTTCCAACAAAGCACCTTGTTTAAAAACCACTAAATAAAATGTGATGGGAGCTGGCCTGTGAAGTGAGCAGGGGACATCTGCCCATCCCCACCAGGCTGTTCATCACCCAGAGGCTACACTGCTTTCTAGAGCCAGGAATAGAAACCAGAGTTCCTCATTCCCAGGAGCCCTTTGCCATGTAGGGCAGAGCAACCCAGCTGGTTCCCCCCAGCCTTTTTTCTCTGCCTGACCCCAGGCACCACTCAGCTTTCAGTAATTAGGGCAGAATCAGGGCAAGATCCCAGGGGATGGGGGCTGCTGGAGCAGGGCTTGCACAGAGGAGAGAGCTCTTCTATATATTGAGTTGAGCCTCCTTTACCACCTGGAAATGTTGTCCAAAGAGAATTAGGGGATTTGACACACTTGTACAGGTCTGGCATCCCAGCAGGTTACAGCAACAGCTCTGCCCCTGGGTATCCAGAAATACCAGATGTGTCTGCAGTGCATATTCTGATAAACACCTGCCATCAGTGCACTGGGCATCCAGAGCTTCCACTGGCACGGGCTGGAACACCAAAGGAAGCAGGAAAATCAGAAAGACATCATTTCTCTCGTGCCACTGCTCATGGTGTGCAGTGTTAGCAGCCTGAGGAGCAATACAGCGTGGCTGGTGCTGACTGCACACAGCAGGTGAATAACATATTTCATTCAAGCAGTAGGAGAGCTCCCAAACAGGCCAAGATGTAGTGTCCTGCTACTTCCTCATTAAGTTAGNCTCTGTTTTGTGTATTCCCATAGGAGAGCATCCTTCATGGGCAGTGGTGCAGGGAGGTGAAACCTCCCTTTACCCATCAGGAGAGATGAGCCCAGCAGGCTTGCCTGCCTCTGTGATACCCAGGGATGGCCTCTGCATCTGCAGCTCGTGCAATATTTATGCAGCTGATCTGGTAAATGGCATGGGTTTTACTCTTTGTTAGGTGGATGAGTGACCCCTCAGCTGTCCCAGCCACCGTGGGCCCTCCAGAGAGCTCTGTGGCTGCCTAAAGAGAGGCTGTGAAGCATCATTTCCACAGCCTTGTGCAGATGAGTTAGGTTGCAGAGAGCTCACCCAGGAATAAATGCAGTTTTGGGACACACAGGTTAGCAGTGTTGAGGCCTCACAAAACCTGTGGGGGCAAAGACACAAGTGTTTGCTGAAACTGGGCAGTGAGTCTGCTTAAGCACCAAGGAAGGGGAGATCCGTGGTGAAAAGTGGCAGACCTTCCCTAAAGCCTGGAAAACACCTGAGGAAAGAGGAAAGTATGGCAAGCAGGACAAAACCTTGCCTCCAAGCCATGATCTGCTGTAGGACTGGGTGTCCCCTGAAAGCCCTGCAGGGAGGAGGATGAGGAGGAAGAGGACAAGAAGAAGAAGGAGAAGGAGGGAAAGTATCTCCAAGGACTTCCTTGCAATGTAGTGGGAGGTGTGGGGAGGCCCTTCTCCAAGGGGATGTCCCCAGATTTCCAAGGTGCCTCTGGCACTTTCTCTTTCCTGTGCCACGCTGACACCTATTGCTGTGGTCTATCCACTGACAAAGGGCTCTTGACAATAATATTAGAAGGCTAAATATGATTTATTAAAATGACTCCATAGTTCAGAAGGATTTGGGCTATAATGTGCCCAGGTACAGAGCTCAGATGTTTACTTCTTCATGCTCTGTACAAGAATGCTAGAATGCTTACAATGTCAGAGAGATAACAGTCCTTCACCTCATAGGTTGAAAGAGAAACTCACATCTTCCCGTATCGGGAGACAGGCAGAGAAATCCAAATGTCTTTGAAACACAAACCAGAGATTTTGTTTACAGAAACTTATACAGAGTAAAAGACAGTAAAAAGAATGCTTTCCCATGGGAAGATTTTTCTGCAGGCTTGCATACAGACAAACTTATAATATGTTCTTGCAACAGACACCCTTGTTACAAACCATTGCTCAGTCCCAGGCTGGTCCCTGCATCAGCAGCAGCAGGAAATGCATCTTTGCCCCCTGCCAAACGTGGCTGTGGGAGATCCCCTGCCTGCACTTGCTGGGCAGGGACTGAACTGCTAATTAGGAGCCCAGGCTGAGGCTGTCAGGACCACCCCAAAGAGGGATTTGGAGACATGCCCTGCAGTCGTTCTGGTGTTGTTAAAACCAGTAAGTACCTGAGCCTAACACAAGATTTCTGTCTGCATCCTAATCCTGGAGCTGGGTGTCTCAGGGTTTCCTCTGCCTCTCTTCACAGATTTCCCTCTCTATTAACTTGCAGGCTGCACCAAGCACCTCCAAATCCAGCTCTCACCCCTGGAGAAATTCTTGGGGTTATTTGGTGGTGAGCAAAGTGACACACAGAGACCATGGCTCTCCAAATGTCACATTTAACAGCGCACTTAAGCTGAAGGCAAGGAAGTGTGCTGGATTTTCACTTGTATTTATTACTATTCACCCATGGAACTACAGGCCATGAACCAGTCTTGTGCGTAGGCATTCTCCCATTTTTTTGCAGCCTGGTTTCATATGACAGCTATAGCACAGATAATGTTGCTGCAATAACAATTTGTTGGAATGTGTTGGACTCCAAACCTGCTTGGTAGTGACTCCTCTGGCAGAGGGGAGAGCCCCTTTTTAGCAGCACATGGAGAAATGATGTCGGAGAGTTTCTCTCCAGCAAGTAGAGCCCTCTCAACCAGAACCCTTATGCAATTATGTGTGGTTTTTTTGACTCCAGATCCTAAGAACGTCTCTCTTGAATAGCATGTTTCTTGCTAGTTCGTTCATCTGTGAATTTCCCTGGCAGGTAGCATATAAATAGCTCTGAGACACAGGCGATCCACGAGTTCTTTTCAAAATACAGCATTGAGTCATTTTAAAGCCTCCTACTGTAGCTCTTTCAAAGATTAACTCATTAATTTAAGTGTAAGATTTGTGCCTGAGAAAGAAGGATAAATCCCCGGCTTAAGATGTTCTTCCAACAAAGCACCTTGTTTAAAAACCACTAAATAAAATGTGATGGGAGCTGGCCTGTGAAGTGAGCAGGGGACATCTGCCCATCCCCACCAGGCTGTTCATCACCCAGAGGCTACACTGCTTTCTAGAGCCAGGAATAGAAACCAGAGTTCCTCATTCCCAGGAGCCCTTTGCCATGTAGGGCAGAGCAACCCAGCTGGTTCCCCCCAGCCTTTTTTCTCTGCCTGACCCCAGGCACCACTCAGCTTTCAGTAATTAGGGCAGAATCAGGGCAAGATCCCAGGGGATGGGGGCTGCTGGAGCAGGGCTTGCACAGAGGAGAGAGCTCTTCTATATATTGAGTTGAGCCTCCTTTACCACCTGGAAATGTTGTCCAAAGAGAATTAGGGGATTTGACACACTTGTACAGGTCTGGCATCCCAGCAGGTTACAGCAACAGCTCTGCCCCTGGGTATCCAGAAATACCAGATGTGTCTGCAGTGCATATTCTGATAAACACCTGCCATCAGTGCACTGGGCATCCAGAGCTTCCACTGGCACGGGCTGGAACACCAAAGGAAGCAGGAAAATCAGAAAGACATCATTTCTCTCGTGCCACTGCTCATGGTGTGCAGTGTTAGCAGCCTGAGGAGCAATACAGCGTGGCTGGTGCTGACTGCACACAGCAGGTGAATAACATATTTCATTCAAGCAGTAGGAGAGCTCCCAAACAGGCCAAGATGTAGTGTCCTGCTACTTCCTCATTAAGTTAGATAAATTTTTTTGGTGGGTTTTTTTTTTTTTTGAGGGAGGGAGTTTCAGGAGGAGGAGACAGCTCTGGGACTGTCTGTAAATCTGAAGTGGGATATGCAACCAGATTAAACCTGCAAAGAGAATTTCAATAGGATACCTGGGTGGAATTTTCCTTTCTTTTATCATCAAAACATGCCTGACTGCCCTGCCCAGAGCTGCTATCTTCTTTGCTTGATGCACTGTGCACATGTATATTGGAATTAGTCCTGTGCCTTCAGTCCATCCTCCTGCAATGTGGCATCAGGATTCTGCCCTCGGCATGAAGTGCAGTAGTGACTTGTCCCTCCTGCAGGGTCAAAGGAATGCAGGCAAATTCTGCAAACCATAAACATCTCTGATGTCTCTGAAAGTTCAAGGTGAAAAACAAAAATAGCCATTTGATGCCTGAGACTTTTGATGCATCTTTAGCTTGTGGTTCTGCTGACAGGAGGTGTGTGAGTCACACAAGCCATCAGCTTCCTGCTGCTCCCCAGAGCACTTTTAGGGGTCCTCCTTGGGACACTTCTGCCACATCTGCTGTCAGCCAGGGCCCACAGAGCAGCAAGATGCAAAGGTGATGCCCACAGGGACACACCAAAGTTTATTTGGGGCTCTTGGGCTGGGACAGACACTGTGAGTGGGAATAATGTGCTGAAGATCAGGCCCTGGGCTGTGTTACAGATGGGCCACGACACGCTGAAGTTTGCAGTCTTAATGGCTGCTGATGTTATGATAAAGTAATATATCAAAGTAAAAAGTGTTCCTTCTTAAAAACCATGAATAGATTTGAATCCATCTATTATTGAAAAGGCAATAAGCAATATGCTGTGCTGGGTCTCTTACAGGGGCTCCACAATGCATTAGTGCATTGCTCCTTGGCTCAGGAGCTTGCACAACCTGAAATTGTAGTTACCATCCTGGAGAGTTCAAGTATCCATAAGGGCTAAAAATACATAGGGAATTGTGGTCCATGAGTGTGGGCACTTGGGATACAGCAGAGTTGAGATGGAAGTGCAGGAGGAGGAGCACGTGGCCTTCTCCATTCACTGGAACAGTTTAATGTGAAAAGAAAAAAAATAAAAAAGAGAAAGCAAAGCTAAAGATCAGTTGCATTTCATGGATGGAGGGTTACTGGTGGAAGGAAATGGTCCTTCTTGGATTTAAATCAGAATTTAAAATTGCATCATTTAATCTGACATCCTGCAGAACTCATGCTTAAAGATTTTATCTTATAGTGCTATGGCAAGGTCAAACTCACTCTGTCAGTAATTACCTTGGAAGTCAGAGTGTGTTTCTGTGCAGGTCCACATTTGGAAGGGATGGGAAATAGAAGAAGCCTTTTCATTTCTTCCTAGCTTTTGGTATATTTGAAATAAGTGAATTCCCTTATGTTGTGTGGCTCTTCAACACTTTTAATGGATTCTAATTCACATGTGTGCAGTGTGCAGGCTGCCTGACCCCATCTCTCTCTCTTCTGTACCATCCACGAGCCTGAAAACACACAGAGACTTTTTTATCAAGTTTTTATCTTTTGCTCTGTGGCTCAAAGCTAGAAATCATTTCACAGCACTTCTTTTAATCTTCTTTGACAGCTTTTTTTGTTTAAAAATAAAGGGGTTATGACAGCACTCACAAGTGTTTGCTCGAGTTCTGATCAAGTGCTAGGTGGCTCATCCAGCAATGCTCCTCTTCATTTCTAGGGGGCTGTTCCTTGATAATGTGGATATTTGTTATTCATAATCTGCTGCTGGTTACTCTCATCATCAGCTGAAGGAGACAACATAATGTGAGTTAATTGTTTAGTTCCACAGCTTCTAATGAGCTGTGTATATATTCCAATATAACAACTTTCCACAGCTCCATGGGAGGGAGTATTAAGTGTTCAGTGACAAAATGCAAATAATGAGCTTATTTGTAGAAAGCAGAACTCAGGGACAATAAAAGGGCTCAGGTTTATGGAGCATTTATTCGAAACTAACAATGTGATAGTAAAGGAGATCCAGATTAAAAACCTAGATATGCCATTTGGGAACTCAGATGTAATTCCTAGCATTTTGAAAGTTCAAGCCTTTTACAAATCTTATTGAAAGCAGTGGGAGGACATCTGTGAAAGATGTGGCTGTTCAGTGTCTGGTTAAAAGCAATCCAGCCTTTTTGTCTGGCACTGGTGATACAGTTCCCTCCTAAGAAAATTTCTTGCCAACCTGTTTTCAGCAAGGCAGTGCTTGATTCTTACTTCCAGCCCTCAGAAAACCATGGATCTCAGGGGAGCACACTCAAAAAATGCCTGTCTTATTGTCACATTCATCTTAAAATATCAATCAAGGTCAAGGCACTATTGAGATTGGTGCTCTATGGATATGTAATAAGAGAGATCCTCCCCCAGAGGTGCACAGAACCAAAATAGTAAATGGTCCCAGTTCCACTGACATGACTTCTTTGTGTTCCCCATTTCTCCTTCACTTTCTGCCTCTGGCTTTTTAGGCTGTAGTCATTTGGGGCAACATTATATTCTTTTCTCAGCTTTCAGCATGTAGCAGTATAAATCACTACTGGGGCTCCTATTTCAATTTACTGGTATTTAAATTATTGATAATAATAGTATGTGCACGACAGTAATGGATTGTGTTCTTGTGTGCAAGAACACAGGTTTTTACAGCCCTAAGGTACCAGTGCCTCAGACGTGCACCAGAGAGGCAGGTGACATTTTTAAAAGCATTTCTCTTTGGGAAGTATGGCTTGAAAGTCAGGCTTGAACCTGTTTTGAACCTATTTTGGGCACCCTGTACTTATGTATTCTAAGAACAGTGCTATGTGGAGACATGGTAGGAGACAATAAACCCACCTGCAATGCAGAGTGACTGAGCATGAGTGAGGAGCAGTTGTATCTCCTCATGCAGAGCAGCACCAGCAGTTGCTTCTGCTTTTAGTGAGCACAACAGAGCCTTTGAAGAGCTCTTGAAATTCCCTTGTTGCTTCTTGAGAGACAGGCAAGGCTTTCCAGGCTGGCTTTTTAAAAGTGTATTTCATTGTAATTGTCTGTTAAATCTAGATTATTAGAGGTTTCATTGACCCTTCCACGCAGTGATCAAAGGACATTTGCCACACTTGATGGCAATGACAGCCACTGACTTCAAGTAGAAGGATAAATGAATTACTTGGGTGGTAGATTTCTTTCTTTCTTTTAAACACCCAAGCCAGAAATCAATCCTTATAGTGACAAGGTTTAGTGTGCTGAATTCCCTTGGCATTACAAACTCCCTCTTTCTTTCCCTACCCTTGAAAGAAAAAAAAGAAAAGAGGCAGATATAGCTGATGCTGTGTCGCATCCCACGCGCTCGTGTTGCTCCTGCAGTCTGCTGCTTTTTGGGATTCACACACACATTTGCATTTGCAAGCGCCACTATTGCTTTGCAGTAAACACTGCTCACAGCTCTCTCCTCAGAGAATCCAGATGTCTTCCTCTCAGGACTCTGCATTTCTCTTTAGGTCTCTCAGCCCATCTCTGCATGCACTGGTTGTTCTTTGTTTTTCATAGAAACCCTGATCCTCCTTGCAGAAATTGTGTTTCGTGGTGAGGACGTTGATGGGAAGGGAAAGGTATTTGTCTTCCAAAAACCAAGTTTCAGTTTAATTCTCCTGATTCCATCAGGTGCCCATGGATAGGTCTGTGATAGGAGCACATTCCCCATAGAGCCAACTCTGCCTCCATCAGCCATGTGCTTTTTGATTGCACATGGTGTGTGCAGGTATTTGCTGGTTTTTGGGAGATGAGTAAGAGAAGGATTTTTTTTCAGTAGTTGAAAGGGGGGGTGAGGGAGGGAAAGGGAGAGAAGACATCCAGCTCATATTTTTGGCAAAGGAAGGAGCAATGTGAATGAACAAAGGGGTGAAACCCCTCTTGTTGGTGAAGAAATGAGGAGTAAATCCCCATCACCCTGCAGCCTGGTGGAGTTTCCAGTGGGTGCAAGGATCAGGATATCATCCTGTGAAGTGCTGCTGCCAGTCCAGCGAGATCTGGAGAAGGGTTCATGCGTTTACTCTCCCTTCCCCTTCAGCCCAATCTTTGTGGTGTTATAACACCTCAGACTTCGCCTTCAGGGCTGTTTTTCAGAGTCAGAGCAGCGCTGCAGCTGTGATGGCCTGGGGACACGTGAGGCACAACTGGTAAGGAGAGATAACAACTTCTAATGGACCAGCTAATATTGGTAGGGAAAACAGACAGCTCCCAGGCACAAGTGCTCCCTCATGTCTCCTCCTGTGTGCCAGGGGCCGTCTCCAGCATTGTGGACATTCAGAATGAGGATTTGCATCTCCAGGGCACAAAGTTCCTGCTGACCAGGATAAAGGACCAGCTCCTCAAGCTCAGCACAGGCAGAGGGTGATTGTTATAAGTGAGCAATTCTATAATTCTGTTTGCATCCCTGGGTAGGAACCTTTTCTTTCTTTTTTCCACATTTTTCCCAAATCAGGACACTAATCAGGTTCAGATGGCTATTGGGAGCAGTGACAAGCTGCCTCTTGTCCCCTGTTTTGCGAAAGGAAAGGAAAGGAAAGGAAAGGAAAGGAAAGGAAAGGAAAGGAAAGGAAAGGAAAGGAAAGGAAAGGAAAGGAAAGGAAAGGGGTTTAAACAATATTTAGGCTTTACTAATCCTTCTTGGTGAGATGTGCAGGAACTGTATTTTCTCTAACCCCACTGGTGTGTCATCCTGGGGGACTGAACTTATCCTAGAAGAGTGAAAGGTCTAGCAAAACAGTAAAAACAACAGCATTATAAAAAGAAGCCAGCTGAGTGGTGGCATTGTGTGCAGTCTGATGTATACTTGAAGAAGGTTATAAATACATGTTTATGAATGTACCAGCATTAATGTCTGCTGAATGAGAGACATGAGTAAGGAGAAGATCAAGCCAAGAGATGGCTGCACTCAAGGACGTGGTTTTCAGACAGGAGACATCTGCAGAGAAGGAGAGAGAGAGAGAAGAAAAAAAAATGTCCCTATTACAAGATTTTTGGCTGCATGCAACCATAGGCAACCTCCAGGGAAAGCTCTGTGGAGGCACCAGGGTGATGCAGTTGTGGAATGAGAAAAGGCTGTTTAACAGCCTAGCCTGTGGATGGGAGCACTCCATGACACACCCAGCCCTGCCCTGTGTGCTCCCTGATTCCAGCAGTGCCACTGGGGCATCTCTGACCCCTCCTGTGCTGCTTCTCTTGGCCCTGGCCCCCACGCAGCTGAGCACTAGCCATGGGGTTGGCCATGCCACCAGCATGTCTCCTGCCTCACTTGGACCCTCTGTCTCCTCTCTCCCTCTCTCCATAACTTCTTGTAGGAGGGAAATCATCCACTGGAGCTTGGCATTTTGCTGTCTTTTTTTCCAGAGGTGAGTGGAGATGAGAAAATAGAAGTAATTTGATTTTTGATGCTCTTTCACCTTTATGTCTATTTTATAACCTCAATCTGCAGGAGAGGAGCTCCTGTAGGAGGGAACCAGGATGACTACAATGTCCAGTACCAGGACTGTATCAAGGGGAGATAGTTTGTAATGCAGGGAGGTTTAATTTGGAAAACATTCCATGTCACTACCAGAGGCCAGTGTTTTCCTCCCTGCACAGGCAGTGACTCAGCTGGTGTCATGCATGTGGAAGATCAGGGGCTCAAAAGGGATTTGATTTAGCATGACCTGCTGTTTCAGCTGGTACACATGGCTTCCATAAGCTCACAACTTATCAAAACATGTGCCTGCAACTGAGCAGGGAATTCACATCTCATCTGTCACTGGATTGCTGGCTTGCAGATGGGGGATGCTGCTGAGGCAGCGTGGGTTTGGGTGAAGATTTATTGCAGGACAAATGCTAAAACCATCAAAAAAAAAAAGGGGAGATGAGGTTTTCAGTGCATTACTTGTGAATGGGGCTGCTGACAGCCAAATACTTTAGCAGATGTAATGATCCATTTCATTGCTTGTTGAGCCAAACCAGAGGAGTTCACCTGCCTTGAGTGGCTCTGCCCTACATACCCTGCTTTACTGCACAATGAACCTCAGTGGTATCTTTATTATAGACTAACATCTTTATGTCTTAAAACATGGAAGTTTCAGCCTGTCAATTTAAAAGTTGAGATTTGCATTAGCATTCCCACTCATGCTGCATTTAGAGGATGGATTCCATACTCAGCAGCAAGGACTGGGCTCTGGGCTGGTCCAAGCCCCCCAGAGCCATTCTGCCTTCTGCACTGACCAGGAGAAGCAGCTTCTTTAATGCCTGAAATGGCTGACTACAAATCCCACTCTTTCCCCTAACAATTACAGAGCACAGGTGTTTCAAAGCTAAAATCTGGAAACTAAAAAAGCATCTTAGATCCTTTACCTCCCTCTCCCCCTTCTTCTTAAGTGGTATTGAGGATTACCACATGTGGTTATATAATAATTTCCCCTCAGCCTGAGCTTTTTAGCAATTAATTAGTCAGGGATTTGAGGGAAAATATGTCTAAAATGGTTGAAGATTTGCTTACTGGTCTGCAAATGTGCCCTATTTTGTTGCAGCTGCTGTTCTAAAAGCCTAAAAAAGAAAAATTTTTAAAAATTGGAAGAATCTATGACAAATTTTTTTCTTTCATTTTATGTATCTTTATTGAGTGACCATGGGTAGGGAGGATATGGGAAGCTAGCACACAGCAGGGAGAACCTCACTGCTAGTACCAACAGGTTATGCAGAGCCTCTTCCATCCAGCCAAAGGCGATTGAGGTACTTCTCTTTCTCAAAATGCTGTTTCCTCACTGTGTCTCTCAGACAAAACACTTCTGTAACCCCCAGCGTGGCTCTGAAATTGCTCAGAGCTGAGGCGTGTGAGATCTGCTTCATTCAGTGCCCCAGATCAAAGCCATCCAGGCTGTTAACACCATCCTCTGAGCCATGTAACAGCCTGCTGAGCCAGCCAGAGCCTTTCGAAGCTGCTGGCTCCCAACAAGCTCTGTAAAACCTTTGACTGCTTCGAGGTCTGTGGGTGAATTGTGCAATGTAGGGGCTCGTTTATTTACTGCTGCCTCCCACCAAAACCCTTATGACATGGAGAGGAAGAGTCACTGAGCTTCTTTGGCTCAGAGGGGAAACTTTCCTGAAAATAGAGGATGTGCCCTGTTGCAGGTATCTACAGACACAGCTTTCAAAGCAGAACTGTGGGGTTTTTTCAGCCCTGTATGTGCTTTGTTGAGATGCTCCTTATCCTTTGGAAGATACCACTGCTTTTTCCTCCAAACCCTCTCCTCTCTCTGTGCTAAAAAGGGCTGTAGAACATCTTTGTCCCTAATAAAAATCCCACTGAAGGAGTGTTTCCAACTTTATGGGCTTCCCCTCTTATTTCTGCCTTCAGACACCAGCTCACAGCAGTGCGACGAGTAGGTGCTAATTATGGAGAACCACACTCGACAACAGAGCCTTGCTGCTGGTGAATACAGAAAAATTGCTCATTAGAGCAGCATGGTATTTAGTCAGATTGGCTTCCCTAGATATTAACATTCTGGCACTAATGCAGACTGGCAGTGTGATACTTGAATAAAACCATCTCAGGGTAAGATGTGCAGAAGGGTTTGTGAAATGATTGTCCCACCTGTGGGGTTTGCAGGGTGTTTCTGCTGGGGGCTCCCGCGTGCTGCTTTAGGAAAAAAACCACCCTTGGATTTCAGTAACTCGCACATACAATTTCTTGGTGGTTTTTTCTTACCTCACAGGACATGGTGCATCATACACATGATTTATTTTGCTGGAATTAAACACGCTGTGCTTGATTCTCTTTCTGCACATCCAACTTTTCACTGTACTGCCTGGTGTGACAGTGCAGGTGGCAGGGCTCTCTGCTTGGTGGCTCTCTCTGCACAGCACAGTGTGTGTGACAGTGAGGCAGCCCTGGAAAGTGTATTGTTTGTACGTGTTGTACAGAATCATTTCATGAAGGAGGCTCAGCCAAAGCTGCTTTGAACACACAAACCTTCAAGTGCCTTGTTTTAATGCAGGGAGGCTGTAGCATGAAGGCTTTATAAACAGCAAGAACCAAAGCTGGGGGGTGTGTGCTGCAAGCAGATGTGCCTTTCCTTGGGCACGGCTCCTTGTTCCCCCCTCTGCAGCATCAGGACACCCCCAGCTTGGCTTCTCAGCTGGCTTTGCAGCTGCCCACACCTCTGGAGCTGCTGGGGAGAGCCAGGGCTCTGCTGGTCTGTGCAGCTGTGGGAGCTGGAGCCGCTGCTGGAGCCGCAGCCACAGGGAATTCCTCGATCCCATGTCCTGACCTCTTCCACCTCCAGGCTTCCATCAGCAGCAGCCGCTCCCGGGCTGATGCTGTGAACACACACGGAGAGGGCAGAGCTCATCCAGCCACACACACATGCCAGAATTCCCCCTCCTGCAGCCCCCTGCTCTCCACACGGACTCGAACACCAGCGTCTGCTAATTAGCTTCGCTTTATCTAATTAGCCCCCAAATGGGAGTGCCTCCCTCAGCTGCCTCTGAGCTGAGGATTTATGTGGGGGAGGGATTTTCCTTTGGGTTTGCACTGTGTTCCCACCTCTGTGCACTGGGGAGGTGTGTGAGCGTGTCCTTGCACTGCTGTCACCCTGTTGGTCACTGCAGGGGCTGGGTGGACCTGCACTAAATTGTCCCTTAATTGCCAACCTGTTTCTTGCCTGTGAGTTTACTGTGTGGGCTTTTTTCCCTTCTTTTTTATAATGGTCATGGTATTTTGCCTGTAGTTTGCCTTGGGAAATGGAGTGTGTCCTACATCTGTATCTATTTTAAGACTGCTCTATTGCCTGCTGCCAGCTGGGGACATGGCTGGAAGGAGTAGTGGTTTCATGTTATAAGAGGAAATACTGGATATTTCTAGGAGCCTATAACCATGAAATATGTTTCTTGCCCAGGGTATTATGCTCTTAGGGATAGTACTCATTTCACCTGGCTTTAGTATTTTAAAAACTGCCTTATCTTGATGGAATAAGATCTATTTACAGGTGATGGAGAATAAGATACACCTATAAAGCAAATTGTTTTGTTTCTAATGTTTGTATTTAATAAAAAATAATATCCTTTTCTTTTGTGTTAGTCCTGCTCTGACATGTTTGGGTTTAGGGAAGCCAGTAGGGATTATGTTATGAAAACCTTTTAATTTTTGTGGTCTGTCTTGATTAAAATATCTGGGGGCTACAGCTTTTTCTTCCAAAATTAAAACAGACAGACAGAACCTCTATTTGTCAGAAAAGCACGAGAAGGTTTCTACATAACTGAAATTCAAAGATTTGGAAGCAGGTGCCTTTTTTAATGTTTAACATCTGCTGTTCATGCCTGTGAAGGTCTCTTAGTCCACAACTCTCCAGCTCAAACATTGGATCATTTTCATCCTGACTGCTTTGTTGTGTCCCACATGTGTTTTATTCAGTGACTTGAATAGCATGGTTTTAGCTAAATCCCACTTTAGGCAGTGATGTGGCTCGGAAACAGTTCCACATGGGAGTCCAGGGGTCTGACTCCATCCTCTGTGTGTGTGGGACCCATGCTGGAACATTTTATGTCCTCAGAGACCCCTGGGTGCTCTCCTGCCACAGCTCTGGGTGTGCAGCTTCAGGTGATGCTGCACAAATACCACTGTGCTACATGCCATGGTGCTTGTCATCACAGTTAAAAAAAAACCAAACAAAACACAAATCAAACCCTGAACTGACCAACCAAAACAGAAAAACCTTCCAATAAGCCCAAAAAAGCTCTCTGTCCAGAGGTGGCCAAGAGGAATCCCAGGGCAAGTGTTTTGTGGTCTCTCTGGATTACCCTTTTTTTAGTGCTTTGGCCTGGGTAAAGAGGGACAAGGGCACATAAATGTGACTTTTTAACTCAAAGGTGAGGAGCTGCTTGGTAAACCTGGCATAAACACTTCCATGGTTTAGGGTGGCTTTCTGTGAAGTGCTTCTGTTTTGGTTAAACAGCTCTTTGCTTCACAGAGCTGGGTGGTTGGTGGGTCTGTGTGCTGTTCATGAATTACCAGGTGATAGTCTGTTTTCTGAAGGGTCTCTCACTGCATTCAGTGGTTCTCCAGTTTTTCTTTTCCAGGGAGGTCCAAAACCACTTGTAAACCTGCAGTCACCTGTGAGATTGAAGAGGAGCAGAACTTTCTCAGTCAGAGTTTTCCAGCCACTTCCATCTAATATTTAACACACAGCATAAAAGTTACAGTTTATGCAGTAGTACTGGAGAGTGAATTTTGTATTGATTTTAAAATTAGTCATTTTTAGCTTACTGTTTTATGCATCAGAAAATGGCCTCAGCTTCATTAAGAATGCTGTATATTATTAATATACATCATTAATTTAGTCTTGGCACTGGGCTAGTAAAAGCACTTAAATCATTGCCCTGTCCTTAAAGTTGGAAAAGTGAGGTAGTAATAAATGTGATGGGCAGCAAAGCCATTTCAGAAAAGAGCTGTTGGTCCCAGCCCTGCTTTCCTCACACACCTCTTTTTTGGGGGGTCACTTGCATTTCCAGCTGGGTCTGCACAACAGGTGAGTCTGGAGGTGCTGATCTCAACATCTGCAGATCTGAATTTTGGCACCCAGGCCATTAGTTCAGAGGCTGGGAAGCCCAAATAGTTGACAAAGCAGCTGATCTGGGTTGAGGAAAAGGGATAGGGAGGGAATCTGCCCTTCCCTAGGACATTAGTGCCTTGTCCTTGTTTTCAGGAGGGCTGGGCACAAGCTGCACCCCAGCAGGGTAAGTGCAGGAGCCTCCATGCAGCCAACTGGAGATGGAAAGTACCAGTGCTACAGGCAGGCCTCCAAGGCAAAGGACCCAATTTCAGTCCCTGTTCTTGTGCTGGTTTATTTATAAGCTGTTAAAGATGTATAAAGTGATTTTTGGAGCAGGCAGTGGAGCCTGTGCCTCTCTGCTTCCAAGTGCATGGTCTGATTGACTGGTTACAGACTCCTGCTTGCTTTCCCATGTCCTCTTTTTGGTGTTAGATTCTCCCATTTTGGACACTGCTGTTTCTCAACTGGCATAAAAATCGAACTTTTGCAGAATATGGACCCATCCTGATAAACCAGCAGCCCTTCTGTGCAGGTGTTTCATTTGACACTTCCCACCAGAATTACTGGTAATTGTATTCTTGCTGACTGGACATGGCTCCATCTTCTCTGCCAGGTTTCTGGGCAAGTGGCACTCACTAATTTAAAAATACTTTTGGTTGAGCTCTTCTTTGGAAAAGAGCAGTAATTTCAGCATTAGATGTACATTGATAGAATGGTGGCTTGGGTTAGAAGGGATGTTAAAAACCATCTTATTCCCCTCCTCTGCCATAGGCAGGGACACCTTCCACTAGACCAGGTTTTTCAGAGCCCAGTCCAGCCTGGCCTGGATGGGATCCCACTGCCAGGGATGGGGCATCCACAGCTTCTGTGGGCAACCTGATCCCCATCACCCTCACAGTCAAGAGCATTTTGCCTAATATTTATTCCTCTGCTCTAAAATGATTTTGCTGCTTGCAACCTGCTTGCTTTTATGGCACCCTGAAAATGAAGTTATCATCCTTCTGCGAATGCAAATAAAGGAAAAAGGTGGAAAGAGACCCTGATGCATCTGATGAGTGCACTTGTTCTTCTCTGGCAGTAATCTATTTTACACAAATGTGTGATTTTGTAGCAAGGCCACCTTAAAAATGAAACAAACAAAAACACCTCAAAGCACTTTGTGGGCATCATGATTCACCCAAGTTATTTGCTGAGGTCTGTTGTTGCACAAATATTGAGGTGTGACATCTGAGTTGGACTGACAGTGCTTTCAACTATCCCATCCTTCTTGGTGTTAGTTCAAGAAATACATCATGACAGATGGTATTGCTTTAAAGCTTGAATATGCTGTGCAAAGCACTGAAAAGCCCTGAACCTTAGGAAAAGCATTTTGTACATTGGCATTCTAGAGTTTCTTCAGCCTCCTTAGCATCACTTACAGCTGGACACATGACACATAGAAGCACTGTGGATGTGCCTTTAGGAACAGAAAAAGACAGATCATTTTAAGCCCTTGGGTATTTGAGGATGTATGAGGCAGAAGGTGTTGTCACCATGTGGTTTTATTGTTGTAAAAGCAATTGTAGTAAAAGTTATGATAATCCCTGGTGTTCTGCTTCAAAGCCCTTTGAAGTCTGCAATAATGGCTCCACTGAATCTTGGCAGCCTTTGAGTCAGTTTTCCCATTGTAGGGTGGCACTGATCAAACCTGGAGCTCCAAAGCTCTCTTCAGAAACACCTCTCACTGCGCTTTCCCCGTTCTCCAGGCACTCACAACCAGCATTTAGAAAGTTTTCTTAGATCTGCTGATGAAAAGGGCTCTCTAAGAGCTCGATATTATTCTGCCATCACATGTCAGGTTAGTGGGTAACAAAGTCTGTGCTAAGTGAGGAGCTTGCTGCCTTGGATGTCTGCATGAACCCATTTACCTTCACTTTTATGCTCTGACGATGGAGCTTTCCTTTTGGGACCAAAACCTATTATGATCAGTCCTTGACCAAGCTCAATAAATGCCTCTCCATTGCTGCTGCTTTGTCTGAATGCAAGAGTAATGCCCTAAAAGAGGTTTTTAAGTTTGAAAACATGCTTTTTTGAAGACTTTGGGTCTGTTCTAACCATGGTGCTGCAATAGGGCTGTGTGAGCCCCTGGTGGTGTTTGCTGTGGCTCTAAGGGATTGCCTGTCAAGGGGACACATGGCAGACACCCATTTTGTGGGGTGAGCAGTGACCTGAGGTGGCCATTCACTTCCTTGGCCCCCCCATTGTGGCTTTGGGCATATTATTTATTTGTTCAGTCTCACAATTTCTCACCTGTGGCACGGGAAGGGAAGCTCCTCTCCTGGGCTGGCCCTGTGCAGGGCTGCTCTCTCCAGCAGGGATGCTCTGCCCAGTGACTGCAGCCCTGGTGAGGATGCAGGCTGGAGGCTATCCCTGCTCTGCCATGCCTGCAGTGCTCCATGGCTTGGGAAAATGGGATACAAGCCTGCAGCACTGCCTTGCAGAGCTGTGAAATTCCACTCTCTGTTCTGTGCAGTGCCTGAGCTCTTTGTGAGCAGCCTGATGGAGAGCTTTGCTGTCTGTAGCTCCCTCACTGAGCAGCAGGTTGTTGGGTCTATAATTTTAAAATTGTCTTTCTTGCTAGCATTGCCAGTCACTTGGTGGCACCTAAAAATGCATTTTACAATGTAATTGTTCTGAGAAACCCCATTACTGTCTGATTGGGGAGCTCCTACTCTGCACTTACAGATTCAGTGCAGGTCTTCCTGAGAGTGAATTTAAAAAGCAGTGAGCCTCTGCTCTCAAGGAGCAGTTCCTCTCCTTGTTTAATAATGCCTTTAGGAAAATTCCCAGCACTTGGCACAGTCCTCCTGTCTGCCTGTGTGCTGTTCAGATCATCCCAAAGGGTCTTGTAGCTAGAATGTGTCTTTTTACCAGTTCTGGGCTAAGTTCTGTAGAAACTTATTAATTCCTCCCCTGGTTTGTTCTTGTAGGGAATGGAGGTGACCTGACTGAAGGCTTTATGTAAGTAGAAAGAATTAAGACTGCCTTTATTGAGTTTTCAGCTAGATCTCAAATACGTGAATAGCTGCAAAACTGTGGGATATCCATTCCTAAAAAACTCTACAGGTAAAAATATGCTTTGTAGCAGACCTGGACTCAGTTTGCTGTGATCATGTAGCTGGATGTGGAGAGCGGTTTGAGAATTGTCTGTTATCGGCTAAATGTTGTGCTGAGCCCCTGCACACACATCCAAGCCTGTGGCATTTGCCTTTCCATGTTAGAGACCTGCTGGTTGGGTAGTTCTGCACAAAATGCATCCCCACAAAATACATCTGCACTGAGAGCAGAGGCCATGGGGACTCCTGGGCTGCTTTGGGGGACAGTATGGATTCAGGTGATACTGTGAGTAGCTTCTTACTTACAGCAGACTGCATGCAATGAGAGCAATTAAGGGAAGAGGGGACAACCTTGTTGAAAAGTGTGCCAAAAAGGTGAGGAAGTACATTTCTGATGGGCTCCAGAAAGAGGAGATGAGGCTCTTGGAGAGGGAAGCAGGATGTATTTGCACCTTGCCTTCATTATGCAGGGAAGAGAAAATACTGCATTAAAGAGAAGGTATTGAACCACTGCTAACTGAAGCTTTTCAAACTGAGTTAGGAGGAGAATTGCCCAAAGAGATTTTTGGGAATGGGAAAAGCTGAAATTGAATCCACTCTGGAAAGCAGAAGACAGAAAGGACTGGGGAATTAAGCAAACACAGTTATGGTACTTGTAAATAAGGTAAATGAAAAAGGATTAGCCCACAGCTGAATGGAGTGAATGCTCTGAAAATCCACAGGGAGAGGTCACAAATTTGCTCTGAATTTTTTGCAGGTGATTCCTATTTCTCTCTTGTCCATTATCTCGTGGAGAAAGAAAAGCTGCCTCTCTTCTGGAGGCAACTCTCCTGGGTCCACATCCCAGTGAGTGTGTTTGCCTGGTTTGCAGCTACTGCATTGGGCAGGTCAGTGTTTGACTGGCTGCCTTTGCAAGCCTTTTGTTTAGGACTTTGTTTAGAACTCCAGCTCCAGAGGTGCTTTCCAACACAAAGATGTATGGATGCTTTAGAGCATGAGGTTAGTGGAAAACATGTCTATGAGCCTGGGGACCTCTGGAGCAAAAGGGCAGTAAAAATGGCAAAAAAAGTTTTTATTGAGGCTTGCTAGGCAAAAAAATAGCAGAGTAAGAGAGAACTTAAGAGCAAGAAAAT
Source organism: Leptocoma aspasia (assembly GCA_013399835.1). Taxonomy (NCBI): domain Eukaryota; kingdom Metazoa; phylum Chordata; class Aves; order Passeriformes; family Nectariniidae; genus Leptocoma; species Leptocoma aspasia. The sequence continues at coordinate 65,715 of VXAX01003738.1, read as the reverse complement.
TCTCTGGGTGGGCTGGGAGCAGGAGAAGGAAGAGCCTGAGTAGGACTGAATTATAGAGAGTGAAGATGTCTTTATAACTCATGAGTTGCAGCTTTTTGTATTTGCTATGACTTAGCAAAGCATGGGCTTGTATTCTGTCTACTCCTGTGTTTTATGTTAAACATGTAATTAAGAGGTCTGAGTAAGAACCTGTGGGCTCTGCAGAAGGAAGCAAGTTGGTGCAAATCAAGTCAACAGAGGGAGAAACTCCAGCAGAATGACTGGAAGCAAGAGCAGGGCAGCACAGGCTGAGAACTGCAGCACACATCCACCTCCTCTTCCAGCCAAAACACTGAATACTTTCTGGGATCTGAGCTTAACATTTAACCTGTCTTGAGTTAAATAATCATGATAGGGAAAATGGGCTTCTATTCCATGAACTGCTGAAATCCAGGGATGGTGATAAAATAGACAGTGCCCAGAAGATGAGGGTAGTGGGTCAGGGAGCTTGTGGTGCCAGCAGAGTTGAGGGCCTGATTCCTGATCTCCTGTGCCCTGGATCTCATCAGGGTGCTGAGGGGACTCTCCTGGATGTGGACCAGGCTGCTTTGGAACCTCCTGAAGTTTGGGATGTGAGAGATGGTGAGAGACACAGCCCAGAGCTCCCTGGTCATGGTTCTGTGCTCCCCAGCTGCTGCTGGATCTGGGCTGGGGTGAATGACTTGTGGGTGCTGGTGAAATCCTGCCTAACATGATCATTTATCCTGAGATGTGTTTAACAAAATATGGCTGTGAATGTTGCACTGGTCCCCTCTGTCCTCTGGAAGCAGGGTTAAAGGGAGCAGGGGTGTGGGAGTGTGTGACAGTGGATGGGCTCCTGGGATCTCCAGGGATGCAGTGATGGTGACAGGAGGCTGTGTCCCCTTGGGGTGAATGTCCCCTGCAACTCCTGAGGAGGTGTGTGGGGCTATGAAGCTCATGGCTGTGAGAGGCAGGGCAAGGCAGGCAGCCCCCCACTGCTGCCTTCCCTCCACATCCTGCTTTCTTGAGAGCCAGGAAAGTAAACTTCTCCTCCACACGCCTGGGGAGGTGGTGCTGGGGTCGCTGGGCCCTTCCCTGCAAATTAGCTCGTGGCTTTGCCAGAAATGACATCATTTGTTGGGCAGATTTCTTCATTAGGAAGCTTTCTAATCTCAGACATGAGCAGCATAGAAACCTTTCCTGCTCCCCAGGCACTGAGGAAGCCAGGCTGCCCTGCCAGTCTCTGCAGCATGCTCTGCTTATTTATCATTCATGGCATCATGTTTGTTTTATGACAAATGAACTTAATCACAATTTTCACAGTGGAATACACAGGAAAATACTCAGGATAACCACAGCTACAGGTATAGAAAACCAAACTTAATTTAAAAGGATATACAGGAGCAGTCTAAGCGGCTGAAGAATTAAATTAATCTAATAAAAAGATTCAGCTATACATAATTCTTCATGTTGAAACAAAAGCCCCATGAGATAGGATGGTGCTCAGGTTCTGCATTAAACTTTTTTCTTTTGTGCTTAATGCTCAGCCAAATCATTATTTGTTGCTGAAAAGTGCCTTTGGGTGTTGGGAATATTTTTTTCACCCCTATGTCTTAAAGTGGAGGAGGGCAGGAATTGCAGATCATTTATTAATGCTCTGCTCCGTTGTGGTCTTAATCCCCAACAGATGGGCCAGGATACTCTGGCTAACATTCAGTGTGAGCCTGCTGACTTGCAAAGAGCTTCCCTTTTCAAGCACAGAGATGCAGGGACTGGAAAAGGCACTGAGTGTAGTGGTCATCCTGAAATGTGATTCCAGCAATTTCAGAGACTGAGAGTTAATCCCTGTGCTCGGGAGAGAAGGGGATGTGCATGTGAGTGTGTGTGCACACATGGATGTGCCTTCCTATGGGTGTGTTTTGGAGTAGTTGGGTTTTGATTCTTGGATGTGGCAGAACGTGTTTCCCTGGATTCCCAGTAATTCCCAGAATTACTGTGGCCATGCTTGCCAGGAAAACTCTGATAACTGCTTTCTTGACTCAGATAATACTTTACCCTTCCAATTTCAGCACCATTTCTGATCCTTATCAGTGTTTCTCTCTCTTACATGATACCAGAGCAGAAATTATTATGGTTGAACCAGAAAGAATATTGCTTCAGAAACCATCCTACTGCTACCAGTGGATTTTCATGCTGCTCCAGCCAACTGAAATAATGGTGTGAGCTGCCTGCACTGCACTAAAACACATCTCTGCGTGTAGAAACATCATTAAAGAGTGGCTTAAAGTACACAGCATTAAAAAAGAATTTAGGACAAAAAAGAAAAGAAGCTTTCTAGAGTATAGCACCAGGCATCCTAGAATCTCCAGGAGATTTAGTGTCCAAGGATGGAGAGCTTTCCTTAGGAGACTGGTGACAGTAATTTGTTCAGTCTAGCAAAATGAGAGCTCCAAGGGAGTGATTGCTTCCTATGAATATTTTCAAGGGGCAAGAGCTGATGCTGACAGAATAGCTAATGGGTGTAGGTTGGTGATGAATAAATTCGGGCTGGAAATTTAGGAGACTCCTAAATATCAGACAGGTTGTGTAAGAACTTTCTTATGAGTATAAGGAATCAAAAGCCAAATTGCTTTTTAAGACAGGGGTTGATGTCCTGAAAAGGGCTCTGTGACAGTGTTTGTCATTGGGGATGGCTTTGCCTAGTGATCCAAATGTTCCCCACTTTTAGCTTTGAATTTTGTGGAATACTGGTTTCTTTGTTCATGGAGTGTCCTTAAAATGTGTTGGAAAGCCGCAGGGGCCTGTGTGAGGGAGCAGCTTGGTTACAGAAATCTGACTCCTTGGTTTAAAGGTGTGGTAGCTGGAGGTAAATAGATGGCCTTGTCTCCTCTGAAGACCCCAAAAAGGGGAGTTGAGAAGAAAGTCATGGAGATGCCAGACCTTGTGGGGATGGAAAGGGCAGGAACTCCAAGTGTATCACCTTGCTGTGTGCCAGCCCTTGCCTGGCACATCTGGAGGGCATTTCCCTTCTTCTATTTGCCCGTTTGAACAGGCTGCCATTCCCTCCCAGCAGCATCTCCTGCCAAGGACTGATAGGAAATAGATTTATTTTTGAGGGCTGAAGTGCTGATAAGCAGAAAGGACTTCCAGCCATTTCCAAGGCTGGCAGCAAGCCTCAGGTCTGAGATATCCATCTCCTTCTTAAGTGTGGCATCGAGGCAGGCTGTGCTTGAAACTCTGCAACCTCTCCCATGCCTCAAACCTTCTGAGGGTTTTGTTCCTGCACTGCCTGTGCTCTGCAGGGCTTTGCATGGGATGACAGAGGAGTATCACAGGAGAGACTGATTCCCATCTGGACATTTGTGCCTTCTCCACCTTCTGCATGTGCATTAGCAATTGAATTCACCAGGAAGATGTGCTTCCAACCATCAAGCAGCACTTCTGCATCTTCTCAGCCTCTGCTGCTGAGCCACAGTCCTACCAGGAGTTCAGCACTGCTGCTCTATTTCCACCCAGCTTTACCTTCCTGCCATCTCTGGCTTATTCCTCTGGCCACAGGAATTCTGGCCCAACCAGCTAAATTCATCAAAGCCACCTATGCTGCAGCCAGGCCTTCTGGAGCTCCAGTCCCAGAGACTTTGGGAATGGCCCAGAACTGGGAAACATGAATTTTTAAGCAAGGATATGTATCTTCAAATTGCACATCAATTTAATGAGGATAAATTGCGCAGGCACTCGGATTCTGATGCACATTACTGATATTTTTAGTGCCTGGACTCTCAGGAGGAAGCATTTCTGTCAGCCCAGTTGCTCTAAGAGGCAGCTGAGTAAAGTCAAATTGCAGATGGACCAAAGTCTTTTGTTTTTACTTCTCATAAAAGTGATGCCTCTAGTGCCATCTTATAAAATTCTCCAATGTCCTACTTCACAAAGTTCCAGATGAATAAGGCTGCACAATTTAGATAGTCAGTAAAATCTAGCAGCCAAGGAGAAGGAACATAAAAAAACCCTAAAAGGATAGCTTGAAGGTTGTTGCCTGAGTCCTGTCAAACAGTGTTTAGCTCCTGCATCTGCTCATGGGTGTCCCCAGCCACCTCTCAGGGAGAGGGACATATGCTTTTCAAAGCAGGCTAACTGTACCTTATGGTCAAATGGCATGGGGCTAGGGGGAAAGGTGGGTAGAAATGGCTTTGTGCATCTCCATGTGCTCCCACTTCATCTGGAGAAACAAGAGTGGCTCCAACTGGAGTTAGAGCAGCCTTGAGGCAGAGCTAAGCCAGCCTCCAGCAGCCCTAAGGGGAAGAAACAGGAGGTGATGCTTCCTCAGACTCAATCCCTGCCTTCCTTGGTCTCCTACCCAAGAAGGAATGGGTGTTTTTTTACAAATTCTGGATTCTCCTTCCTGTAACTGGGTAAATCATCCCCAGCTGATGCTTATAGTGAGGGGCAGAGCAGCTGAAATGTTCGGGGAGCAGGACACAGGAGCTAATTTGACTGATTCAAGCACATGGATGACCCTGGGGGAAGGTTCAGCCTTCAGTCAGCACATTTCTGCCTTAAGCTAATCCCTCCCTGCCCAGTGTTTCCCACTGCAGCAATACCCAACCCTGCTGATGAGGATGCACAGAGCATCCCTCCAGCAGCATGTCTGCTCCAGCCAAGGTCCCCACACCTGGTATGGAACAAAACCAGCAACAGGCTGGTGCTCCTGGACCTGTTTCAGGCAATCCTCCAGCAGACTGGCATGGCCATGGTGCGAGAAGCTGCTGCCTTGGTGCAGGCAGCAGGACCTGCCCAGCAGCTCACGTGTTCACCACGTTCCTCTGCCTTTGTGCACGTGTTGTTCCTCGTGCTCCAGACTGGAAAAGCTCATTCCCTGCAGGAAGAAAGGTAAAATGCCTGAGGAGGCAGGTAAAATTCCATGCAGGGAGGCCACCACCTCGTCATTCACTCCCAGACATCCTCCTCTTTGGGCTGTGTGCTGTTCTGAGAATAGCTCCTTGTCACAGCCTCTTCTGCAGGAACAGCGTTGTTTATTCACAGGCCTTGGGTCTGCTCTGATACTCTTTCTGAATCTATTCTAAAAAGAGATCTGCCTTGTGGAAGTGCCTGGCCCTTCCTCCAAAATGGAAGTGAGAAAAGCTCCTGGTGTGTTTTTTGTGCATGGTTAAAAATAGTGTCCCAGAACTGTATGTTGGATAAATATGAATGAGGGAAGAACAAATGTAGTAACCTTCAGTCTGCAAATGGACAGGTATGTGTGTCTATCCTAGAGCTTCTAAAATTTCTTTTCTCACCCATTTCATACTTCAGTCTCTGCTTTCTTCTCTGCCTTTCTTTGTCCTTTTTTCCCATGGCTTTGTTTTAATTCTCCTGCATCATTCTTTTTTTCATTTAACTCTCACCCTGCTCTGCCTATTTCTCTCCCTCCCCATCAGTGTCCTTCCCTGCCTCTGTTTTCAGTCCTGCTCCTCCACACCTCAACTTTTTCTTCTTTCCCAATACTTCTCCCTGCTCTTACCCAGTTCTCCCTCTTGTCTCTTCTTCCTTTTCACTCTGGGGACTCTTGATCCCCAAAGACAACCCTGACCTGCGTTGCCAGCACAGCCTTTGGCTCAGGAACAGGGATGGCAGCCAAAGGGGAGGTGTTTTATTGCATCCTGGATGTGCAGACAGAAATACCCCACTGAAATGGCTGTTTACACTTGTCATCTTGGTCAGAATCAGACATAAAATCCTTAAGCCTCTATCTGATGTATTTAAATGGATGAAAACGTGAGAAATGAAGAGTCTGCCCATATGTTGTGAGTGTCTTACAGTGACAGACCTGAATGTTTATCCACATGAAGACCCTTTCACACTATAAAACAGTGTTAAATGGCCTCAGGGTAAGTGGATTCAAGCCAGAGAGGGTATAAATAGCCAGCTGGAAATGCTCTTCATGCTGTCTCCTATCCTCAACTTCCCTCATCTCTCCCATTTGCAGTTTTTAAAGGAGAAAAATGTTGTTTTTTGGGAAATTTCAGGTCAGTCTGGGAGTTGTGTGGGCTTCAGCAGCTCTTTTTGTGGTAAAACCCCATGGCTGATGTGAGCATCTGTGGGGCTCATGGGCTGTAAGGAAAGAGCCTGAGCCATGCAGCATTTGGATAAGAAAGCATCAAAAACTATTTAAAACTTCTTGGAATCCCTAACTTATTGTGGAAAGCCATTGCCTAACAAATTAGTTGTATTTAACCATGCAAAGCCACTTTTCCTCTTGGAAGAGGAGTTTAATGGAAGGGCTGTAGTTATTTCTGTTTTAGAGCATGGGCAGCCTTGTGCTTCCTCCATCCAGAGCTCTCTGTCCATCCTCAGCTCTGTACTAACCTAATTTCATGTGTGCTGGGGAATGTGCACTGTTCTAACATTCAGCACCAGAGGAAAAAAAAAAGCATTTATTGACCTTCTTAGTGAAAAAGGAAGTGTTCAGAAAGTTCTACTGAAAAATTAAACCTCTGCAGCATTGTACTTTAAATTCTCATCAAAAAAGGAGGGGAAAAGGTCTGAGTTTTAACATTCTTGCTTGGGCTACCAAAAATCCTCATTGCCTGCATTTAAATTAGAGCATATTTTGTTCATGTCTGGAAACTTTGCTGTGAAGAGGCAGCTTTGGACAAGCTGGGCCATTGGAAGTGGGGTTCCTTTTGCTCTTTGCCTTCTACAGCTCTACTACTGATAGCACTGAGGGAAGACAGGACATGGTTAATCAGTGCCTGGATCAGCTGCTGTTGGGAGCAGTGGGAAATCGAAAGCCATTCAGGCAAAGATGTCTCTTACCCCTGCTGCACAACTCCTTCCAATAGATGGGATTTTGAAGCAGCAATTTATATTAATACTCAATAGGATGTTGCTATAGCAACTGTATGATGTGGTGAATAATTTCATGGGCTTAAATCCAAAATGCTGGGAGCTAAGATGGGTCTGAGCATGATTCAGGACTTTGGTCATGTGGGTGCTGTGCTGGAATGATTGGACTTGGGGAAAAGTTAGGGTAGAAGATAAAAGATGGTTCTCTGGCTCTGAAGGGAGCTGGACCCTGTTAGGTACAGCTGGGGTGGGAGAGTGAAAATTAAGGACACTCCAGAATCCTGCCTGTGCACCAATTTGCATGTGTGGCCATGAGAGACTTTGATGCACAGCAGTTCCCTTTTGGTATTAGAAGTTTGCTGTAAACCAGATCTGACATTTAGCTTCAGGTCAAATTAAATTGATTTGACCTAGAATGATTTTTATTGGTTTGTTTTTGTTTCACGTTAAAAAAATCGTTTAAAAAAAAAAAATCTGTTACAGCTCAGTTCCAAGCAGAATTACTTCCCTTTAATTTTCTCTCTTGCCAAACTGAAGAGTCTCTTATTTGCCCAGCTTTCATCTGCAGTGCTAACTTACAAGAGGCAAAATTGGGCTGTTTATGGTGGTGCCAGAAAAAGACATCTGGAACCTTGTCAAAGGGCAGAACTGGAATTTGTTCCCTCATCCAGATGTGCTTAATGGGGAGCTGGTGTACAGGCACCCCTGTGCTCCCTGTTCCATCAAGAAATACACCTTGATGTGTAGCCTAATTTTATATATGAACTTCAAGCCACTTTTTCTCCCATCCTCTAAGACTGTGACTAATTCCCTCCCTTCACTTCTACCTTGGGAATATTTATGGACTGTGATCCTGTTCTTGCCCTCCCTCCCCTCTACTGTGCAATATAAATTTATCTGTTATTCCCTCCTCCAAACTGGTCCCAGGTGTCCTGCCCTCCAGTGCTTGTGCCATCAGCATCTTCTGTAGCTTCTCTTCATCTTCCTGTTCTTGTCCTCCAAAACAGGAGAAACAAACCACAGAAATGCCCAGCTCCTGGGTTTTCTGTGCTAAAGGACAAGGTACAAACAAATAATGGGGGTCTTTTCTCCCTGCCATGCCCATCCCTGTCAGGGACTTTCTGTTTTACATTGCAGGGTTAGTGCATGAGCTCTTATTTATATTATTTCTGTTCATGGGCTGGCTCTGGCCTCCTTTATTGTCCTACTGCAGCACTGCACACACAGTCTTGTTTCTGAGCACACTGCATCCCTGAGCACAGTCATCCACTGATGCGTTTACACCACCCTGGCTGAGGTTTTTAATGCAATGAATGATTACCAGTATCTGCTACCTCTTGTAAAGACCTCACTCCAGGACATCTTAGTGTCTTAATTCCCTGTTATCACTTTATCCATCTGACTGATATCCTGTATGTACATTATGAGTTGATTACCAGAGGGAACCGAATGTTAAAATTACAAGAGAAAATGAAGTTTCCCACACTCAGTATTTTTCCTGTGCTGCCTAAAGCCAATATTATAGCCAAGAAAGCTATTAGATTAAATTTTTAGCACTTTTTTTTTTGAAGCACAAGCCAGAGGCTGGACATGACTGAGCAATATGTGCTGCCAGCACAAAAAGTCAGCTGTGTCCTGGGCTGCAACAAAACCAGTGTGGGCAATGGGATGAGGGAGGGGATTCTGCCCCTCTGCTCTGCTCTGGTGAGACCCCACCTGGAAAGCAGCATCCAGCTGTGGAATCCTCAGTGCAGGAAGGACATAAAACTGTTGGGGTGAGTCCAGAGGAGGCCACCAAGATGCTCCAAGGGCTGGAGCTGCTCTGCTCTGGAGACAGGCTGAGAGGGCTGGGCATGTTCAGTCTGGGAAAGAGAAGGTTCTGGGGTGACCTAACTGAAGTTCTTCACTACTTAAAAGGGCTACAAGAGATCTGGGGAGGGTCTGTTTACAAGGGCATGGACTGACAAGACCTGGGGAAATGGCTTCTAACTGACAGAGGGTGAAGTTAGATTGGAGATTAGGAAGAAATTCTTCCCTGTGAGGGTGCCGAGGCCTGGCACAGGTTGCCCAGAGAAGCTGCCCCATCCCTGGCAGTGTTCCAGGCCAGGTTGGAGGGGTTTTGGAGCAACCTGACCTAGTGGAAGATGTCCCTGCCCATGGCAGAGGGGTGGAACTGGATGATTTATAAGATCTCTTCCAATCCATTCTATGATTCTAATGCTCAAGCTTATCTAGTAGTGATGCTCTTTCAGATGCCCTCTGGCTCACTGACAGTGATAGACTCTAAAAATGGGCTTTTCCCAGAGGAAAAACTGCTTCACTTGCCCTGAAGTTTTCTGGATCTCCTATCTCTTTGAAAACAGTTCAGAAAAAACTGCTTGCCATATTTTCATATTCTCCTTGGACATTTTTATCATTGCGGTGCAAACCCGTGGGTGAATCAGCAATATCTGCAGAGATGCCCTGTCCAAACTTGTTCTAGAAACTGCTCTCTCCTCAGCTGAAGTGCTGTACCTGGTGTATCTGCTGGGATGGAAAGGTCCTGGATGGTCATCACAGATGCAGTTCTGACTGTTGTGTAGCTGTTTTCCAAAAGTGGCTCATGCTAAAGCCTGAAGCAGGAGAGCTGCCCTGGAGGTCATGTATTTACCCTGTCTCTTCAAGCAGGAGCATCTCCACTGATTGCATCTGAGAGTTCCTTCTGTAACTACTCTCAAAACCTTCCAGCTCCTCAGGACCTGAAACCTTCCTGGGCTGCACAGGAAACTATTTCAGTGCCTTCTGCCTCCTCTAGGGCCAGGGTGGCATCAGGCTGGGAGTCTTGGGTGTTCCACTGTGGGAAGGGACATTCTTTGGAGGAAAACAGACCTGTGTGTGTGACTGAAAATCTGAGTTTTCATTGCAGCTTTTCCTAGAAACCCTGCAGCAGGCGTGGATGAGGCACATGGATGGGATGACAGGCAGAGCAATAGGAGAGCTCTCTGCTCCTGCCTTTCCCTGCAGCTTCCACAGGCAGCTGGGGCCTGACCCGGTTCTGGCAGAGCTGCAGGAGGTGTCGGGAGCTGTGTCATTATCCCCAGCCTTTCCCTCGTGGAGCCAAGCCCCGGGAGAAGCTCCTGACAGGGAGTTTGGTCCTGGCGCTGCCGCGGAGCTGCTGCCCCCCTCCTGCGTTAACAACACACCGCAATTCCAGCAAATGCTCCGTTTGCATCGAGATTGCTCTGCCACAAGCTCAAAAGCTTTCAGGAGTGCAGGCTCTGCTGTCGGTAACTCTGCAGAGGGCTGGGATTTGGCCACCAACCCCAGCTGTGGGCAGCTGGGTGCCCCTGCAAGGAAGGAAGGAGCAGGAGCATCTCCTGGGCTCTCAGGGAGGTGACAGTCAAACTAACCTGTGTTCCTTGAAATCTTTATTATGCTCCATAAAGTTCAAACTTCCTGGCTGCTCTCCTGGGTGGGTGAATGGTTTTGGTGTCGTACTCACAGTAAAAGGAGAGAAGGACTTGTGCTTGTTCTTCTGTAATGTAGAGTGAAGGGTGGGATAGGTCTAAAAAACGTCCTCCTGGGGAGTGAGATGTCTGGGGAGGCTTTTCCTGTCTCTGCTTGGAGTGAACTCATCTGTCAGAGGAGAGACCTTGAAGGCAAGGACATTTCTAGCATTAGTTATAGCACACATGGCCCAATCCTCCTCAAGCAGAAGCTGCAGCCAGCAGGTTGATGCTGATTTATGACTGCAGTGGCTCTGCCCCAAATTCTGCACTACTTTGAGAGGTTTCACTTTTAACATACTTTTGAAAAGTTTTTGATTGATTTTCAGATGCATCCTTGGTGGCACTACCTTCTAGAAACAGAGAGAAACCACTTAATGTGCAAGGAAACCCCACTAGCCCTTGGATCGGGGTCTGCTGCCTCACCTGCCTCTGCAGAATCTTCCCATTTCTGTTTTTTTCTTTAAATATTTTCTGGTATCATATATTCTGTATCCTGCTCAATGCTCTACAGGGTCTTTTGTCCTAATGTTTCTGTTGCTGCCTGTAAAAGTAGACACCAGGAGTCAGCACACCTGATCCTCTGGCCTTTTTGGAGCAGGTTATGTTGAGGTGGGAAAACCTTGGGTGGGAAGAGAGCTTGATGATGATTTTTGATATTTTTCTGTGTCTGCCTGCATCAGCCTGGCACTGCCATATCCTCTCTGACCTAGATTTCCCTGCTGTCCCCTGGGCATTAGAATTGATCCTGATTTATGGCCAGTAATGCCTTGTCTTCAGAGTCTATTTGTTGGCTCCAGGGCCTCGTACTTCCTCCCCTGGTGACAGTTTTATGCAGGTGTAACTCTTGTACCTTTGGTGGAGTCACTCCTGATTTACCCCAGCCTGCAGTGCCTGACAGCTGGTTTTCTCCCTGAATTACTGTGCCTGACACATCACTGTAGGTGTTAGGCATTGTCACAAAATTAATTTTCCTCTCGAGAACCCTCAGTGATTTCAGCTGAACCTCTTTGCAATTGTCGCTCTGTCTCCCTGGAAGATTCATGCAGCGAGTGGCTTCAGCCTTGGGGGATGGGGAGCCAAGTCCAAGTGCAAGACAACCCTTTTTGCCTTTTCTCTCATATTTTATACATAGCTTTCCCTGAGATTTCCATGATTTGTTGTGGTCAAGTATGAGTGGCATAGAGGGAACTCAGCAGTCCCTCCAGATGTGTATCAGATTCTTACTAAAAAACTTCTGTTTCAGCAAAGCTCTCCTCCAGCACTGGGTTTTTCCTCCCTGTGGAAAAGTCTGAAGCTGCAGGGCAGTGATTTCTGTCCCAGGTTTTTCTCAGCATCAAAAGCAGCTGGCATTGGAATTTCTCCCTTTTCCAGGCTGAGTTGGAATCTGTAGCTCTGTGGCTGGGCTTTGACTTGGAGCAATCATGAAAAGCTGAATTTACAAGGAACTGGGACCCAGCAAAGGTGGGGCTGGATGGGCTGAAGGTGCCTGGGACAAGGCATCCCAGGGATAGACTCTGGCCAGGAGAGAAGGTGGTTCTGCAAGGGAGATTGAAGGACAACCTGGTCTGCTCTAGGGGTAAAAGCAGTGAGCAGCTGAATTTCCTGAATCATGCTGGAAATGGGATTTTGGTATTTTAAAACTTAAAAGAAGAATGAGACTTAGCCAAACACATCTAGATTTTGTGAGATACTTTGGAGTCTATTGCTCTAAAGGGAGTTGGGTCCCATTTCAGGTAATGGAAAAGCATGATTTAGGTGCTAATTCACTTAGTGCTTGGAGTGTTTTTGTTGTGGAGCTCAGTGCATTTTTATCATTCCAAGGAAAATGTGACTACAGTGAAATAAGAAAGAATTAATCTTATAAGTGGGCTTTAATTATCCTCAGGAAATTGCATTTGAAGGTATTTTAGGTAGTATCATGGTGTCGTTGAAACCTGTCAACCAGTCAAGTTACTATCACTGGAGTGAAAACCTTTTTACAATAACCACATTTTTGTTAACTCACTAAATGATATTTAAATATATATATATTTAATAATGTTGCACATCTAGCAGCATTTGCAAATTTGTGCACTTTTCAAACCATTCTTGTGCTTTCTCAGGCCTCCTTTTAAAATGCTCTGTATTTTTCATTCTGTCCAGAGTACTGTGGAGGGCTGTCACAGACCTTATGCCAGGGTTTTACTGCCAGGTCAAACTGGAGCTCTTTGAGACAATTTGGTGAAGCAGAAAGCCCCGAGGGCACGTGGGGGTGGGAAGTGCTGAATCATTTATGGTGGGTTCACTTTGCACACTGATGGTTGGCTTTGGGGCCCCTGCTCAGCCTCCCGTGCCAGGTGCTGGGAGCCCTGGGGTCCCGTGGATGCCCGTGGGAGCTGAGGATATTCAACATCACCAAACCAAGCTCTGCTCCCCTGCTTGGCTTCATCTGGGGTGCACCATGACACCCACAGTGGCTACTCAGCAGCAGCAAAAAGGTGGACCCTGCTATCTTTTTGGAGAGGCACTGACAGGGAAACAATAGCTGCTGTGGTGCAGCATCTGTGGCCAAAAAAAAGATGCTGTTAATGACCTGCTGGGATAGAGTGGACCTACTTGATCTTATTAAAAGCTCAGCAGTGTTTCCTACACATCCCTCCCACAGATGGGGCTATAGCACTCCACAGCAGAGCCAGGACCCGATCTGTGCCTGCCCAGCTGTTGGAAGAAACCAGAAGCTGGCTGGGGCAACAGGAAAAGCCCCCAGGCAGGGCCCTGGGGACAACCATAATGTGGTGGTGACCTGCCACCAGCTGCTGAAAGGAATTTCTCAACCAGGCAAACTGATGCTCCCAAAAGTGTTAGTGCCTCTAAGGTTGGATCCTGAAAAGGATTTGTCCCCTGCTCCAGTCTCTGCTTACAAGAAGATGGGGAATTTATAAAAGTTGCTGATCCTCAGCAGCCAAGGATTTTGGGCCCTGGGATCCAAAATCTGACCCCCATTCCCCATATATTTATCATGTGGAGGACTGAGATTGGATCTGGAAGCTGCAATGCCAGTTTACAAGAGACAGCTAAAGCTGGGGGAAAAGTGATGCAACTCCAGCTGGGAGGCTGTAGTAACTCATATCCTCTTCAAAATGGCCTGGAGAAGAGGTTTTACATGCACCAAAGCTTATCCCTAACTTGTTTGAATTTAGGACTCGCTTCCATCTCAGGGGGGATGAATCAGAAGCCTCTCCAAAGAAATCAACTGAGTAATCAGAGTGTCAGTAGGATTAAGCCTGTTTTTTCCACGCTGTCCTCTTGGCCTCCCACCTGTGCAGGAGACAGCACCTGCCATGGCAATGTTTGCTCTGGTTGCAGCAGGATCTGGAGGGGAAGGATGCAGAACTTGCCCAGCTGGGGCACTGACTCGCTCCTGTCCCCGGGAGCTGAGGCACAGGCTGTCAGCTGCTGCAGGCAGCGGGGAGCAGCTTTCCTGCTGCTCTGTTTCCCCAGCACGCTCAGAACCATGCCGAGAGCCACGGGAGGAATAATGGAACAGGATCGTGTACCCTCCCGATACACCCGGTTTTCCTGTAGCATCTATTGTGCAAAAGAATCCCCAGACGACTCTCGGGGTGTGGCCGTTCGTGTCTGCCAGCGCGGTTTGTGGCGATGTATCTTTGTTGCAGGCAGGATGATGAGAGTTCTGGGGGAAAGGAAGTTGCCAACCTGTAAAGTGGGTTTGGGAATCCGAGCTAAAACAAAGAGCACCATCTCCTGGCAGCTGGGAATAGCTGGCACTGCTCCCAGGGATGCCCGCCCCGTTGCAGCTCTCCTGCAGGCAGCTTGCTGCTCTCTCTGTCTGGCCCAGAGCATCTGGAGGTGGGATAGCTCAGGGCTGACAGCTCTGGCCACTGGGAAAGGCTAATCCAGGGGACACTGGGAGCTGACCCAGTGGTGTTATCCACAGCACAGTGGTGCCTCTGCTTGCTATGAGAGCTCTCAGCCAGTTGGGTTTCAAGCTCTACTCGAGTTGATGCACAATTGCTAAAGTTCTTTCGAGTTTTGTTTGGATATTGAAGCGTTTGGGGTTAGAAAATTCACACAGAAGGATCTTGCAGAACTGAGAGCATGACTCCCAGGTGTACACTCAAATATCCCTGGGGGTGGCCAGATTCTTTTGAAGCAGTGTATGATTTGGGCTGGGGTTGGCAGATGCCTCTGCCTCTCGTGCAAGCTGCCCTTGCTACTGCCAGGACAGTACTAGTCAAGGACATTGGGAAATCTGGAGTTTCCTGAGGTTTGGGTTGGATTTGAAATCAAGCAGAGAGGGAAAAACAGCTTGGTCTGGATGGCAGAAAGTGGTGTGCTTTGAATTTGGAGACAGACTTGGGACTACTGCTCTGTCTGGGTACAGGAAAGAGGTGTGGAAAAGTGATGTAAAACTGAACATCTGCATGAAGATGTGTATGGATATAGATGAGAATGCAGTAAGACATTATGAGGTTTAAAAAGGAAAGTAACTGAGTTGGGGATCTAAAAGGACACAATGACACATCATGTATCAGGGTCAAAAAGCAGGAAGAAGTATTTCCCTTTTTTCCCCTCCTTTTTTAAGTGTAAGTGAGGTATAAAAAGAAGCCAAGGTCAAGCAAAGGCTTTTTACTAGTGGCTGATGACAAAGTTGTAAATTTGGTACAGAAAAAAAAAAAAAGCAGGACCATTTAAAACTACTTTCATTGTGCATTTGGAAGAGAGCAGGAAGATATACTTTCCTAATGGGCATGGCTGAGTGATAAAAATGAAATTATAATCTCTAATTGATTAATTACTGCAAGTCAGGGATTGTTGAAATGGGACAGGGTGGACATGGGAGAGAGTGGGAAGAGCCTGCTTCTGGGAGCTTTCATCTCTGCAGCACTGGGGCAGCCAGGAATGACTCCTGAAGCTCAATATCCAAAGCAAAAAGTCAGAGCCAACATTTAAAAGACTTACAGGAATTTGCTGGAAGCTGCTTGCTCCCACTATTCTGCTTTTGTCTGAAAAGGTCGCTGACACCTTGATTCCTCCTGTTGCAACCAAAAAGATTTTGTCTTCTGTGCACAGCTCCAGGCTGTAAAAACTGTATCACCTAATTAAAGATTAATTCTCCCCTCTCTTCTTCTGAAAAATTATTAATTTTGAGCAAATCAGTGACATGCAATAAATACAGAACACTCGCATTGAGGGGTTGCCAGCTGTTTTTGGGGAACTGAAATTTTGTGTCACAGAATCATGGAATGGTTTGTGTTGAAAGGGACCTCAAAGCTCATCTTGTTCCAGCCCTCCTGCTGTGGTCAGGGACACCTTCCACTAGAGCAGGTCCCTCAAATGTCAGTCTGTCTGTGCCAGTGAAGAGCACCAGAGCTGCATGTGAAGCTTGACAGGTTAATATGAAATAAGGTTACTTTACTGAAAGTTGAGCACAATATTCTGAAGTGATCAATTTTAATAAGGCCAAGAATACCCTAGCTGGGGGAAAAAAAAAAAAAGAACCACTTTTGTTTAAATCAGCTCTTTTTCTTGACTGGGATCCTCAGCTAACTTTTTGTTCCCTGTTCCAGTGTGCTGCAGCAGTGCAGCTTGCCTTGATCCAAATTGGTCTTCAGCTGCCTTTCTTAAATTAAGAGCTACTCTGCATGGAACTGATGATTTCTAAATTATTTCCTGTGTCGATTTCTAAATAGCTCTAAATCCAGTTCCATAGGAGAGGATTTCTGGAGCATTCACTTATTCTGAGCAAACAAAACAGTCATTTTCCAATTTTTTTTTCTTTTCCTTTGCAGTTGATGAAAACACATGTAACTTGCTGAGCATCTCAGCTGGGCTGGAGTGATTGAATCAGACCCATTACTTCTTAGCTGGTCACAGGAAGTGAAATTATTTCCCGAGGGCTCCTGTTACAAGAAAGCACAACTGCTGCTCTCAGGAGCTGAATAGCTTTCCTTCACCTGAATTGGCAGGCAAATTTTTGGTCAGTTTTGAGTGAAATCCAGATTAAAAATCCCCCAGCCTTTGTAACAAGGGTGAATTCAGACCTGGTACTGTCATCTGTTACCGGTGCTATTCAAGGCTTCTCCTTCCCACGGATATTGAACCAAATAAACTTAAAAGTCAGAGAGGGCATTGCTTAATCACCAGGCTCTGAGTACACTATTCTTCAGCAAAAATCTGCTCAGCTATTATCAGTTTCCATGTCTTTAATAGCCAGTCTAATCGCTGAGAGATTCCCACTTCCCAAATGAGAGGCAGTTTTAGCAATGGCTTTAAATCAATCCCAGTGGAAATAGGGAGTTACATTAAATCCTATTAATTAGGCAATTTCAGCTGTCTTCAGTGCTTTTGACTCTGCTGTTGCCTTGAGAGTTGGGATCCCCATATGTCCTGCTAATGTGAACCCTCCCTTTGCTCTCATACTCTATAAATCTCTCTCCTCCTCAACCCCAGTAGGAAATGCATTTTCTGGTTTCACTTGTATTTGCAAAACTGCTGCAGGAAAAAATAAAACAAAAAGGTTTATGACTGACAGTGATTCCATTCTAAATCAGCTCCTGTGTTAACATCTGCTACAGTACTGGGTTTGTACTATTTGAAAATGTGATGTTTGTGTCGATGACTATTTCAGGGTTATTTTTCTTTCTGCTGAGGAATAACCTAAAGAATAGGGATGGTATTTTCTCAACCTCTCTTTATCACTGTGGCTCTCCTGTGAGATGCTCTGGCTATAACTCCTGCTACGAAGCACCTGACACAAATGCATTAGAAACCCTTTCACTGCTCTATTGATCAGCATTGCTAAGAGCTGCAAATGCTTGTGCATCTGGCTCCCATGTACTGTGGATAAAGCACAAATGAAAGCTGTGAGCAGCATCTGTGAATATTGCTTTGGTGGTGGTTTCAATCTCCTTTGACTCTGTTTGTGCTCCCTCTCTCCTAGCAATAGTGGGATGGATTTTTGCCCTCTGATGGTGCTGTGACAGTGTATTCCTCACGAGCAGAAAGTATTCCACAGCCATCTTGAGCTGGTCCACAGCCACCCAGAGTCAGTGGGACTTTTCTAGTGGATTCAGTGGGCTTTGGATCAGGTCCAGGAGGCACTGAGGAAGCATTTAGTGAAAGAGCAGCCCTGACACCCTGTGATTTAGACAGCCACTCACCCAGCACAAATAGTAAATTACAAACAGCAGACACTGGCAGCAACAGGCATGAATAGTCTGCAGTCAGCAATTCACAGTCTGGAATATGTTGGTGTAAACAATGCATCAGATAATTCCAGCTAAACAACACATTTGTGAAAATCCAAGCCTGTTCATGGATAATTTTCAAAAAGGCAAGTTCAGCAAGAAGAGCACTGGCAAGGAATAGAACCTTTCCCTTTTTGCTTACTGCTCATTTAGAAATGTGTTCTGGGTATGAGCTGTCCCTGCAAGGCACTGGATGGTCTCAGGTAGAACCTGGGTGTTGGGCAGCCCAGTTTATCCCTTATTCTGCTTTGGTTTCACTGTGGTTTTCCACTCAGGCTTCATTCTCATGTAGCTTTGCTGATGGGACTGAGTTATTCAGAGCAGTGAGGATGGGAGCTGCCTGCAGGAAGTTACAAAAGCATCTTGCAGCCCTGAGTGAACTGGCAGGAAAATAGAAGGTGAAATCTGGAGTAGGTAAATGTAAAGGGGCATAGATAGAGAGGGAGAAATAAGCCCCACTCTCCACTGTGACCCTCAGCACTCTGAGGCAAGAGCTTGCCTTGATGATAAATGTTTCTATGAAAAGTTCTATGCAGTGCTACAGAGCAGTGAGAACACCCAGCTGAAGGCTGGGAATGACAGGGAATGGGTGATTTTCCACCTGCTGGTTGCAGCACTCCTTGCTCTGTGCTCTCCTGTGGCAAAGGCTGCTACAAATCCCTGGCTGTGGGGATGGAGCTGCTGCCTGCACCAGGAGCAGATTAGCAGGGAGGACTGGTGGGGAGCAGCAGCACCCAAAGCCAGGGAGGATGGGGACACAGGAACAGGTAGCACAGGTAGGCTGCAAAGCAAGGAGTGGCACTTTTGGGTTGCTTTTTTCCCTATGCTACCAGGTTTCCTCTTGTAATAAGAGGGGCATGTTGTTCCCAGCTTAGAGGCGATCCAGGGAAAAGAAATTGCTTGTGAGACATCACAACACTGAACAATACAGAAATACGATGAGGGAAATGATCACTCTGCCTTTGTGCAGGGCTTGGGGTGTGTTTGTGTCAAATCCAGTGAGGCTGTGCAGTAAAATAAAGCCTTCAGCTACAACTCTGAAGTATTACAGGACAGAAAATACTGCTTCAGGGCTCGTTAAGTGAGCTCCACATGCCTGATGCATGGAGGGCTGTGAGGAAAAGCAGTTGTGGTGGTGTTTAGAGATGGTATCATTCTCTGTGTGTGCAAGGAGGAAGGAAATACTCAAATGCAAGTAGCTCTGGAGTGGTTGCAGGGACATTTTCCAGCTTCTGGCTTTGCAGCTGCAGCAATGTCCCTTTAGTATTGTGATGAAGTCTGCACTGTGTGTGGTAGCCCAGGCACGTGTGGAGCAGGTCAGGAGCCTCACATCCCTTGCAAGTGATGAGCAGAGGCCAGAGAAAGCCAACCAGCCCCTGTGATGCTTCAGCACACGAGGGGTTAACAGGCTGCTCCCTCCCATTGGCACCAGCTCCTACAAACATTGGCTTTGTTCCTCCTCATCCCATTCCCTCAGCCCCATAGAAATCCCTCTCTCCCACCTCCCTCCTGGGGGATCTCACTGTTCCCTTCCTCGAGCTGTGCTTTGTATGGATGCTGCAGAGGGAGAGTGGCCACTGTTTCTAATTTAATTAGCATCCTCCCCAGGAACTGAGAGCGTGGCAGAGGGAATTAGGCAGTGCATGAAAATGATGCATGGGTTTAACCACCTTCATGCCAGCATGATTTCTAGATGATGCACATGGGCTACAGCTTTCTGAACATGTGGAAGTCACTAAATGAGGATGTTGAGTCTCTGCCTTGGTTTTTCACAAATTTAGGGTGGCTACTCTTAAGAGAAAATGTAATCTAAATCTGCTTGCCAACTTGCCCTCTCAATTTCTGCCCAGCAGAATTTTTTTCATAATGAAAAGTTTCCTTAGGATGAAATTCCTCCAGTTCTATGTATTTAAAAAGAAATATTGGTTTAGTATGGGACATTAGATTTCTTTTAAGGATATTGGATGCTGAGCCCCTGGGTTGGATTGTGAGGGATGTCATGAGGTTGCAGTCACAGGAAGTTTTTACTTACAGGCTGGGCAAGCATTGGACAGGAATGTTTAGTTAATGTTAGGATCCTTACAGCTATTTTAAGATGGAACAGCAGCTGGAAGCCTTGTGTGACAGATGTGCCACGATATTGCCCAAAGGTATAGAAAGAGACAGTCCCCAAGAGCTTGCAAGTAGAGTCAAGTCTAGTTCACAAACCAAATCTAAAATCAGCAGGGGGTGAGTGTGGCTTTGCAGAAAGCTTGATGCAGAAAGCATGCAGGCATTTGTGTCTTACTGTGCCTCGTTTTTGTGTGCTTGCTTCAGGTGTCACAGGCTCGTCACATCTCTTCGACTACGGCTCCACTGCCAACGGAGGGGACAACTCCTTCTACACCTCTCTGATCTCCGATGTCCACTACACCACCCCGCGGGACTCCACCTATTTCACAGGCATCTATCAGCAGGAAAACACCCCCATTCCCTGCTCGGGCAGCACGGAGGGGTTTAACGCCCTGGGGCATCCTGTTCAAGACGTGACTGGCTTTGAGTCCCGCGGCTTGTTTAGCTCAGACTCGGGAATAGAGATGACTCCTGCAGAGTCTACTGAAGTCAACAAAACTTTAGCAGATCCCATGAAAGTAGAAGCTTACAAATACATGGACATGAGTAGATCAGAAGAAATAAAGTACCAAGAAAAATATGACTCAGACTCAGAAGATGAGAGCCCAGGCCTTAGTGATAAGTACCGGGGAACACCCGTGGGGTCCAGCCACACCACTGAACCTCCACGGACGCCTTTGGAGAGCACAAAGGCAGCCAAGGAACAAGACCTGCTGGAAGACAGAAAGTCTGGGGGTCAGCACAGTCCTTCTGTGGCTACAACCCCTGTCAAGATCACACTCACTGAGACAGAAAGCACCAAGGAAGCTGCCAGCAAAGAGCCAAGCCCGACTCAGCCGGACACCGGCCTGAAGCCGAGCCATGAGGTGGTGCCAATGGTGACGGTGTCGGAGCCAGAGGATGACAGCCCAGGATCTGTCACACCACCCTCCTCTGGGACAGGTAATGCTGGTCTTGGTGCAGGGCACTGAGGGTTTTGCTGTTCAAGAAGTGGTTGCAGTTGTATCCTGCACATTGGAGAATTACCATGGATTTTGGGGGTGAGTGGAACGGGGTGTGAGAGGACACTGACAAGTCTCCATGGCCAGAGGTGTTTGTGCTCTGCTCTGGCACCAGTTTGTGCAGCCAAAGTGAAGGGGGAGGCAAACTGTGCTCCCCATCACGCCACACTGCTCAGGATGGGCTGCCCTTGCTGTATGGAAAGGGATCCAGGCCTGCTGAGCCCATTCCTCAGGGATCTCTCCTCGAGGGGAAGCAGTGTCCCTGTGGGCATCACTGGGGTATCTTCATCTAGGCCATGGTTTGAGCTGGATCCTGCTGGTTTGGGGGTCTCTTGGTCACCCTGGCTGCCCTGATTCCCCAAGGGAAATGAGGTGTGTGGGATCAGGGCAATGCAACTGACTGGGTTCATATTATTAAAATTATAATGTCTGGCTTTATATCTCTCTGCCCCTGCAGAAAATAAGGTTAAATGTTAAAAATCAGTGCTGTTTTCATGTCAAAGTGCTGCTTTTATAAAATGCTGAGGAGGGAAATGCTGTCACCTCATTTACAAAGGGGACTGGAGGGACAAAGTGCCAGTCTCTTTAAAGGACTCCTGATTGCTATTGGGAGGTTACCAAAACCCGATGTTTATACATTTGCCTACTGTCTGATTACTGCAGTAGTGCATAATATGTATTCCTCATTTTCCATATTATACACTGCTAATATATAAAAGTAGTAAAAATATTAAAGTTCTTTAAAAAGAACTAAAGTTCTTGACAGAAAACAGAATTTTTAGACTGAAAATTCAATTTCAGTGTCCCAGATCGAAGTCATTTAACAATGAATGTTTGACAAAGAACACCCCCAAGCTGAAACTACCATTGCTTCAATTTCATTTAGAAACATTTAAAAAACCCCTAGAACTTCCTTAAAATGGCAGTCTGGCACCCACATTAATACCTCCCCTTGAAGAAATATTTGGTTCCTACAGAAAAGTGAGGGAGCATTTGTGCACTTCCACCCAGGAAAAGGAGATAGAGTCCACCACAGCTGTGAATTTATTCTGCCTGCATCAGCCAGAAACTTTAATGAATAGACTTTAGAGACACATTTTTCTTCTTTTATTTGACTGAGTGAAATCACACACTGCTCCTGAGACGTGCCACTGTTCATTGATTTACATTTTTTGCTACAAGGTAATTAAGGACTTCAGGCACTGCTACTTATTCAGTCCTGGTGACTGTTCAAGGCTGCCTTGGGGATGCTTGATATCTGTATTCCAACAAAACTGCTTATCCATGGTGTTAAGGAAAGAAGGCATCTTCTTCTAGAGGCTGGCTCCCAAGGGGTGTTTTCTCTGGATTTCCCCCCCTTTCCCACAGCTGGGAATGTTCCATGCCCAGACCCACATTCATAAATGATGAAGAAACTTAAAACCTGCCCTTGCTGTGCCCACGCAGTGACCCAGCAAAGTCATGGCTCCTAGGTGCCCCTTAAGCATTCTGGCAACGCTGCCAGTCACCCCTTGCTTGGATCACGACTTTTGAAAACGTTTTGCTTTTAATCTCTGGCCCTCATCTTTGTGGGGAAGGAAGACATGGTCTGTCTGCACTGCGCTGGTGCTGAAAGGCCGTGGGTATTTATCCACTTCCCAGTGCCAGCAGTAAATGTGACACCCTGCTGCTGGCCACAAAGAGCTGTTTTATTCACAAGGTGAATGCCAGGGCTGGGAGTTACACGCTGCCAGCACAGGGAGGAGCAGGGTGAAGCCCAGGGACAGCGCGTTGCTGCGCTACGAGGGCTGGAAGTGACACGCCTGTTTGGACTCGTGCCGGATTCAGTCGGGGCTCGGGGAGAAAATGCTCACATGTGGTGATGCAGGACAGCAGCCCAGCTTCCTGCAGCCAGAGGAGAAGGATGCACAAGCTCCCAATGCACCAGAAAATTCCCAGCATCCAGACAGGAGTGCGTTGTACCAGTGCCAGCACCTTAATCCTGTCTGGGGTGCAGAAGGATTTTCTTGTGTCATCTGCAACCACAGGGCTGGAAACCTTCCTCTGCTCTGCTGTGGGACCCAGCCCTGTGGATACCTGCAGGCACTGTCCTGTCATGGACCTCTTCACCAGCATCTGCTGGAGGAAACTTGGGGATTTATTTTTCTGGTGGTTTTCTTGGCTCCTCACAACCTGCAGTGCCACTTAGTTACCCCATCATATTAATAATGACTTTAAATTAGGGAATGAATGCTCAGGTTTCCAGAGGACAAGTTTCCATGTGCACTTGATCGCTGTTTTGATGTGACTGAGGAATTGCAGTCAGAAAATGCAGAATAGGTTGTTAATCATTTTGTTTTGTTTCAAATTCTGGGTGATAGTCATTATTTTTGTTAATATAGTTCATAATGATATTAAGAATTATAGTAAAAAAAAAGTTTCATTCTTGGACCCAGCTGAGTCAAAAGCAAACAGAGAGAATTCACCACTCACACCCTGAGAAAAAACCAAACCCCACATTAATAAAAAAAAAACAACTAGTCAATAAACCAAAAAAAGAAAAAAAAAAGAGAGAAAAGTTTCTGATCTTAAATTTTCCACACCTGAAAGTTAAAGTTTGGCAAAACTACAGGTAACAACACGTGGGTTGTTAGAATCAGCAGAACCCACCAGTGCCGTGTGTATATTTGTCCCCAGAGCAGACAAATATCTGTTGGTGACAGTGTGATGCTGTCATGTGTGTCCTGAGCCCAGGTTCCTCTTGACTGGTGATTTTCCTGGTGAAAACCACGTTGTTGAGCCACAGGTCAGGCAGTGACCAGCATTGCCTTGTACCTCAGCTTTTTCTTTAGTAAGTGATGCTTCTTTTATAAGGAGTACCTGCATGGGAGATGCTGTATAAGGCCAAGTTTTATTACTGTTTGTCATCCCAGACAGGGCAACTTTGTGCCTGTGCTCCCAGCCCTGCTAGAAGGATACGTGCTGCTGTGAAATCTGTTGTTCTCCATTAGTTGCTAGAAAATAAGATTATTAAATATCTCCTTTTTTTTTTTTTTTTCTTCTGTATGGCAGAACCGTCC